>OZ010603.1:24477316-24567316 GCA_963932145.1 Acanthosepion lycidas
CGTGACAGGAGGATATTAGAATAATCCATCACATATACTGGCGTCAAACTGCCTGCATACGGATAGAAAATGAGTCCAGAAATAGAAAGGGGTGTAAGACAAGGATGTGTCCTCTCGCCGGACTTATTCAACCTATACAGCGAGGCGATTCTGAGAGAACTAGATGCACTGACATGATTTGTTGTTGGCTGTTACAATCTTAATAAAATAAGATATGCAGTGTTCATAGCAGACACGTAAAAGAAACTACAAAAAGTCCTACAGAAAGCGAGAAGAAAGGACTTATATAAACCCGTCCTGGGTATGGCGATTAACTACATCTACGTCCTGGGTATGACGATAAACTACATCCGCGTCCTGGGTAAGACAATAAACTACATCCGACAGCAAGGCCTCTGGTCAGGAGGTTTTGGGGAGCGTTGAACCACCTCTTAATTGCTGGTGTTTCCAGGACCATTCTGACCGGTGGTGGTAGCACCTGTTAGGGTTCCAGCTATGGGAAAATAGTTGACCCCAAACTGGGGTCAAAGCAATATGAAAGTGTAAAAGTAGGTTTTAGTACCAGCAATGTATTTTTGTAGAAGGTTATTGCTAGCAATGTGTTTAGGAGGGAAGGAGTTTTTACCAGCAATACATTTTTGAAGGAAAAAAATATTACCAACAATAAAATCTTGTCTGCATTAATTAACCCACTGACGTTGATATGCCATAAAACAAAACGAACCAAACTTAGTATAAACTACAAAAAGACAGAAAAACATGGTTGTCGGCCGAAATGTTGTAATAAATATGGCGACAAAGACGAGGACAATAGTCCGAATAATATAAAAAGTGTACATAATACTTCATCTCAGAAATATAGACAGATACTGAAAGGCCGAAACGTTGTAATAAATATGGCGACAAAGATGAGGACAATAGTCCGAATAATGTAAATAATGTGCATAATACCTCATCTCAGAAATATAGACAGATACTGAAAGGCCGCAACGTTGTAATAAATATGGCGACAAAGATGAGGACAATGATCCGAATAATATAAATAGTGTACATAATACCTCATCTCAGAAATATAGACAGATACAGAAATATGGTTCTACAGAAGGATGTTGAGAATGCCATAGACCGAACATGTGAGCAACGACGAGGTTTTGGAGAAAATGGAAACAAAAAGGAAATTTATATTTAACTTCTGGAAGAGACAGTTGAAATTTCTGAGTCACGTAATGAGGAAGAAGGGTTTGGAAAATCTGATACTCACAGGACAGACTGAGGTCATGAGTTGAAAGAGGAAAACAACGCATAAACTACCTGATAAGATTGAGTAAACGGATGGCGAAACGGGGCTTAGGAGAGATAACAAACAAAATTCATTAAGAATTACAAAAGACAAGAAATTGTGGAGAGCCATGATCGCCTACGTCCTTAAGCCTATTTCCCCATATGAGGTAACTTTTAATTTTATTGTGCATTATATATATATATATATATATATATATATATATATATATATATATATATATATAAGGCAGGATATGTGTGTGTGTGTGTGTGTGTGAAACGAATGCACGGCTGCAATTTTCAACGGATTTGCACCAAAATTTACATGCACATGTTAGCGGGAAAGCCAAGAGCGACTTTGCATTTCCCAACTCCCATCGATAGTGGAAATAATCGATTTTTTCATGTTTCTACGGCAGTTTTCGTGTAGTTTGCGGTCATTTTCTACTGGCCAGAGTGAGAGCCTATAGCTGGCTGCCACGAATAGGCAGGAAGATTTTATTGGTCAGCGTGAGAGCCAACAGCTGACTGACACGAATGTTAACTAGCATGCTAGCATGCAAAAAAAAAATCGATAGCTGCATTCGTAACAAGTGGGAAAAATTTAAATCTGCATGGCACTTTACTCCAATTGGCTCATTCGCTTCCTTAAACTCAGCGTTAATTCTGATTCCGTAGAACTGGGTTGGATGTGAAAAAGTATTGTTGTTAACATTCTTTTTTCATTCGGTTTTTCCAGTTACGAGTTCTTTTTTTAAAGCTGATCGTTTTGTGTTCATTTTGTTTAGTTCTTTTTTCGTAACAGATTTAATGTTTAGTATAGGGCTTAGAAAAAATTCGCAGTGTGAGATAGGCAAGAAGTAAGGCATGTAGCAAGATCAGCACGGCAAAGCGCACTCCTTTAAAGGCAAGGAAGGGTAAAAATATTTGAAGTCAAGTGATAGCGATTGCTTTATGAGTCGTACGATTTTTGAATCAAGCACGGGCAACGCCGGGCCATGATGCTAGTATATATATATATATATATATATATATATATATATATATATATATATATATATATATATATATATATACTTGTTTTAAAGAAGACAAATGACCGCATTCATTCTTGACAACATTATATCCTGATTTTCGAGGCCGAAACTTGCTGAAACAACTTAAATGCAACATAAATGTGAACCAAAAAATGGGCGATCCTGTTTCTTTCGGTTCATAACTGCAAGGCAGAAGAATAAGACAACGGAGAACCGAGTTCGAATTCCAATCGGGTTGGTTACATTCACTTATGCCCAAGGTATGAATCTATCTCTTCTCCCTCCAGCTATGGGTTAAATAGCGGGAGAGAGTGGTTTCTCCAAATACCTTTCGGAAAGGTGTGAATCTATCTCTTCTCCCTCCAGCTATGGGTTAAATAGCGGGAGAGACTGATTTCTCCAAATACCTTTCGGAAAGGTGTGAATCAATCTCTTCTCCCTCCTGCTATGGGTTAAATAGCAGGAGAGACTGGTTTCTATATCAATGGTTGGCAACCAGTCTATCGCAGAAAGAATTGGCAGCCTACCGCGGCTATATTCAAATTCTCTCTTCCAAAATACCTTCATGGAAGTGACGGCTCATAGAATTAACATATGGATAATACTTCATGTTGATGCACAGTCTGTAAGCGGAGTAGGTATTCAATGGCAGGACGGACTCGCTTCTATAGCCGTGGTTGGCAATCGGTTTACCGCAGAAAGAAACAATAACCTCCAGCGGGGTAATTTATCCAGAAGGAAACCCTGATTTTAAACATCCGCTGCCTTGCAGCCATATACTGTTAAAAAAAAAACCCTGAGAGCTGTACCAAAGGCAGTTGGCTGTCAAAATTTTGTGACTGCTGCAGCTAAACCGGGCCCCAAATATAATGCCCTATATTCTTTTGAATTTTGTCGGTAGAGATGTGAGAGCTGGACGGGGCATGTGGTGTAGGCAACGTACGATCTCTATATACCATCACCCAAGCCTCTGCACTGAAGAGGTCACTCCAATCTTACTACCAAAGGACTGAAGGCTCTACTATCATTTCACGAGACAAATGGATGCCTGTTCTTACTATACACTTTGAGCGAACGCTTTTTCACTGCCACTACTATTGCGAATATCTCAGCCACAATAACCATTCTTGCATAATTAATACAATCGATCTTTTTTTCCCATTGATCAGTAATCCTGCTTGTGTTGAACCAATTCCATCTCTCCCAACGATCCGAATGAAGTGCTAGAAAGACGTAGTTCCATGGAGAAAAGGAAGTAAGGTCAACTTTGTGTATCCACATGATAGCCTACTCTGTTCGTAACGCTTACATTAATTCCTGATAATTGACAATACTTTTCTCATGACCTTCAATACACTTCAATAAACCATTAGCAATGCATTTCTATAGTAAAAACATTTGCAAAGTATTCCCATAATAATAGCATGCATTTACAATGCACTCCTATAATAAACCAATTAGCAATGCATTACTATAGTAAAAACTTTTGCAAAGTATTCCTATAATAAAACTAATTTACAATGCCCTACTATAATAAACCCATGAGCAATATATTACTATAATAAAACCGTTTGCAATATATACTTTAGTAAAATTAATTTACAATGCCCCACTATAATAAATCAATTAGCAATTTAGTTCTATAGTAAAACCTATTGCAATATATTCCTAAAATAAAAATAATTTACAATGCCGTACAATAATGAAAGTATTAGCAATATATTACTATAGTAAACCCTTTTGCAAAGTATTCCTATAATAAAACTAATTTACAATGTCCTACTATAATAAACCATTTAGAAATGTATTTCTATAGTAAACCCTTTTGCAAAGTATCCTTTAATAAAATTAATTTACAATGCCCTACTATGATAAACTCATTAGCATTGTATTTCTATAGTAAAAACCCTTTTGCAAAGTATTCCTATAATGAAAATTATTTACAATGCATTCCTATAATAAACCCATCAGTAATACTTATGAAGGAAACTTCAAATCGCTTTAATCTGTCATTAACGTCATTCTTGTTTTTAATGCATTTCTGTAATTAAAAATGGTACCAGGTCAATTCTATAGTAAAATCAATCGCAAAGCAGTTCTATAATAAAATACTTTGTAGTAAAAAAAAATAGTATCAATGCTCTACTAGAATAAAATCAATAACAATGATTTATATAATGTATTCAATATCCCTGTTCTGAGGATGATGACTAATGGCAATATTTGCCGTCTCCTTATAAGGAAACATTCATTGGTTGAAAATGTAATACTACTATCGTTTGAAAAACAACCTATAATTTATTTACCTCAACCTGTTTACGCTTCCCAATTTAATTACGCCTGTCTTTACACAAACAGACTTATGAACAAGTTTGCTAGAAAGGGATAAGTGAGCGCACCTGGTGAGGATCACTGTTATTATAGTAATAATTGTCCATCGACTTATTCAACTGTCTAGCGATGTTTAGTCTTTTTTATTATCTTACTAGTGTAACTGTGCCGTCAAAATTGACGTCAAGAAGGAATGTATTATAAGTAATATGTATTATATTGTAAGTAATTTTCGTTTTATCCAAGTACAATTTCGTACTTTAAAACAGTTCGTTGTTAATGCTAATAATTGAACAACGTACACCGAAGGAAAGATATCAGGATTTTATCCTCATAAATATTTCATATTTACAGCCAATTCTTTTTTTTTTTGTTTTGTTTTACTGTAAAAATTCCCAAAGCACAATATATTTTGTGTAAACTTTGTAAGGTCTGAGTTAATCCTTGACAGTCTGTAGATTCAATCTATAATTTAAGAGTCTGGGAAATAAGTGATTTGTTACATACAAAATATAGTTAGAATTTATTTCTTACTGTGAACTGTGTCGCCGTTGTTTGAGGTGGTCTTTTTGTAGTTTGTCAGTGCGGTAGCTTTCAGCGTGTCGGCGTGAATGGGGTCTTGACTTCTGTGTGTCTCATGTTAAAATTTTGCACACTTCAATTTTTGCATTTTGCACCTCAATTGTTACATACAAAAAATTAATATATATGTGGCGTATTATATATATATATACATTGTAACCCGGATATAAGAGAGATTTTCTCTGGTCCCAAATTAGAGCCATACTCACCGAAACAAAATATACCAAACCCGGATATAAGAGAAACCCGGATATAAGAGACTTTTTATCCGGGCCACGACAACTCTCTTATATCCGGGTTACACTGTATATATATATATATATATATATATATATATATATATATATATATATATATATATATATATATATTATCGTAAAAAGAAAGAACAGTAAGATATATAATCAGTAAGATATAATAATAAGATAATAATATATAATTCTTATTGATATTTTTATTTTTACAAAACAGTGTTCAATGTAAATTTACAGAGCATAAATATTATAAATTAACTGATTTAAAATATGTTTTGTTCGCTACATAGGAATTACCATGTTTCAAAAACCGAAGCTAAAAACTTCAAATTTAATTATATAATTAAATTAAAAGCATCCGTTATGTTTCATCTTCAAGCGAATTTTGGAATAACTTATTTTTAAATTTACTGAGTTTTAAACGCACATACAATTCCTAATTTTTTGTTTCCAAGGATACAGAGAAATCCAATCATTTAGACAGGGGCGGTAGCGTCTTCATTTTTATTAACAACTATTGTATCAAATATGAGTTACGTTCGAGAAAGAGGTTAAGTCTAGGTAGGGTAGGGGTGCATTTTCAACGAATTTTGACATCCGTTCAACGCATATAATATTGTCTGATGATCGCAAAAGCGTGAAACCCAGCGTCATAAACTCATATCCATACCACTGAATAAATATATAGATTATTCGCTATGTTATGCGAACCTTACCGTGGATTGAACTTACAATTACTCTCCCACCGAATTCACAAACCAACACTTTAATCCACTTTGCCATTGTGACACAACAGCTGAGATGTTGCGATATTAACACATCTTAACTATTTGATCTCAACAGACACCTGAAAAAGGCCGAAGGGCACAGCAGCCGAAACGTTATGGTAATAACAATAAATATGAGGAGATTATTCTGAATGCGACTAATGTAAACAATGATCATTCCTCATCCCAGAAATTCAATCGTAAAATTATTATCTTCATCTTTATTGTCTTCATGAAACTAATTGGCTGAGATCTTCTTCGGCCTTCCATTAATATAAACTCCCATTTTGACATGTTGCTTTGCACTTTTCTTTATCACCCCAACAAGAAAATCAAGTTTTAACAACTTTACAAAACTAAATGTCCATGCGTTATGCTTTGCAGGAAAATATGTCTATTTTAAATCAGAAAATTTCAGCAAGTTGACCTCTTGTATACGGAAGCCTGTAAGAGCTAAAACCTAATTTACCTGGTTTCACTAGAGTGTTGAATTTTCTTTTACATTTTCTTTTTCAATGTTATACCAAGAGGGCTAACCCTGAATGTTTCACCTTGCAGATGTTCAAGTGAGGGTAGATCCCCTCATTTCAACAAAGTCAATATATTTTCCTTCTTTCTAGATGTGGTCAGCCATATCTAATTTTGCTCTCTCACAGTAGATATGTCATAATTGAATTCTTCTTCATAATTGTTATAATGAAAAAAAAAAAATTAACCAGAAATGAAAATAAAATACATTTATTTTGTCACTAGTAGAAAAGAAAGAATCTCTTAAATCATATATGCCCCCCCACCCCGCATATAATGTATTTCTGAAAGACTGATATAAAATAAAGGAGCTGCCTTATTAATGATGGTTAGAAGACAATACTAAAAAAAATAGATCAGGCAGAATATTTTACACGTCGAATAGATCGCAAAGGAGGTATCCGATCACATCCAGACAGACTTTCTCCACTTTAATTAACTAATATTGCTTTCCGACTTCCGAAGATTCGCCTACGTGTGAAAATCCCAACCTGAATTAAAATTAATCAATAAATAACACAACTACAAAACTAACCACATATTAAACAACGTTATATAAGATAGAGTGAAAAATAAATAATTACCAAAAATATGTTTAAGCGAAAACAAATTATTTAGGTTAACCTGCTGCAGACATTCCTACCTACAAAAGTACTTTCCATTGTGCCTTAAAGCAAAAACGTTCTAGAATTTCAGCGCAGCTTCAAGCAAATCATCTAACCTTCCAATGCACCTTACAGTAAAAACTTTCTAGAGTTTCAGCGTAGCTTCAATGAAATAATCTAACCTTTCGATGTACTTTACAGAAAAAAACCTTTCTAGAATTTCAGTGTAGCTTCAATCAAATAATCTAACCTTTCGATGTACCTTACAGTAAAAATGTTCTAGAATTTCAGCGTAGCTTCAATGAAATAATCTAACCTTTCGATGTACTTTACAGTAAAAACGTTCTAGAATTTCGACGTAGCTTCAAGCAAATCATCTAACCTTCCTTACAGTGAGAACTTAGCAACTACCAATGTACCTTAAACTACACTCGGCAATAAAGCCTCTGCATGGAATCACCTCTTAATTGCTGTTGCTCCCCGGTCCATCCTGACCTGGTGTGGTAGCACCTGTTAGGGTCCCATCTATGGACAAATAGTGACCCTCCCAAACAAAAACAAAACAGTATGAAAGAATAAAAATACATTTCTATAGTAAACATACAAGCAATACATCAACCGACATAAAATAATTCTTACATGGCATTAATCAATATAATATCTTTTTCTTTTTATGTGCCGTGTCCCTTCAGGACGTAGGCGATCATGGCTCTCCCCTTCCCCCTATCCCTTGTATCTCTCAGTAAGTTTTGTCCCTTTGTTACTCACCTTCTTTGTTACTTCCATGTTCTGTCATCCACTTTATTAAGCCCGCTAACTATGTCATGCGCTGCTTTCCCTTGTCTCTCTTTCCCTCTATTCGACCTGTGAGTATCAGATTCTCCAAACCCTCCTTTCTCATTATGTCTCCCAGAAATTTCAGTTGCCTCTTCCAGATGTTAAGTATAAGTTTTCTCCGTGTTTGCATTCTCTCCAAAGCCTTATCGTTGCTCACACGATCGGTCTATGATATCCTCAGCATCCTTCTGTAGATCCTACAATTTCTTAATGAAATCAAACTGTATTGCATAATATAACTTACAGCATGAAACACACATATCACTGTCTCCAGTAATTATGTCCACACAAACATGTATATGCACAAAAGATGTGTATCATCTACCATATATTTAACTGTGAAAGCAGAATAACATATACAGTGTAACCCGGATATAAGAGACCCTGATATAAGAGAAACCCGGATATAAGAGATATTTCTCTGGTCCCAAATTAGAGCCATACTTAACTAAACAAAATAGATCAAACCCGGATATAAGAGAAACCCTGATATAAGAGAAGCCCGGATATAAGATACTTCTTCTCCGGTCCCGACCATTCTCTTATATCCGGTTTACACTGTACCATATTTTTATTACTTTAAAGCTCACAAGAAAATTAAACTTCGGCATTAAATGACCCATAAAGAGTTGATATACCATTAACCCAATTCCTGCCATGAGCCCCATTTGGGGATCTGTTAAAATTAAACTCACTACATGTTATTCCTTGTATTTACATTGAACTGCTTACATACATTGCATTTGTAGAGGTATATTTTACAACACTTAGCATTTAAAGTTTTTATTATTAGCCGTAAAAAGACACTTTCTGTCGTAATTTTACATTTCACGAGTAGAAAAATAATGACTATTTTGAAAAGTATTTTTTTATTATTTTTAATCAATATTATTTTTTGATGTTTTATACACATATATATTTGATTTTCTAGTTTCTATAAAAAGGACAATGGTAACTACTGAAATTAAACATAAGGAAGAAATAAACCCTAAGACACCTGTCTGGGCCAAAAATGCGCATTAAAAAAATTTGGCAGTTAATGGGTTAAAAAACTAATCAGATCAAATCAAGGTACCTTTTAGTGAAAAATTATTTTCGGAGATTCGCCACAGCAGGCATTCATAATTTCTAAAGCACCTCGAAAAAAAGCACCTTAGAACAGAAATGTTCTCAATTCTAGAACACCTTCCAGCACTTTGTAGCTTTCAGCGTACCTTCAAGCAAAAATTACCAACCTTTTGACATGGAAACTTGTTATCTCCCAATATACTCTCCAACAAAAATCCCATACCTTCATTATCATTTGGCTGTCGGCCATATCAAGGTAATTACAATAAATATCAATGAGGATATATTGTGACTGATATGGCACTATCTATTTCCCATTGGAACCCGTGAAGGAGAGCGGGCGTCCAGTCTATAAAGAAACCAAGAATTCGAACATTGAATTTTCAAGCAGTGGGCATCTTTTATTTACAAAGCTTAGATTGGTCTGGCAAAAAGGCAAATAGGGAAAATATGGGAGGGGAGTAAAAAGACCCAGCACCATCATTTGGCCTTGCGTCATATTAACTTAAACTAAACAAATATAAATACGATCAGATGTCTGCGCATGCGTGCACGCCTGACTGTAGGGAAAAAAAAAAAACAGGAGAAATTAAAGAAAGGGAGGGAAAAGTGAATTAAGAAGGTTTTTGGCATGAACGCACACAGAAGCTGCGAATCTTATCCTAGACTTAAAATAACTTGTATTTACTTGTTGCTTCACTGTAAACCCCCTCATGTCCTTTTTGTCTTTGCTAGAGGCCACCGGCACACTAGAAAGGCGAGCAATGTTTGCTTTTCCCAAGAGCAAAGAACAAACGTTTCTACACAAGCGACCCTCGCTCTTTCCTTTTGTACTTTATTTTCTTGTTTTAGTTTCTTTCGATGTTGCGAGAATGGACAATATAATCTGCTTATGGCGGACCATTACCCTTTGAAGATTTTATTTATAAAAGATTTACATCTTGAGTAAAAAAGAAAAAAAAATTCCTGTGTCGTAATTTAATTTTTAGGCAATGAGCTTCTGCAAGCGGTTTCTCCCGAAAATTATGACCGTACGAATAAAGATATTTTTGAAGCTCTGTTTTGAAGGCGAGATGTTGACTCTTTGATGGCATAAAATAAACTCTTATTTACATTTTATACGCTTAAAAGTAGGAAATAGGAAATTACTATTATGAAGACATGGGATTGTGTATAAACTAAGTGAAAACACCGATTTTCGTTCGATCACCGAATTTAAGCAGGGTCGATCCTGATCAGTACTTAAGTGGGGGAACACTGCTTGGGAACACCGGAAAATATAATGTGAAGTATCTTTAGGCTTTAAATAACCCAGAAAGGGTTGATAAACCGTAAAAATGAATGCCCATCATAGTCGTAGTATTAATCACTGGTTGATTCTGTGGATGTTAAAGAAACTCTAATGTACCTGACGTTTAGTATTAACTAGCCACACGAACTGAATGGCATATGTATATATATATATATATATATATATATATATATATATATATATATATATATATATATATATATATATATATATATACACGACTCTCTTGTCGAGATTCGAAGTATGAGGGTCAAGCAGAACGGTTCCTAGGCAACCGGCATCAACACATGAGATTTGATTATAGTGGTGAAGGTTTCGTGTAAAACCATCCACACCCTTTGAAGGTCCGAATACAGAGACCTAGTGCATTACGTGCCACAGGGTCTCCTAACGACCCTCCGCAGGTTTTGAAATCTTAGACCAGTTACCATCCAAGGCTATGGAACCCAGTCTGTCCTGCTATTTACCCATAGCTAGAGGATTCACACCTTTCCCAAGGTAAGTGAATGTAATGGATTCGACTGCAATTCGAACTAGGCTCTCTGATTCCTCAATCCAAGCCGCTATCCATTACGCCACCGTACCTCCTACTCCTATATATGCCCTGTCTTGTAGATTGAGCGCTTTGGAAGAAAGGGAATTCGCCGGCTGCTGCTAATTAATGCTAAACGCTCTTCTCTATGAATTGAGCACTCTGGTAGACGGGAATGTTTATAACTCGTATATAATACATAAAAAAAATTTCTTTCTCCGTTGCATGCGCTGATAACCTAAGGTTGGGAAACTCTGACAGATGTCTAATTGGTCGGGTTTCGATCCCTGCTTGAAGCAATCGCTTGTCTAGGCACACTAATGAAATGTGATCCAGCGAAATAGTCTCTCTCTCTCTCTCTATATATATATATATATATATATCTATATCTATATATATATATATATATATATATATATATATATAGAGAGAGAGAGAGAGAGACTATTTATATATATTATATATTGCAATGAATCATTCATACAAAAATTGAATTTTATCGTTGTGACTTTATCGTTGTGACTTAGTGCTCCACAAATGTATACCTTTTATCAATAACACATTTCAAAAAACATTGCAATTTGCATTATATTTTTTCCTCGCCGATGCTACCTGAATTTTACCAAAAAGAAAATAATTTCCATCCCTGATGATGACTGAAGAACCCGTCGAAAAGTACTTGTAAATTTAAGGAAGACCTAATACAGTTTATAGTTTTAAAAAACAAGGATCACCATAACATTCATCGAGTGATTAGTGAGTTAATGCATCTTTAAAATTTAGTTTGCGAAGGGATTTCACCATTTTATATCATTAACTTTACTCATTTACTTTTTGTATGAATGATTCACTGTAATAGAAATTAAACTGCACCACATTATATATACTACACTCTCCCGTCGTTTTCGACTCATAAGCCTCAATTTGTTAGCCAGACTACCTTATATTATTTGATTATAGTAGTGAAGACTTGTGCAGAACCAACCACACTTTTTGGAAGCTCCGAATACAGAGAATACGTACACAGTATGCCACAAACGATACTACCGCAGTTTTTCAGAGTTGTCCTTCTCTTATAGTAATGAATAGAGGCTCGGATTGAGGAACTAGTCTGTCCCTGTTATTTACGCATAGCTAAATGGGATGGATTCATATCAAGGGTATTAGCACGTAAATGAAAGTAATGAACTTGACTGAAATTCGAACTCGGCTCTCCGATTCCTCAATCCAAGCCGCTATCCATTCCTTCACTGTGCTTATATAGCAGGACAGACTAGGTCCTATAGCCTTGTGTGGCAACAGGTCTAGAAGTATAACTCTGAATTGAAAAAAAAAACTTCATCCATGGGTTACATAGCCTCATCAATTTGCAATTGGCCACGTATGGTGAGTACACGTAGACCTCTGAAGACAAAGTCATGAAGGAGTATGAAGGCTTTGGATCTGGTTCTGTTCTAAGGACTGTTTCAAAGGACAACCATTGCCTACTCCCTGCGACCACAGTTGCTCTGGTGTCACAGTGACAGTGGTCGCAACCCCACATCTCTTAGCGCAATGAGGAAGGTGCTGCTGCAGGGTTGGAATCCCCGGGACCAAGCGCTTTCAGTTTACTCCACGCCCGGCCAAAAGCGAACTTATAAGGATTTACTAACTTTAGCTTAGATGTGGCACAAGGCCAAAAGTAGAGAGCACCTACTACTCAGTCGTAATTTATCTATCGATACACGCTTGCTAACAATTACTTCAGGTCGAAGTGCCCAAATGATTTTTAAGTATAGGTTAGATATGGCTCAAGGCTGGAAATAAGGAGCACCCAGTGAGGTTCGAATTCACTACTCAATCGTAATTCATCTATCGATACACGCTTGCTAACAATTACTTATGGGTCGAAGTGCCCAAATGATTTTTAAGTAGAGGTTAGATATGGCTCAAGGCCGGAAATAAGCAACGCGCAGTGAGGATCGAAGTCACTACTCAGTCGTAACTGGTCTATCGAGACAAGCTTGCTAACTATTATTCCACGTCGAAGTGATAAGTAATTTCCGCTTGGGGGAAGCAACTGTAATGGCGAATATATCGTCCTCCCAAGTAATCATACGTGGCAGCTAAGTATAAATATGACAAAATGAAAACTAGATTCAAGTGTTCATTGACAAATTTTTCGCATCAGAACCTGGGGAATTTGACTCAAAAAGGACAGAAGATAGGTAGCCACAAGTCATTGCAAAGAATGGTGAATATTTAATTGAATAAAGTGTTATTGCAGTTTTCTTTTAAGAATAAAGTTGATACAAATAGGGAAATTCTTTCTGATTCAACTTTAGATATCGATTCGGAAAATGTCTTTATATAACAGATCATAAATATTCATAAACGGAGATTAATGTATATGCTAATAAATTGACATGTGGAAGGCATTGCAGAAATGGGGATATGAGTATTTACGTTGTTCTTCTGTCCCAAAAGAATTTATAGACTTCGGTCGCCGCACGCTTCGTTTGCATTTACGTAAGGACGTCTACATTTGCGTTTCACTGTTTACCAATTCAGTAAAAAAGAAAGCAAAAACGCCCACATCAAATAAAATTGCCGGAGCATGCACATCCACTCAGATTCATTTGTGTTTTTTTTTAACATTCACAAAATCAAAATGTAGTTTAATATTGCAATTACGCATGGCGCGACTTATCCCCCAATATATATATATATATATATATATATATATATATATATATATATATATATATCCAAGTATATGATTGGTGTATATGGAATGAATTCCAATAATCAACAATTACTATTCTTAAAAGAGTGCTCAATACAAAGTAGAGCAGATGTAATTATTTATTTTTGTAAAATTTATAACATAAATATGTTATAAAATCACTACAAAAATAGCCATTTTGTTTCAACACCCTCGGTGTCTTATCAAGTGATGATGTTGAATGTAAAACATTTTACATTCAACATCATCACTTGATAAGACACCGGAGGTGTTGAAACAAAATGGCTAATTTTGTAGTGATTTTATAACATATTTATGTTATAAATTTATTTTTAAATAAATAATTATATATATATATATATATATATATATATATATATATATATATATATATATACGATATTTATTTTAAAATTATAATATAAGTATGTTATAACGCCACTACCAAAATAGACATTTTATTTTATTTTTGCAACGCCATCACTTGACAAGACACCAGAAGTGTTGAAAGAAAATGGCTATTTTTGTAGTGATGGTATAACATACTTTTTACATTGTTCGGACTAATTATGTTATCATTTTTAAATAAATATTATTTGCCCTACTCTGTATTGAGTACTTTTTTAAAAAATAATGTTTTTGGCTACTGCAAGTTTATTCCATTTACCCCAACCTTGTATTCCTACATATATATATATATATATATATATATATATATATATATCCAAGTATATGATTGGTGTATATGGAATGAATTCCAATAATCAACAATTACTATTCTTAAAAGAGTGCTCAATACAAAGTAGAGCAGATGTAATTATTTATTTTTGTAAAATTTATAACATAAATATGTTATAAAATCACTACAAAAATAGCCATTTTGTTTCAACACCCTCGGTGTCTTATCAAGTGATGATGTTGAATGTAAAACATTTTACATTCAACATCATCACTTGATAAGACACCGGAGGTGTTGAAACAAAATGGCTAATTTTGTAGTGATTTTATAACATATTTATGTTATAAATTTATTTTTAAATAAATAATTATATATATATATATATATATATATATATATATATATATATATATATATATATATACGATATTTATTTTAAAATTATAATATAAGTATGTTATAACGCCACTACCAAAATAGACATTTTATTTTATTTTTGCAACGCCATCACTTGACAAGACACCAGAAGTGTTGAAAGAAAATGGCTATTTTTGTAGTGATGGTATAACATACTTTTTACATTGTTCGGACTAATTATGTTATCATTTTTAAATAAATATTATTTGCCCTACTCTGTATTGAGTACTTTTTTAAAAAATAATGTTTTTGGCTACTGCAAGTTTATTCCATTTACCCCAACCTTGTATTCCTACATATATATATATATATATATATATATATATATATATATTGACTATATATATATTGACTATATATATATTGACTATATATATATATATTGACTATATATATATATATATATATATATATATATATATATATATATATATTTATTTATTTAAAACTTATAACATAAGTGTTGAAAGAAAATGGCTTTTTATGTTGTGGTATTATAACATATTTATATTATGATGTTTAAATAAATATTATGTGTGTTTTTGGTTACTGAAAGTTTATTCCATCTACACCAACCTTGTATTCGTATATATATATATATATATGTGTGTGTGTGTGTGTGTTTTCGAACTGGAGGATCCCAGCGTGCGGTATCTTTGAAAATGCCTGAAACCCATACCACGGGTTGACAAAAGCCTTGTCAGTGAAATTTGGTAGACGAACCCCTTGGGGGGATCTCGATAAGTGTGCTAGCACGAAGTTACAAGTTATTGTGGCCGAGGGCTTGAGCGTGCTGGCGTTGTTCAAATTGTTGATCACGCTAGATAACGCGCTCTTTCCCAGAAACTGTAACTATAGTTGACTCAGCATATCTACAGTATAAGCCACAGGTGCACTATGTGGGTGTTGAATAAAAACACAAATGTGCCTGAGCAAGCGTCTGCAATAGGGAATGGCTGGCCGCCCTAGTAGACGGGTATCCTCGAATACGATTGGCCAGCTACACACACACGCACACACACACACACATGTATATATATATATATATATATATAATATATATATATATTCAGTACTGAATAAGTATATATATATATATTTGTTCAGTATTGAATTTCTTCCTTCATTATTTATCTCTCAAATATTTATTTTTATCAACAACAATAATAAAAATTGTTTTCATATATTTAATAATAATTTTATATTTTTATGAGTTTTATTCTTTTCTTATTGATATTTTTTAACGAACGGTCACAGTTAATGAGTAAGTATAACTCAAGACTTCAATGTTAAAATAAAACAGTATTTAATTACAACCGCAAATAAATACTTAACAAGAACAAAGAAGTAAAAGTCAATCAAAGATAATTAACAATTTCAGTGAATACCTTGTTAGTAGCGCAGTTTGGCTTAATGTCCGGTCAATCCTAAATCAAAGCCCAAATCATCAACGCACAATAATTCACACTAATTCGACTGGATAGTTCCACCATAATTCACACTAATTCGACTGGATCGTTCCACCATTAAATCCCTTATTTGAAGAAAAATATTCACTAATTAAGATTTTAATACTTAATGAATGACTTTTATTTGGTTATAAAAAAAAAGAAGTTTTTCTGGCGCGGAGTTGTCTCGTTCCTGAGTTGTCTCAGTCCTCAGTTGTCCCGGCGCGGAGTCGAGTTGTTCTGCGCCCATCTCCGCCAACGTCACCAGAGGAGAGAAAAGGAATAAGAAGACTGGATGACGATCCCGATGATCAGACAGAAGCGGATGCTGACAACAACAACAATAACAAAATATATACTTTACAACACCGAGTTGGCCAAAGTAATATTTGACCTTAATTAATAAAAAGTGCTCAGTACAACTTTCAGAAAACGAAAAGGTGGAGCAATTTAAGACATTAGGTTGCCGCGCTTTGTCTTTTTCTATAAATAATTTCATGGTAATTGTTCGAAGAAACTCTTCGATTTGGTACCTAGACTTCATCAGTTTAAACGCAGTACTAGACTGGCGTCGAGATCTGATCAATTTACAGTTGAGCTGGCTTCTCGATTATGGCTTCCGGTTCTATGCTTTCCAGCCAATTTTAATCTGCAAGAATTTGAATGCAATGTCAATCTACTACTCTCCAAATTTCACCTTTCCCTTTCTGTTCCTAATTCTTCCACACTCTGTAACCCCCTTGCGTCTTAGTGGCTTTACTGCCATGTTTGGGGTGATACCAATTAAAAAATAATATTAGGACATTACCACAGTTTCTGCCGTCAAGATTCACTACGTACAATATCCAGGGGCCACTCGAGGTAGATGGTTAAGTTAAGAAGTAGTTTATACGAATAAGAGGGGAAGATAATGGTAAACCCTCGATATGAGCAGGTAAGATTGTAGTGATCGCGGAAACACCCTCTTGAGTTTGTTCTACAGAGCAGTGGTACGCTGAAATATGCTGTTCGAGTGGAACTTACTTCTCACCGATAGAATACGGAGAGGATGTAGGTGATTTGCTACAACGTGAGGGGCATGGCGGATCCTAGCCTGAAGAAGAATTGGCGCAATCAAGGAATTCGAGCACTTTCCATGGAAGCAGTGATAGAGAAGCTGCAAGAGGCTTGCCACATCCTTCCTGTGAGGGAGAGATTGGGGGGGGGGGAGAATAATTCGTCACTCACAAGGACTCTTAGACGCTTTTGAGCGGTTACGAGGCTAAAGAGTGACGTCTGCGCAGTTCTTGTCCAAATAGAACAACAGAACTCCATTTTTGGCCTGATCAATTATTTTATATCTTATATATATATATATATATATATATATATATATATATATATATATATATATAGTTAAACCTAGAGAGCTAGACAAACCTACCAAGGTTTCATCTCAGCGGATCGTCAGGGATGGCCGACCTTCCCTGACGATCCGCTTAGGCGAAACCTTGGTAGGTTTGTCTAGCTCTCTAGGTTTAACTAGGTCTGCTCTACTCATTGTATTGACCCCTTTATTTAGTTATTTTGGGTACTTGCATCAGGGTTTTTTTCTTTGGGCCTTGAACTTGTATGCTGGACGATTATTTTCAGTTAACGTACATGTTCTTGGTTCTTTCTTTTTTTTTATACCTTGTGTGTGTGTGCGTCAAAATTCAGATATAACTATAAATACATCTGTAAAAGGACAATATGAATAAAGACGAAAGAAAAATATAGTTAAGAATCGTGACACCTGGCTTCTCACCACCAACCATGCTGTCTCCTTTGAAAATACCTGTAGGACTGCTCTCAGGTAGAAGAGGCAGATGAGGAAGTACTCCAATGTTATGCCATTGAACCCAAGCCGGACTTTCAGCTGCAACTACTGCGACCGTGTATGTCAGTCCCGCATTGGACCTATCAGTTACAAACGTGTCTGCAAGCGACGTTTACAGACTCCCTCTTGATACTTCGTCTTGCGAAGCTAAGCCATGATGATGACGATGTATTTGAAGTTGAAGATTCAATCACCGATCCGCTGCCGGCAAGACTGTTCCAGATGGAGGAAATTGGGGGAAAATGTAATGCGTTTACTGCTTACTAGGAGATCCATGTCCTTGTGCCAGACTATGTTAAGCATTGTAAATACATTCATAAATAATTTCATAAATTCATTTTTTTCTCTTCCATTCCATTCCGTTTAAATTAATTGTTGATAAGTCCTGGGACGAAACAGTTTTTTTTTGTTTTTTTTTAGCTTTTTCTTTTAAAAATGCCTTATAAATTTTGTCTTTTCCTATCTATCATTATAAATACCTATGTAACTTCAGCTCGATATTTCTTGGATGACGGCATTAGTAAACGATAGGAAGGAAATCGAAGTAAGACTGACAGAAATAAATTTATTCGTAGCGCGAGTACGTATCGACTTTTATTATTAATTCTCTCGATCCTTCGGCGAAATGTGTTTGCATAAACCTATTTTTTTATTGAAAGTAACACGGGCTTCGTCAAAGAACAAACATGGAAGTTTCGGTTTGTATATTTATTCAAAACACACACAAAAATCAATATGCCATTTCTGTTTGCAGTTGTTGGTTTTTTATTCCTTTTTTATAGCTATATTCATGGTAAATTCTCATAATGATTATTGACTATTACAAACGTGTAACGGTGCCATAATCCTTCATATATATATATATATATATATATATATATATATATATATATATATGTGTGTGTGTGTGTGTGTGTGTGTGTGCGCGCATGTGTGTGTGAAAATATATATACTCACACACACACACATATATATATATATATATATATATATATATATTTCTGAGATGAGGTATTATGTACACTATTTACATTATTCGGGCTATTGTCCTGATCTTTGTCGGCATATTTATTACTATGTTTCGGCCGTTGTACGCTTCGGCCTTCTTCAGGTGGTTGGAATGTCGAACTGAACCGTTTATTTCGCTCACTGCGGTAGATTGTTCTACAATCTACCCCAGTCAGCAAAGACGGCCACAATATACTGACCGTGCTTGGAAAATAATAATAATAAAAAAAACAAAAAATATTCCTATCACTACCGATACAAATAGAAAAATCTACATTCAGTCAAATTAAAAAAAATAAAAATAAATGTATTTGTAAATGGCCAATAGAATAGTTGAAAACGCTCAGGTATAAAGAAAATTTGGAAAGTTTACACCCACTTTATGTCCAGAAAAATGCTCATTTATATGAAAAGCTTAATCGTGGTACCTTGTCATTCGTGTTTAACGAAACATGTATAAAATAAGGATTGCTGCCCAAATACACAATGTGTGTGTGCGTGCGTGCGTGTGTGTGTGTGTGTGTGTGTGCGTGTGTGTGTGTGTGTGTGAATAAAGACAAAAAGAATATTTTTCTTTACCAATGCATTTCGTCCTATGATGAACTATATCCAGGAAAATGTCGAAACTAAACGTGTTGATGAAGAAAAGTTTTCCTTTTGTCTTTATTCATATTGTCTTTTTAATCATCAGAGTGTCGTTCTTTTTACGACAAAATTGTTGTTCATCTTTGCTATCGATATTAACAAACTTGTCCGTAATAACATGAGGATCCTATTAAGAATAAGTAAACAAAACGAATGAGACATGACAATATATGTATGTATATTTATATATTTTAGTTATATATATATATATATATATATATATATATATATATATATATATATATATATATATATATGTGTGTGTGTGTGTGTGTGTATGTGTATTAACCACTAATATTATATATATATATATATATATATATATATATATATATATATATATATATATATATATATATGATAAAAAGGCAATTTACTCTGTCCTGGACATCATTAAGTTCTACCTGGATTCTATCCTCTTGGAAACTTTTATATATATATGTATGTATATTTATATATTTTAGTTTTATATATATATATATATATATATATATATATATGTATGTATATTAACCACTAATATTATATATATATATATATATATATATATATATATATATATATATATATATATAATAAAAAGGCAACTTACTCTGTCCTGGACATTGAGTTCTACCTGGATTTCCTCTTGGAAACATTTATATATATATATGTATGCATATATGTATATATATATTTACATATTTTATATATATATATATATGTGTGTGTGTGTATTAACCACTAATATGTGTGTGTTTGTATTAACCACTAATATTATATATATATATATATATATATGTATTTATATATATACATATATATATAATATTAGTGGATAATACACACACATATATCTATATATATATGTGTGTGTATCAACCACTAATAATACACACACACACACACACACACACACACATATATATATATATATATATATATATATATATATATATATATATATATATATATATATATATATATATATATAAATTTAAAGAAAAAACAGACCACTTTAAGCATTTTTCAGGCAATCTTTGAATCGATTCTATGGTGCCCCTCTGCCAAGATAGCCAAATTGTAGGCAGGCGATGATTCTCCATCCTGGAAACATGTCCAGACCAGGATGGAGAAAACAAACATATACCGTTTCAAATAAACGTTACACCTAGATTTGTTAAAACCCAAGTTTAATGTAAGCTTGTAATATATGTTAATCACTGTCTTTCGCCTGTTTCTCTTGCCTTCAACATATCCTGTGAGAGTTAAATTTTCTAGGCCCTCTTTCCTCATGATGCGTCCCAGGACAGTTAGAAAGGAAGAGAGACAGAGAAAACAACGCATAACCTACTTAGTGAGCTTGAGTAAATGGATCGTTGTGAATGCTGGATAATCTCCTCAAAGATGAAGAAGAGATTTGAAACAACAGAAATCTGGTTCTACAGAAGGATGCTGATGATACCATGGGCCGAACATGTAAGCAACGACGAGGTTTTTAGAGAGAATGAAAACAAAAAGGAAACTTATACTTAACACCAGGAAGAGACAATTGAAGTTTCTGGGGCACATAATATGGAAAGAAGGGCTGGAAAATCTGATACTCACTGGAGGGCAAAATGGACTGAGGAAAAAAACGTATAACACTTATTGAGCTTGAGTGAATGGATGGCAGAGCAGTGTTTTAAAAATTATTAAGCGATACAATGGACAAGAAGTAGTGGAGAGCCATGATCGCCTATATTCTGAGGGGGCATAGCAGATAAACAAGAAGAATATAAATTATTAATATATTCTAAACTTCCTAAAAGCCAATTTAAAATCCAATACATCAGTTCCAGGCTCTTTTGTACCAAATAAAAATGCTGTCCAGAATATTAATACTTTTAAATTAAGCACGCTGATTTAAATAAAAGTTCCGCCAGGAATTTATATATGAATTTAAAATAAACCCATAAGGTAGTAACTAGCTTCAAGAAGCCCTGTGAGTGTTAAATTTTCCATGTCCTTCGTTATGCGTTACAGAAATTTAAATTGTCTCATTCTGATTGTAAGTATATGTGTCTTTTTATTTATTTCCTTTAAAACTTCCTCTTTGTTTGTATGTTCAGTCCATGTAATTCTTTTGCAGCAAATACAAGCACTATCTGGAATAGTCATGCTTGGTGTAGTCATTTATAACCTAGATGTACCCGTTGATATAAACGTCCATCTTAAAATGGTTATTTCTTGTTCATTGTATTTTCCTGACAGCTATTGCTAAGGGTTGTCTGCTGTTGTCTAGGCCATTAAGAGATAGGTCATACGTTAGAAGCCAGAAATACTCGGTAACAAGCATATATAAATAGTCGAGCTGTTCTTCCGCCGACATAGCCTGACGATTACGTTAGAGCAGGAAACAGGCAGTCGCCAACCAGTTTTGATACCTATATCCACACTGCTTATATTTGCTCTATCCCTGACATTGAGCACGTTTATCCATAGTGTGACTTAAAAACTATCACGCACATATATATGTAAAAATACAGATTTGAATAAAATGAAATCTGTAAAATATATATATATATATATATATATATATATATATATATATATATATATATATTCTTTTATCATTTTATATATATTTTTTATTATTTTATTGCACCTTTGTGCAAATTAATTGAAACAACTACTTTAGTTTCCTTTCTTTCACCATACGGTCAGTTTTAGACCCACTGGAGTGACAGGGTGTAATCGATTCCTGTTTTTTCCTCAGATTAAGTCATTTGCAGTGGTGTACAGTAATATTAATCTATTTTCGGAGTGTATGATGAAATTTGTTTAGCCTTGAAAAATATTGTGTCATCCGTGATTGCATCAGATTTTTATCACGTCCAGACAGTATTGTCTCGTCGGTCGATTAGTTGTCCTACGGCCATTGCCTGCGATGGACGTTAATCCAAGGAAGCGTACGAAAGTTGTAACGCTGCACGAACACACTGACAAGCCATACCAGTGAGCCTATCAAAGTACTATAGACTGGCCCGAAAACTCACCTGATTTAAATTCAGTCAAGAATTTGTCGCCAATCTGCAAGGAACGACTTCGTGGAATGGACATACGAAGTAGTAACATGTGCAATGGGTCATGTTTCATTGGAAAAATACGAAAAAAGAAAAAGTAAATAACGACGGAATTATTCTTTTTTTTCAATTAATTTGCGCAAGGGTGTACATATCTATCTATCTATCTATCTATCTATCTATCTATATATATATATATATATATATATATATATATATATGTTGTGCAATAGAGTTTGAATTGGACATATGTAGTGTAAGTTTCCTTGATAATGTTGTTGTCGTAAAACGAACATATATATTTACTTTTCTGTCCGATACATTATCCCAAAGGGCATTTAAAGAAGAAGAAGAAGAGGAAGAAGAAAAAGAGGAGTAAGAAGAAGAGGAAGCGGAAGAAGAAGGAGGGGAGGAAGAAGAAGAAGAAGGAGGAGGAGGAGGAGGAAGAAGAAGAAGAAGAAGGAGGAGGAGGAGGAGGAAGAAGAAGAAGAAGAAGAGAAAACGGTAGAAGAAGAAGAGGAAGCGGAAGAACAAGAGAACAAAGAAGCGGAGGAGGAGGAGGAAGAAGAAGAAGAAGAGGAAACGGATGAAGAAGAAGATGCAACAATCAATTTCCAGACAAACCCCATACACATCAGTGGCTACGTGGTGCAAGATGAAAAGCAGAAACAGATTTTATTTTTGCTGCTCAGGACCAATGCTTTGTAACTAGAAATTACCAAGCAAACATACAGAAATCTTATGTTAACCTAAAATGGATTTTCTGTTATTAATATGCAGAAACAATTGACCATCTTGTATCAGATTGCACGGTATTAACATCGACCGAATATAAATCGCGGCACTACTGGAAAATCTACAACTTTTATGGGAAGGTAACTGCAAGAAACTGGCATAAACACCACTCAAACCCGGTTACGGACCTGTAACAATTGTATAGGACTTTACAATATACACAGAACAATCAAAGCTAATCGCCCATACATCGTTATTAGAAACCACAAAAACAAAACGTGTCTTCTTATTGATATGGCAGTCCCTCTTTGAAGATCTTCAAAAACCTATCAAAATATAAAGACGAAATCGAAATCTCAAAAAATGTGGCACATGAGGACATTAACAATTCCAGTAGTAGTTGGAGCACTCGGATTGATTGGAAAAGATTCCAATAGACACATTGAAAAGATTCATGGTGGCTCAGGCCTTAAACTCTATTAACTCGAAAAGAAGATTATGTGATAAATATAGAGAAACAATTTACTATCTTGTATCAGGTTGTGCGGCATTGGCACCCACTGAAATTAAAATACGGCGTGACAGAGTCGGCCAATATATACGTTGGAAAATCTGCAACTTTTATGGGAAGGTAACTGCAAGAAATTGGTATGAACAGCACCTAGACCCGGCAACGGAGATAGGATCTGTAACAATTTTATGGGACTTTACAATACACACAGACATTCAAAGCTAATTGCCCAGACATTGGGATAAAAGACAGCAAAATAACGTGATAGCAGTAATACATCTTTGAAGATCTTCAAACTATCAAAATACAAAGATCTTGAAGTAGAAATCTGAAAAATGTGACACGTAAGATCACCAATAATTCCAGTTGCAGTTGGAGCTTTCGGATTTTTTGGAAAAGGTTCCAATAGACTCATTGAAGGGATTCCTTGTAGTACATACATTAAAGAAATACAAAAAAAAAATTATTCTCAAAATTACAGCTCACACCTCACGAAAGTGGTATGATCTTTGGTTGTTGTTTTTTTTTATTTTTATAAAAATGATCATTGAAAAATGTCGTGAAGTCATTTCTGGCCTTAGGTCTTTGATTGGGACCCAGAAGAAACTGTGTATCCAACACCAAGACAAGAAAAACGCTTATCCAAATGACCACCCAAAATCAGATATTAATTAGCTGTCCGTACCAAAAGCTTTAGGTCGTCCAAGGTTAGATGTTAAACTACATCTGCGTCCTGGGTAAGACGTTAAACAACGTCCAGCAGCAAGGCCTCTGATCAGGAGGTTTTGAGGAACGTGGAACCATCTCTCAATTGCTGGTGTTCCAGGTCCATCCTGACCCGGGGTGGTAGCACGTGTTAGAGTCCCAGCTATGGGCAAATAATTAACTATTACCAGCAATACTTTTTGGGAAAAAAATATTACCAACAATACAATTTTGAAGGAAATATATTACCAGAACCAGATTTTTGACAAAACAAAATATTACCAGCAATAAAAAATGTTGTCAGCATTAAATAACCCATTAAGGTTGATATGCCGTTAAACAAAATAAACCAAACCAAATCAAAAGCTTTAGGAGGCCGAGGTCTAATCCAATTTTAATTCGAAAAACTACAATCGGATTGGAAGCATACCTCACAAAAACCTATGACCTTCTCCTACAAATAGTAAAACACCAAATTCACTCCATCAACAAAGCTTCACCTTTCAAGAAACAGTTTAATATACCTGAAATCCTACCAACAAAAAAGGAAGCAAATACTATCTACGCCAAACGAGTAAAACGGAAAGCAAAACAACTTGGCCAAATGACATTTCGAAAAACTGGGAGGACAGGGCGTTGCATGGCAAATGCCTAACAAGAACGAAATAAGCAGATGTGGACCAACAGAAAACACATCAGTGGTTGACGAACACCGAGTTGAAAGCTGAGGCAGAACGCCTAATTATTGCAGGTGAGAACCAAAGCCTTGCAACCAGATCCTATCACTGTCACATAAACAAGGATGGAACTAAACTGTAATGCAGGATCTGTTGAAAATATGATGAAACTGTCGGCCATTTTATATCATGATGTTCGGTAATGGCAAAAAATGGATATTCCCGCAGACATAACAAGGTAGCGACATATATGCACTGGAAGATATGTAAGAAGCACAAAATCGAAACCACTGAGAAATGGTATGAGCACCAACCAGACACAGTTACCCAAAATAACGATGTAACTATCCCGTGTAAGACGCCAATTCAAACTGAAAGAGAAATAAAAGCCAACAGACCTGATTTCATCATAAAGGACAATAAATTCAGGAATTGTATTCTTATTGACATAGCAGTACCATCTGAGAGAAACACCCCCATGAAAATTATCGAGAAATTGTCTAAATACAAGGACCTGGAGATCGAGATTAACAAGATGTGGGGAATGAAAACTGAGACTGTAGCAATAGTAATCAGAGCTCTGGGCTCCGTGAGAAAAGGAATGGACAATTTTATTAACAGTGTCCCAGGTAACATCAACATAAATTTTGCCCAGAAGATCGTCCTTCTAAAAACAACCCATATACTAAGAAAGTACTGTGAATTAAATGGCAATTCTCTTTCTCTTTGAAAAAATCTCTGGAAATCCCAGTTTAAGAGAAATACAAAACACGTCTTGATAAGTACAGCCTACACACTAAAAAGAACTTTGTCCCTGTAACGCTAGTGACGTGATGGAAGTTAGAAAAGCAAATCATGAAATGCAGCCATAACAACACACCACCACCTGCCTTAGATCTTCCCGAGGACTTGGTATGTACAGTGACCATAGCAGAAATCGAATAATAATAATAATAATAATAATAATAATAATAATAATAATAATAACCATAGAAGGTTGTATAAGAAAGTAAGTTTTTTCAACTAGAAAAGGATCGATGCAAGTACACACCTGAGAAAATCACTGAACCAGAAACATTGAAGATTTGGTGGAATTTATTAATACAGAGAGATAAGAAACTGGGGCTCAACAAACTGGTCGTATTCGTGTAAGATAAAATAGAAAAAGAGGAGCCAATCATTGGTCCATCGTGTTCTTTTGATGCAAGGATAGAACAAGAGAAAATAACTAATTATGACCCACTGAAAATTGAACCCGATGTATAAAGACCTGGAAATCGAAATAGAAAAATATGGAAATTGAAAACAAGAATAGTTCCAGTCATAGTAGGTGCGCTTGGAATTATAAAAAAAGAACACAACAACATATTGAAAATAGCCCTGGGAATCGCAGTTTAAAAGAAATACAAAAATCGTCTTGATAAGTACAGCCTACACACTAAGAAGAACTTTGTCTATGTAACGCTACTGACGTGATGGGAGTTAGGAAAGCAAATCATGAAATGCAGCCATAACAACACACCACTACCTGCCTTAGGTCTTCCCGAGGACTTGGTATGTACAGTGACCATAGCAGAAATCGAATAATAATAATAATAATAATAATAATAATAATAATAATAATAATTATTATTATTATTATTATTATTATTATTATTATTATTATTATAACACTAATAATAATAATGTGCTCTAACAGAGCGAAACTATATTTCTAAATGAAATAATCAAAATCTAGAATTGTATCGACTCTGCGATCAAGTGACTCCAATAAGGAATGATGGTTTACCAAAGCTAAAATCAGACAGAAGAGCAGAAGAGGTAAAAACATTAAAATGAAAGCTAACAAGCCGAACAAGAGATGGACATTTCAAAGGAATTCCTGGAATGGCAAATAATTGTACATGGACCTGGCTACATAAGGAAAAACTAAAGAGGGAGAAAATGAGGCGAGTAAAAATAATATTATAAAGGCTAACGTAAGTACTGGTCTAGATAAATAAGAGTCACCAATACAAAAAGATGGAATGGAGAGGACAGATTTATAGATAGGAATAAGCTACATGCATAAACCCTAAAGAGAAAAACTAAGTCGATCCTAATAAAGCGCCTACGCGAGAATTAACGTAATGAAAGTCTAAATAGATGTGATATAACAAATCAGCAAATTTACACTGAAATGTCATGGGAATAGCATGTTTATAGACATGAATATGTCTACTGAAAGAAACCATGTTGAGAAAAACTGAACCGTTCCCAATAATGGCTGAAAGTGAGAATTAAGACGATTAGGCGCTGGGAAGATAAGACATCAAATTTACATTGAAATGCCATGGGAATAATGTGTTTATCGACATGAATATGTCTACAGTGAGAAGCCCTAAGAAACTGAATCGATCCGAATTCTCAAAACAAAAATTAAGGTTTTAAAGCCTAGATAGATAAAACACGTCAGATCAGCAAATTTACACTGAAATGCCATGGGAATAACGTTTAAAGGCATGAAAGTGTCTGTGTAGGGAAACTCCAGAAAGAAAACTCAGTCACTCCGAATAACAGCACAAAACAAGAATTAACGCTGTATTCGTGTAAATAGATAGGTTTATAGACTTATGCCTACGCAGGGAAAGCCTAAATAGAAAAAACTCAGTCGCTTCTAATAGCTGTTCAGCACATTATCATAAGAACTTTCTATGCAAAACCTAAGACAGATAAGTCAGGAAAACAGAAAATGTAGCCATTGTAGAAGAGGCAGCGAATCACATAACCGTCGAATATAGCAAAGAAACCGAGAAAGAACACAAGGATGCTCTTTATACCAAATACAAAGGCGGACAAGAACAATCATACTGACGGGAATTTTTGAGTTCGGTTCAAATAAAAGTTCCACGTCCTGGGTATGACGATAAACTACATCCGGCAGCAAGGCCGCTAATCGATTGGTTTTGAGGAGCGTGGAATCACCGATTAATTGCTGTTATTTCCATGCCTAACCTGACTCGGGGTGGTAGTACCTGTTAGGGTCCCCGCTATGGACAAATAATTAACCCCCTATCTGAGGTCAAAAAAATTTGAAAGTA
Source organism: Acanthosepion lycidas (assembly GCA_963932145.1). Lineage (NCBI taxonomy): Eukaryota > Metazoa > Mollusca > Cephalopoda > Sepiida > Sepiidae > Acanthosepion > Acanthosepion lycidas. The sequence continues at coordinate 24,505,983 of OZ010603.1, forward strand.
TGAAAATAGATCTTTACAGTAAAAATACCTTTAATACAGTCTTGAAAAAATTACCAGCAATAGATTTTTGTAAAAAAACAAGAAATTACCCAAGCTCCCCCAAAATTTAATTTCGGCATTAAATGATCCACAAGGAGTTGATATGCTGTTAAACAAACAAACAAATATATTTTTCATTAATAACAATTATTTTTTTTTATTTCCTTTTATTTCTGGTGTACACTCATTTCTTTCGGTGTCCCAACCAGAGACCCTAAGGTCAGAAATGGCATCATGACATTTCCACCCTTCTCCCCCCCCAAAAAAAAAACAAGATCATACACATTTTACATAATTAAAGGCCTTTGTAAGTTGAAGGCTGTACTTGTGAGTACAATTTTTACAATTTGCACATTTAATATATATATATATATATATATATATATATATATATATATATATATATATATGAAGAAATATAGTTTTAAGGTGTACAATATTTATGGGATAAAGTGCTCAATATCAGAGACAGAGCGTATGTAAATATAAATGTAAAAGAGAACAGTGAAGTCAACACTGTTTCATGCTAGACGCAATTGTCAGGGCGGCCTGACGATTGCATTTAGCATGAAACAGACTGTCGCCTCTGAGTGTTGACGTCAATGTTCACTTTTATACATATATATATATATATATATATATATATATATATATATATATAATATCAGCAATACATTTGACCCCCGACAAAGACCTTCTTTACAAAAATACGTCATTGAAGGCTGATCTGCGAACTGATTTCTTACAAAGAATACATTGTTCATACGAACCTATCCTAAAAATCTTGTCGGCATTAAATAACGGTTGATATACCGTAAAACAGAATAAACCAAGCCATCAAAAAGTTCCGTCGAGAATATCTCTACAAGTTTAATAATGATAATAATAAAAATCAGTTGCAAAGCCGCTCTATAATAAAACTATTTGCAATGCGTTCTGTAATAAAATCAATATAAATCGATTTATATATTGAATACAATATCCCTATTCTGTCGGAGATGGCTAATGGTAATTTTAGCCGTTTTCTCATAAGGAAACATTCGACAATCCTTGAACGAACAGAGTTACTGTCGGGGGTAATTTCTAAAATCTTTCTCTTCAAATAATTCTTACGGCAAAACAGGTTTCCTACGTCCACTAACTGTTATCGCTCTTTCAAGTATTGATAGTGAGAGGAGGGTTCCTTCCTAACCTTTTGTTTGAAGTAGTGCGAAAAGTCAATATCTTCATTGTTATAACATTATGATTATTTTATCTCCTAGTTATATCTATCATCCATTTTAGTTGTTGCTGTTGTCGTAAGTCTTCATGTGATGTGTTTTCTGTTATTTGGTACCCATTCTTATGGTTGGGATTCTCTGGGGTCACATTAATGACAAGCACATTTGCACTACTGCGCGGGATATTTATTGTATCGCGCCCTAATTCACCAAGACAAAATATGTACCTGTTAAAATTGGCACGTTCACAAAAAAACAAAAACAAAAAAATTAATACCTAATTTTTTAAATGAATGGGGGTAACAGATGTAAAAAAAAGAAAATATATATTTTTACAAAAAATTTTCCATAAAAAATTTCAAAAATAATTTCATTAATTTGTGAATAAGTTGAATAAGTCCTGACAATTTCATAAAATTAAGTAAGTGTCTGTAACAGATGTAAAAAAGAAAATATATATTTTTACCAAAAGTTTCTAAAAAAAATTTCAAAAATAATTTCATTAAAATGTGAGTAAGTCCTGAAAATTTCATTGAAATCCGACAATTATTTCATTTTTGCAAGAATTTCTAAAACAATGAGTTTTTTACTGCAAAAAAAAAATCCCACACTAATCGTTGGCGAACAGCTGACGCAAGAAAAAACATATATCCCCATACTGTGCTTCTTATCTGTATACCTCCATCTTGACACAGTGGATAAAGGCGTTAGATCCAATGACAGAAAGACCCAACGAGTGTGAGTTCAATACCTAGTTAAGGCAGTGGAGAACTTGGAGGGGGGGAATTAACACGAGCTAACTGATAACAGACATCCATTAGACATGGCACGTGGAACTAGAACAGTCTACCCCAGCGAGCGAAATAAAGTGTTCAGTTCGACATTCCAACCAACAGTCGAAACTTTGTGATAAATATGGCAACAAAGACAATATGATGAACATTATTTAAAAAAGAAAAAAAAAAACGTATGGTTGCCTCGTCAAGGTAAATGTCTACTCAGCTCTAATATTCAACTCCATGCTGGGCGGGAGAAAGAAAAGGCGCATTTAAAAGTATTTATTCGGAAGCTGACGTAACGCATTCGAGATCGGCTCGTCGATTTCTTCATTCGAGTCGCTAACCGCTGCACACACATGCAATTTGCATGCATGTCGTCACTAATTTCATTGATTCAACTGTCAATCAACGAGAGTTTTGTTGAATCGCTTAAGCACTGCAACAAAACTGCTCGTTTTAAACTTGACCCTGAAATTTGCAAATAGAATTGTTGGAGAATGAGATAAAATGATTCGACGTTTCGTAAACATCTCAAAATAATAACGTTGTCCGCTGTCTTATCTCATTAAATAGAGTACATCTTGGAATAAAGCGTGCTTAGAATATTTTTCCCTACGCTAAATTAAGGAATACATTTATTTGGTTGTATTTGTCTGGCAACATATCAACACCTCTATGGGTTTTTTATGCCAAAATTTAAATATTTTCTACGCAATTTTATTTTTAGAGATGATAATGTTTTAGTGATGCAAGTCTTATTAATTAACGCATAACTGTCGGGTGGGGACAGAAGAGGTGATTTCATACCTTTCCCGCGTAAATTAACGTAACAAACCCAACGGAAATTGGAACTCGGCTCTCCGATTAACAATTCTGAGCCATTATTCCTAACACCACCCACATATCCAAGCTTACAGCACCTGGTATTCCCAAGAGGTTACCCATCGAGGTACTGACTCGGCTTGACGTTGCTTAACTTCGGTGTTTCAACGAGGGAAATATTTAGGATATGTTGGATGAAACAAAGTTGAGAATTTAAAATTTCTTTTAAGTGGCGGGGCTGGAAATTACGACGTGGGCTAATGCTTAAAAGCTTGCTAGATCTATTACGACTGAGTAGTGAGTTCGATCCTCACTGGGCGTTCCACATTTTCAACCTTGTGCTACATCTAAACTACGCTTAGTAAATAATTTCGGGCACTTCGACCGGGTGCAATGTTTAGCAAGCTTGTCTAACTAGAACAGTTACGATTGACTTGTGAATTCTCACTGAGTGGCCCATACATCCGGCCTTGTAGCAGATCTAAATTACCATGTAAGGGGTGGGGGAAATATGGAGTAACTTGGGGTTATTCTGTTTAAGTCAAAAAATAATCTCTTTTTTAAATATTTTTTATCATTAACTTTAATAAACAACATATTTACTATTTTTGTTTCACTGTTCTTTGATATTTGTTAAACAACTTCATTATTACATTCTTTCACAGCATTTTTTTTTTTTTTTTTGGTGGGGGGAATTATTTACATTATTCGGACTGTTATCCTCATCTTCATTACCATATTCACAAAGTTTCGGCCGTTGTATTTTCCGGATTTCTTCAGGTGATTGGAATTTCGAACCGAACTCTTTATTTCGTCCACCGGGGTAGATTGTTCTAGATCCACGTGCCATGCCTCTTCCGGATATCTCAGTTATTAACCCTCTAACTCAACTCTTCAAGTTTGGTTCACATGTGTCCTCTGGGTGATGTGTTCCCAAGGATACATGGCCGAGTGGATAAAGACTTTTGTTAGATCCAATGACTAGACCCAAAGAGTTGTGGGTTCAATACCAGGCCACAGTAGTGGTGAACCTCATGAATCTTCCTTATCTTCATTTCCTTCTACCGCCTCTTGTACTCTATAACACTGTACTATGAATTTTGGGCCTAGTATTTAGTATACCTTAGTATAACAAACCGGCCTCGTAGAAGATCTAAATTACCATGTAAGGGGTGGAGGAAATATGGAGTAACTTGGGGTTATTTTGTTTAAGTCAAAAAATAATCTCTAAGGTGCGGAGTATTTATTGTGAAAATATTGCTGGAAAAGGCAGGAGGAAGCAAGTTACGGCGGTGGGAAAGTGACTGAAGCTGAGATGTCAGGCTAGGACAAATAACATTGCTTATGAATTTTGTCAGCATAACAGAAGCACAAGACCAGATGTGACAGCAATATTCAATGTATGGAGGAATGGTAGACTTATAAATATGTAAAATGGATTCTGTCGAGAAAAAAAATTGTCTAGGATAACACAGTGAAGCAACTTTCCGAGCAACAGACCTATCAATTGATTCTATATAGTTATTCAACTTCATGTCAGGGGAAAACATTAAATAGACAAGGTGTAATGAGTCAGTCTCCAGGGGGGGGGGTTAGCATCAGCCATGTTGATTCAAGTAAAAAAAGAAGGCAAAAAAAGAGAACTACTTACGGGTTAGTAATGACAATGGGAAGTTTGTTATTTCCGCATCGCAAAATGGATATTCGTCAGATTTCAAGATATTACAAATGACTTACCTGAAAAAAGAAAGAAAAATAGCATAAATAAGCCGCTTTTGGGACACATCTTATATATATATATATATATATATATATATATATATATATATATATGTATATGCATATATATATATACACACACACACACACATATATATATATATATATATATATATATATATATATATATATATATATATATATATACAAATGTTTAGAGGTACAAAATTTATATATAATTTTAAAAACAAGGAATGTATTGATTTTAATTTTAAAAGTCTCTAAGGCCCTTTCAACCAACATCTCGTCAGGAGACAATCGTTGGATAATTAATTAACGAAAAGAATAGTAACTACAATAAAGAGCAAAAATGGGGAACACGTTAAAATAACAAACAAGTGTATATACTTGTAACGAGGGGAGGGGAAATAACGTGTAAATAAATAAGCGAGGGACAGTTATATATATATATAGTTTATGCAAAACTAGGTAATCCGTATGGGTAGAACCAAAGAGGATGATATCCAGAGTAAATTCAGAGCAAATATGTTTGAATAAAAAACAGACCACTTTAAGGTTCCATGTAATAAGTAATTTCACCACAACCCCTTTAACAGGGCTCTGGATCATCAAGGTTGAAATGAAAAATGAAAAGAAATTTACACCTATATATATATGCACGAATATATATTTTTACATTATTTTTTTATTTTATTGTATGAGGAATTATCATTCTTATACGCTTTACAACTGAGACCAACATTCTCGCTTCGGTCGTTATGCATTCAGACCTTCTTCGAGTCTGTCTTTATCATCGATAACCTATTTTAATTGCATGTGCTAAGGGATATTTCATATGAATGAATACTAAAGCGGTACTTCAAATGAATCATTTACTAAAATTTCTGGAAAATGCAAAGACAGAATATATATATATATATATATATATATATATATATATATATATATATATATATATAAAAGATAATCATAAGAAGCCAGGTTTCTCTCTTTCACCTAAACGGATCGTCAAGGTAATGCTGGCTCAAGATTACTCTGATGATCTGTTTAGGTGAAGCCAAGGTAGGTTTGCCTGGCTCCTTAGGATTATCTTATATATATATATATATATATATATATATATATATATATATATATATATACGTGTCTGTGTATATATATATATATATATATATATATATATATATATATATATATATATATATTGGGATATTACACACACCGAAAACATGTCAAAATCACTACACAATTGCAGTTGTGTTTCGATGCGTATCAATGCATCTCATCAGGCGATTGTAAATTACTGGCGAGTGAACGATTTATTTATATTTAAAAGTCAAAATACAGTCTCTTTTTGTCGAAAAATGGCATTATAAGGTTTGTGGGCTTTACTCTTATCAGCCAATCAAATATGACCTATGTTAAATTTAAACTAAGCGAAAAGTAAAAATTAACTAAAATATTTTTTTATAAATGGATCATGATCCGTAGATTGGCAGCCAACGGCAACCAGACATAAACCAAAGCGGATGTAAATGTTACATAAATTATACAAACTAAACAATGCCATTTCCTAAGAAATAAAAATGGGGTGCAGAGGCAATTTAACAAAATGCTACCCAAGCTATATGCTCTGTGAATTTCCTACATAATTTTTTTTATAGTTAATAAATAAATAGCTTCTTTAAGAAACTAATAAATAATTCAATCGTATAAAATCATTTGGTAAATTAATATGCAAATGTAGAATAAATATTATTCAGATAAGATATTAATAACACTAACCACTCAATGTAAAATGTCAAAAATATCAACCAAATACCAATACATCCTTACAAGATGTTACTAATACTACCAGGAGATTAATACAAAATTATATTAAATCCAAATTAATCTCACAAACAGAAAGATAAGCCATATATAGTGCAACGCAGTACAACTTAAATATAACAAAAATCATTGTCAAATTCCAAAGTTGTAAGGTAAACTATGTTTACAATTTACAATTAATTCATTTCTTTAATTTAATAAGGAATTTTTATTGAGCCTGATAATTTCCAATTTTCCATGTAAGCACAGAAAACATGGTTTATATAAAGATTTACGTGTCTTTGCCGTTTTTTAAAATTTTCTATTTCACCTTAGGAGTTTTATTATCATAGAGTTTAAAAGATAAGATTCCTAAAGTGAAGTATAATAGAAAATTTTAAAAACGGCAAGAATATATAGATCTTCAAAGTAAGCCGACAGATATGATATTATCATAAAAAATCAGAAATTCAGAAAGTGTATGCTTATTGACATAGCAGTGCCATCTGAGAGAAACACCTCTATGAAAATTATCGAGAAATTTCTCAAATACAAGGACCTGGAGATCGAGATTAACAAGATGTGAGAAATGAAGATTGAGACGGTACCAATAGTAATCGGAGCTCTGGGCCTCGTGAGCAAAGAAATGGAGAATTTTACCAACAGTGTCCCAGGTAACATCAACATACAAATTGCCCAGAAGATCATCTTACTAAGAACATCGCATATAATAAGAATAGTGCTATAAATTCAATGGCAATTCTCCTATAGGACCTAACGTCAGTATCTGTCTATATTTCTGAGATGAAGTATTATGTACACTATTTACATTATTCAGACTATTGTCCTGATCTTTGTTGCCATATTTATTACAACGTTTCAGCTATTCAGTATTTGTCTATATTTCTGAGATGAGGTATAATGTACACTATTTACATTATTCGGGCTATTGTCCTCATCTTTGTCGCCATATTTATTACAACATTCCGGCCTTTCGGTATCTGTCTATATTTCTGGGATGAGGTATTATGTACACTATTTACATTATTCGGACTATTGTCCTCATCTTTGTTGCCATATTTATCACAACGTTTCGGCCGTTGTACGCTCCGGCCTTATTCAGGTGGTTCAGGCTTTATTTCGCTCGCTGGCGTAAACTGTTCTAGTTCCACATATCATGACATCAGTTATCATTCATGAAAGTAGTCCGAATAATGTAAATCAGTTATCTCCTGTTAATTCCCCTCTCCAAGTTCTCCACTGCCTTAACCAGGTATTGAACTCACAACTCTTTGTTTCCTGTCACTGGACCTAACCAACGCCTTTATCTGTGCCAGGTGTCATTAAGGACATCAGTGTATGAATTTCTGGGACTTATAAACTTAATGTCTTCAGTGGAGAACTTGGAGAGGGGAATTAACAGGAGATAACTGATAACTGACATCCATTAGACATGGCACGTGGAACTAGAACACTCTACCCCCAGCGAACGAAATAAATGGTTCAGTTCGACATTCCAACCACCTGAAGAAGGTCGTAGCGTACAACGGCCGAAACGTTGTGATAAATATGGCAACAAAGATGAGGACAATAGTCCGAATAATGTAAATAGTGAACATAATACCTCATCCCAGAAATATAGACATTGCGAGAAAAAATGAGAACAATAGTCCGAATAATGTAAATAGAAAACCTAATATCTCACACTCGTGGATCCTCAAGGCCCTTGAAGTATACAAAATCTACCACCAATTGTGACTTTCTTATGTCGTATGTAATTCTGTAATACATGTCTGCTAGTCCCGCATTTTAATGGCGTACTCCTGAGTAAAAACATGAAAATCCAATGTGGAATTGTTCAAGGAGATTCTTTATGTTCTATTTCTTTTCGGTTGGCATGAATTCCGTTATAAAAATTGTTAAACAATACAGTATATGCGTATAAGATCAAAGATAAAAGGAATAAATAATCTATTTCGTATGGATGCCTTGAAATTATATGCAAGAAATGATGATAAATTGGTAGAACTTTTAACTGAGTGCATCAAGCGAATACGAGTAATAATGAAAGCCGAATTGAATTCGAAAAATATAATAGCGGCCATTTGCATTCTTGCGACCCCAGTTAGAACGTATAGCTTCAACATAATAAAATTGAATCCAAGAAAACTGATGCAAAAATGCGCAAACAACTCGCATGCAATAAAATGCACCACCCTAAGGCAGATGTTGATTGTATCTACCAAGGAGCAAGTGGGGGTGGGACGATTCATCTGGAATTGTCTTATAAAATTCCAACAATGGGACTTTAATGAGTATCTTGCAGCAATAGAACATTGGATGTTACAACACGTAATGGAGCGTGAAAAAAGTGAATAAAAGCTTTATTCTGTATCAAAAGACGTCCATAAATATGCAAGAGATTTTCGGTTAAATCTTGAAAATAACGAAGTAGAGAAAACGGTCAGAAAATCAGCCAGAAAACTGAAACAAAAAGCTAAAAAGCTAAACTAAAAGCTGGAGAAGCCTCTATGTAGCCAGTTCCTTCTCCGAACCAAAAATCCTGATGTAGGTCTGTTCGCAACCTACTAGCGGCTAGGGAGTTCAGAACTCAAGGTTAAGACTGGAGGGTTTATTCTTGCTGAACAAACCAGAGCCTGCTTATACGCAGCTACCAAACTAATATATTGTACAATAGTACCGTATTTTCCGGCTTTCTTTTTTTCATAAAAAATACCCTGAAAAATACGTGTGCGTCTTCCAAGACGAATGTAAGTCAACGTCCAGGCTCAAGTAAACATGGACGGTCACCTAATTGGCTTGACTGATAGGAATGTGGATTTGTATGTTGAGTCTTTACACTATAATGTTAGCTATCAAATTCAGCCTTTTATATGATGTCACCTTAATACATAGCTGTTATAAGTATTTCCAAGACTATAAACCTTCCTGGAGCCAAGCCACATGCTTAAACATGCTCTGATTTCTAGCAAGCCCGGGAGCCTTTCTGCTCTTGACTAATATGCCATTGCCATACAAACAAAATCGGACGAGGGATTAATGTAAACAATACATGGCGCCAGTATGTGAGGGACGCATGGTGAATGTGTTGTTGTATGAGAATGACGTTTTTATCTTTAGAAATTTCTTTCCAACATTAGGGTGCGTTTTCTAAGCGGCAGCGTCTTGTTAGCCGGAAAACAGGGTAAGGACTCAAAATGTAGAATCTGTAACCAATACATTGAAACTCTTGATCACTTTATCTCAAGATGCTCAATACTCACACCCAATGAGTACAAAACCGTCATGAAAGGCTAGGTCAATATCTATATTGGAAGATATGTCATTACTATGGACTGCAAACAGCTGCAAACTGGTATGAAGCTCATCGCGAATCTGTAGTTGAGTGTGAAGCTGTTACCTTCCTCTGATCAACACATTGAGCAATAAAAGCAAATCGTACGGATATTATTATCAGAGACAGAAAAGAAAGAAAGATTGCACACTGAGTGAGATTGGGCGTACCAAGTGGCTAAAACATTTCTGTGGAGGTTTTTGAAAAACTAAGCAAATACAAAAACCTGACGATAGAAATAAGACTGCAACTCCATTTATGTGTGGGGCGCTGTTGAGCGAGAGACCAAAAAAAAAACTACTTGTAACATCAAAGATGAACTAAAAACAAGGATTATGACAGTATTCACCAACTTAATCAAGGAGATCGTCCAGAAGAGTCGCAGGTGATTCCGAAGTCGTCTGGAGGCAGTGGTTGAAGCCAATGGCGGTTTTATTGACTAAATTTACTCTTCAGTGTTTCAAGATATTTTTGTGTAATATTGGTAATGTTATTTTCATTTTTGTGCAATTTAGACGACAATTTATCCATCGCACCCTGTATATATTATTTAGTGTTTATTATCGAGTAACGAAATTTTCCTTTCTCTTTGTTTAACTTTTCGACGGCATCATTCGATCTCCTAATGTCCCTTCGGATTTCAGTGTCACGTTTTTTTTTTCTGTCGTCAGTTCGAACACTTCCCAGATAGTTAAATTTCTGTAATTGATTAACTTTGATAGCTTCATTTCGGAGTTGGCGTCTTGGATCGTCCTCTTAAGATTCTGGTTTGCAAAGGCTGCTTGGAGACATTTTTTCGTAACTATTCACAAAGCCTTCGCAACATTCTTAAGAAATTTTGTCCCACTCTTCTAAGCAAACGACCTTCAAATAACGGATATTTCTCTGATGAATTCAATCAGGTTGACAAGGCCACTGAAGGACCTCTGCATTGTTTGGAACAATTCATTCGCCACTTCAGCTCTGTGCTTCGGGTCGTTATCGTATTCAAAGACCCAACCTTCTTCAAGCCTGCAACCATTGCATCAAAGAAAATATATTAGCTTCAAAAATTACTCCGCTATATCTCTTCATTCATACTTATTTCAATCACGCGAACAGCCCCCGCATCTTTGAAAAAGAAATTCTCCCCTAAAACCATAATACTTCTATTTCCGTGTTCCACTGTGGCGATAGGGATATTTTTTTTTATTAAAGGCGCAGCCATCTTTTCTCTATTTATGACGACCTGGGTTGTAGCCAAAAGCAAAAACGTTCGATTTTCGTTTCGTCCAACCAAAGAACATTCTTTAAAAAATATTGTTAGTATTTTTCTAAATACTCATCAAAGAACATCGTCCAACAATGCCGGAACATTTTTATCTATTAAAAAACGTGTGTTTTCCTTTGGGTACTGGATATTAAAGCATTTCTGTGCAATTCGCAGCTAAAACGAGCTGCTCTTGTAAATGCTCTCAAAGCATCTACAGATTTCTTTCTGCGTTACCGCTGGTTGCACTCTGACTGTTAGCACATTTTTTTGTGGTGGTGGGATTTGCTCGTGAAGAAAATGTCGAAACAGGTTTTTGGTTCTGTCTATATTTTTGAGATGAGGTATTATGTACATTATTTACATTATTCAGACTATTGTCCTCATCTTTGTCGCCATATTTATCACAACCTTCCGTCCTTCTTCAGGTGGTTGGAATTTCGAACTGAACCCTTTATTTCGCTCACTGGGGTAGATTGTTCTTGTTCCGCGTGCCATGTTTGATGGATATCAGTTATCTCCTGCTAATTTCCCTCTGGAAATTCTCCACTGCCTTAACCGGGTATTGAACTCACACTCTTTGGGTCCTGTTAAGGCAGTGGAGAACTTTCAGAGGGAAATTAGCAGGAGATAACTGATAATTGACATCCATCAAACATGGCACGTGGAACTAGAACAGTCTACCCCAGTGAGCAAAATAAAAGGTTCAGTTCGAAATTCCAACCGGCCGAAACGTTGTGATAAATATGGCGACAAAGATGAGGACAATAGTCCGAATAATGTAAATAAGGTTTTTGATTGTAGGTGACGAATTATTTTTCACCCTATATCCATAGACGACACGTCGCAAGCCTCTCAATGGTCTATCGCTATTTCCATGGAAAGTGCTTAGACGAACTATATTTCTTAGTTTCACCTCGCGGCTATAACCCGCCATGCTACGCACATTGTAGCGAATCAACCTCATTCCATTCGTACTCTGCCGGTGAGATGTAAGTTCAACTCGAGTAGCTTCTTCCCACGAACCTCTGATTTATGGAACCGACACGCAAGTGGATGTCTCCCTGATCGCTACTATCAACCTATTCGTATAGAGCAGTGGTTCCAGAACGGTGCGGCGGATGAGGATAGCAGGTGAGGCGGAATGATTGAAAGACAATCAAAGATTTAGAAAAAGAATAAAAAAATTGCATATGCCAAAAATAAATATGATTTCAAATTTTGAAAATATTATTATGGATTACTTGTAATTGCATGCATGAGTCCCAGTATAAATAATTATAGATAATTATTGACTGATTTTATCTCTGTATATCTCTGAGATCAGGTATTATGATTACTAACATTATTTACATTATTCGGACTGTTATCCTTATCTTCATTGCCATATTCACAAAGTTTCGCCCTCTATATCTCTGAGATTAGGTATTATTATTACTTGCAATATTTACATTATTTGACCTGTTATCCTCATCTTCATTGCCATATTCACAACATTTCGACTCCTATATCTCTGAGATGAGGTATTATGATTACTTACATTATTCGGACTGTTATCCTCATCTTCATTGTCATATTAACAACGTTTCGGCCTCTATATCTCTGAGATGAGATATTATGATTACTTAGATTATTTACATTATTCAGACTGTTATCCTCATCTTCATTGCGATATTCACAACGTTTCGGCCGTTGTACGCTCAGGTCTTCTTCAGGTGATTGAAATTTCGAATCGAACCCTTTATTTCGTCTACCCTGGTAGATTTTTCATGCATGGCACGTGGAACTAGAACAATCTACCCCGGTGGACGAAATAAAGAGTTCGGTTCGAAATTCCAATCATCTGAAGAAGGCCTGAGCGTACAGCGGACGAAACGTTGTGGATATAGCAATGAAGATGAGGATCACAGTCGGAACAATGTAAATAATGTAAATAACCGATTTTATCATTGCGTTATATTAAGTATGAAGCATATTTTAACTAGGGTCTGCAAATTGTAGGAGAGAGTTATCAATGATAATGTTCTGACTTCGAATAACCCTCTTTAAGTTCTTTAACCCTCCCTCTGGTTTTTATTTCTAAATGTATTTTTATCACATAAAATTTGGTGATGTGCGAGCAAATTTTCATTCTGAAAATGTTGCCCAGGGAAAAAAATGTTTGGAAACCACTGGTCTAGGGTCTACCATTATCTTCGCCACATATCCCTATAAACTTTACCTTTTTCTCTGTAACACTTTACCTCGATTTATTAATTGATTCTCTTTTTTACGGCTTATCACCCTTTTGCAGGTTATTTAAAGCCAGAATTTAAAAAAATTTAAATTTATTTTTAGATTGTTAGTGTTATTTAGAGATGATAATGATATTACAAATACAAATCTTATTCATTAACCAATAGCTTGGGGGAGAAGAGATGGATTCATGCCTTTCCCAAGAGCATTTATGCGTAAGTGAATATAACGAAACCAAAGAGAATTGGAACTCGGCTCTCCTATTAACAATTCCGAGACATTATTCTTTACACCACCCGCACATCCACAGTTAGAGAAACTAATATTCCCGAGCTGTTACCCATCTACATACTGATCAGGCTTGGTTGCTTAACTTCCGTGATCGTACGGAAGCAGGTATTCAAACGTGATATAAGCCTCCAGTTGATTACATTATAACAGACAGCTTCAAATTAGCAATTAGTTTTATCTCCTTACTTTGAATAATTTGTGTATACAGGGTCCGATGGATAAATTGTCGTCTAGATGACGCAAAAAATGAAAATAACGCTAGCATCTCATTTTAACAGATATATTTACCAAAATTACACAAAAAATACATTGAAATACTAAAGAGCAAATTTATTCAATAAAATCGCCATTGGATTCTACCACGGCCTCCAGATGACTTCGAAATCTCCTGCAGCTCTTCTAGACGATCTTGTTTGTTGGTGAATGCTGCCATAATCCTTGCTTTTAGTTCATCTTTGATGTTACAAGGAGTTTTGTTGGTCTCTCGCTCAACTGCGCCCCACACATAATAATCAAGTGGGGTTGCAGTCTGGGGTGTTAGGTAGCTAGATGTAAGGGGTGATGTGGTCGCAGAAATCGTCTGACAGGCATGACTGGGTTCACTTGCTTGTGTGGCATGTTGCAGAGACCTATTGCCAGACATAGGGTCTTCCAGCAGCCACCCACTGGACCCAGGGCAACACTATCTCCTCAAGGCACTTGATGTAGGCTTCCATGTCTGAAACCCTGTGGGGAGATGATTGGAAGCATAATGTCGCCATCACTAGTAATCACTCTAAACATCTTCGTAATCACCATTAAACTCATCCAACTCTTTCCGAATCCTCTCCACTGTCCTCAAATTGACAACTAAACACACTGAAATGTCCGTATTAGAGCTTCCAGCGCGAATACCAAGCAGTACAGTATGCCGTTTCCAAATTGTCTGTTGAGTGAATTGCTTCGTGGTGCTTTTTTTAGTCACAGAGGGTGCCCAACTGACCCTACTATACTATGTAGTCGAAAAAATCAAAAACAAACAACGCACATGTGCGAAATTAAAAATGTAAAATGGCGACAATTTATCTATCCCACCCTGGTTTCGCAAAAGGTTGAGATTTTTTTTTAGTCTAATAACATAGCCTATTCTCGCTCAAATGATCTTAAATCTTAACAAAATTTGTAAAAACTAATTTGTCTGCGCGGACTTATCTCAATGAGAATCTACCAGGAAGATAGATCGGGCGTGCCAGTGATAATGACAACGTGTTGCTGAAATGGACCCCACGATCACTTGACTTGACACCTTGTGATTTTTTTTTAATATGGGTCTATGGTATCCCACAAGCCTAGATGAACTTAAGCAGAGAATCAGTGAGGCGCTAGTGAATGTTACGCAAGACATGCTACAGCGTGTTTGGCAGGAGCTGGACTACCGTCTTGACATGTGTCGTGTCACACGTGGTGGGCATAGTAAACATTTGTGAAGCTTTGTGAAATAGCTTATAAAATCCACATCCCTTTGAATATCTTGTTCGAATTTTGATAAATAAATCTGTTATTGTTCAGCGTGAAGCCTATTTAATTTAGTCTGTCTGGGCGTAGCTTAAATTTGCGCATAAAACGAGCAAACTGTGAGAGAGGCGAACAGTACGAGGATCAGCGCTGGAATAACACGGCGCATGCGTCACTGAGCCAGACCGAGGCTGGTAGCGTGTGCAAGATGCTAATTTTCTGGCTTCGGAAAAACGCATAAAGAATTTAAGTTTTTCTTGGCATGTGATAAGCGTTTGCGCTCAGCGTAGGTCAAGTCAGGTCAGGTCAAGCTGGGTTGGTGAGTTTCGGTGTCTGCTAAAGCAGCGTTCCTTGCCAGTGTTGTTCCAGTGTTTGTGCTACGGAAGAAACGGTTTCCTGCTACACTCAGATATTCATATTTTATATTATGTCAGTTTTGGGGGACACCCTGTATATTAATAAAAAAAATAATATTTATTATGTTAAAAGGTTGACAAACGCTAAACGAGACAACTCGACGGGATTTTTCTAACCAACGCTCTCAGGGAGAAACGTATCATATTGAACTATTTTTTGCATAATTATTGTGCTATTATATCTGGTGCCTAGCTCATGAATTCAAGGTTGAACGTCATTGTAAAAGAAAAAGAAAAAAGAAAACGCTCCATTGATACTTACACTGTAACTACTTTCCATGCTAAGGGAATAAACACATAACACCAGGCGGATGCTAGAAGAAAGGTTTATTATACACAACTAGTACAATATGAAATACGGTACAGTTATACACACAGGTCAATCTAGTAGTGAGTGCCACTAATTGGAATGTCGGACGGGCTTGCATCTTCTCTTTCTCACTCTTAATATATAACATCCCCTCACACCAGGAGGGATATATGTGGCACAAGGCCAAGTTTACCGTGAGTTCTCCGAGCCGTAGGCGAAGCCTTGTCCGGGTTCCTCTCTGATCAAGGTAAAGAGTTCGACAGTGAAGAACAGGAGAGAGCACTATTCTCTCTCACTCAATATTTAACAGCCCCTCCCCCCCCCGCCACGTGGGATGTATATGGCACAAGGCCGAGTTTACCGTGGGTTCTCCGAGCCCGTAGGTTCGGCCAAAAATATTGCCTTAGAACCTGCATAAGCGGGTTCAGGGTCTATCTACCTTCCTGGACGAAACTTTGCCCTTCGGCAAAGCCTCGTCCGGGTTCCTCTCTGCTCAAGACAAAGAGTTCGACAGTGAAGAACAAGAGAGAGTACTATTATCTCTCTCACACTTCCTCAAGTCTCTCGTAGACAGTTGACTTTATAGGCACTTACTACCTATATTGTAATCATTCATGGAGGTACCAGGTTATTCCATTGCATCACTACTCAAGTCCTTATTATATTGTTTAATTACGTTATTATTTGTTGTTGTTGTTGTTGTTGATGATGATCGCGTAGTCGACTGGTTAGAACGTTAGCGTTTCGTCCAGGAAGTTTGGGTTCGAATCTCCTCATTGCCGGTTTGCCAAGATGATAATATCGGCCTAGGGATCTGTTGAAAAGTGCGTAAAAACCATACAAAAGTTCGACCTTGGAAGTGAAAATAGATGGACGAAATGTTCAGAAGGCGTCAAGGATTGAGGGAGAACGCACTAATAGTCATATATAAACACTTTAGCTTTGGTTGTTGGTCTATCTACAGCAACTTTTTCCCAGCGTGGGTCGCATGCCCAACCGGTGGGCCGCGTGGTAATATTTTGGTGGGACATGCGTAGGATATACACCCTTCGGCTTACTATACCAACAGAATAAGGAGGCAATTCGAGAACAAGTTATTAACAGTCAATTTTTTTCCTAGGGAGTCTGAGGAAGAGTGTTAATATTAATTCGTGTTAATACATACAATGAATATAGAGTGTACATACATAAAAAATATTTTGTATGCATGTACGTATATGTGCAATTGGCATATATGTAAGAATTAAATATTACAGGCGCGCACCAGAATTTTAGAAATACGAAGTAGATACATGAAGATATATATATATATATATATATATATATATATATATATATATATATATATAAGGTAGGATGTGTGTGTGTGTGTGTGTGTGTGTGTGTAACGAATGCACGGGCGCAATTTTCCACAGATTTGCACCAAAATTTACATGTACATGCTCCAAGTTAGTGTGAAGGTCAAAACCGCCTTTGCATTTCCCAACTCCCATCGATAGTGGAAATAATCGATTTTTCATGCTTCTACGGCAGTTTTCATGTAGTTTTTTTACTGGCCAGAATCAGAGCCTATAGCTGGCTGCCACGAACAGGCAGGAAGATTCTATTGGCCAGCATGAGAGCCAACCGCTGACTGACACGAATGTTAGCTAGCATGCGAGCATGCAAAAAAAATCAATGGCTGCATTCGTCACAAGTGGGAAAAATTTAAATCTGCATAGCACTTTACTCCAATTGGCTCATTCGCTTGCTTAAACTCAACGTTGATTCTGATTCCGCAGAACTGGGTTGGTGTGAAAAAGTATTTGTTGTTAACATTCTTTTTTATTCGGTTTTTCCAGTTGCAAGTCCTTTCTTAAAGCTGATCGTTTTGTGTTCATTTTGTTTAGTTCTTTAGATTTAATGTTTAGTATAGAGCTTAGAAAAATTCGCAGTGTGAGATAGGCAAGAAGTAAGGCATGTAGCAACATCAGCACGGTAAAGGGCACTCCTTTAAAGGCAAGGAAGGACAAAAATATTTTAAGTCAAGTGATAGCGATTGCTGTACGAGTCGTACGATTTTTGAATCAAGCACGGGCAACGCCGGGCCATGCTGCTAGTATATATATATATATATATATTGATGGAGCATGCGTAGGATGTGCTCCCTTCGACTTCCTATACCAACAGAATAAGGAGGCTATTCGAGAATGAGTTATTAACAGTCAATTTTTTTTCCTAGGGAGTCTGAGGGAGAGGGTTAATTTTAATGCGTGCCAATAAATACGATGAATATATAGAATGCATACATAAAAAATATTTTGTGTGTATGTACTTATATGTGTGATTGGCATTTAGGTTATTTCCTGTCTCTCCTCCCTCCCCCACTTACACACACTCGCGTGTCTCGGTCGTAATGCATGTCGCTGAAAGAGCCCATGTTTTGTCGGCCAATCAGCGCGTGGGAAAATTCAGTTTGCTTCCTTCAAGTGAATTGCAGTCAAATTTTGAATATACCAAAATTAAATATTATGGGGTGGGATGCACCAGAATTTTAGATATACCAAAGTGGGGTATGACCCTGATGTAATGAATATGCATGCACCTGGGTTCCCCCTCACAGTAATATGATTGGCTGGTGTCAACCATAAATACAGACTGATGTGGAGGTACAGGGGACGCCTATTGCCTCCGCCTATTGCCTACGCCTACTGCCTACCACTACGACGAGGACCAGTCCATTACGGTTACCTCCTAGATCGTCCTACTCGGTTACAGTAGTCCAAAACCATTTTGCTACTTCGAACAAATATATCCCTTTCGGAGACATATCAGGCCCAAAATTGGTTGGGAATCACTGTTCTACGGCTATATATGCCATACGTGATAATCGCTTGGGTGAGCACGTCACTTTCGATTCATGACTGACCAGGCAGAATTTCCCCCGCCATGCCATTTCTTTCCGCGGTGCACCGTTTGCCAACCGAGGATACAAGACCCAGTCTATCCTGCTATTTAACCTATAGCTCGGTGGAGGAGAGATGGATTCATATGTTTCCCAAAAGTATTGGCGAGTAAATGAATGTGACGTCCTGGCACTAAAGAACCACAAAGGTCTATATCAAGTAACAGAATCATCTTACTTGGGAACTTTCAATGGCAGCAACACCGAAAATGGATAATACTTGTAACTCAGAGAGAAAATAATGACGTATTCATGATGTTGAAGTCCCACACAACTTCAAACAAAACGTTAAGAAGGAACCCTCCCCGATCACTACTGAAAAGAGCAATAACAGTTACTAGGCTTGAGAAGCCTATTTTCCTGAAAAATTGTTTCAAGAGAAACATTTTAGAAATTTCAAATGAAACTATCAGTACTTATTCGGTCAACGACTGTCGAGTGTTTCTTTCTAAGAAAACAGTTTATATTACCATTATCATGATCAGTACCATTTTTATACCAGATACTCAGACTTACTACATTCTTTAGTCTCATCAATTCAGGCAGAGTCGACTCACCTTCACTCTCTTCATATGCCATTTGTAGAGAAGGAGTTCCGCGGTTTCTTCCCCAGAACTATTACATTGTGAAACAGAATCCCGAAAGGGTGCTTTTCCGTTCGCTACAATATTAATCTATTCATGTCTAGGGTTAACCGTTGTCTATCCTACATATCCTCGTAATCTGGACTTCCTCCTTGTAAGCCTTTACATCAACTTTATTCATTAAACATTGATTGGTTCCAGTATGGAGTGAAAAAATGATAATGTTCTCGCACTTCCCAAGATTACCTTTCTTAAAGATGGCTTTCAATCCTCTGTTTCAGCCGAACCATTTACCTATGTCAGCACTGAACTTCTTAACTGTATTTAGAAAAAAAAACTCTAAATCAATGATCCTCAATGTGGACCCTTAAGCCCACAAGTGGGTCGGAGAATCTTTTTTTTTTTTTTTTAATTAGACCTGAAGTTGGCCACTTTGAACTGAAATAGATCTAAGTATTACTGGAGAGAATAGAAAGGGAAGGATTGATTTGATAGCTGAAAGTAAAACCCTCCCATCTCTTCTTTAATTTTTTACATACAACGTGTGAAAGCACGTGCAATACCCTGCCTTAATCAGCCGCCAACCAGGGGAGGTAACACAGTTTCGGTGGCTAAGGCGGTATTGCCACCCCTGGCGCCACCAGCAGCTTTTGCCACAGAACAGGGTATTGGGGTTTTTTTTTTTTTGTGTGTGTGTGTAGACGTGTCAGTCATTTGCAATTTTTTTCAACTACAAATCAGAAAATCTTTGAAAATGTTCGTTGTTAGTTGGTTTTCCCGCTACTTGATTGGTTGAAGCGGGGTTTTCTGCAGAAAATAATGCGCTGACAAAGAAACGTAATTTATTACAGATTGAAAAGAGAAAAGATTTACGCCTGAAGCTGAACCGAGGTTCGGAAGTTCAACTTGACAGGATGATAGATAGACACCAAGCCGTGTAGTCATTACTCAGGATTTAAATTTTTTACTACATTTTGCTTTTTTAGTTAAAATGTGTTTCCTTTTACATGGGATTTCTATTTAGGCTTATGTGAGCCGGGATTTTTTTTGCTCCAAAAATGGGCCACAAGGACAAAAAAGTTGAGAAACACTGCTAAATCATCCTCATTTCAGGCATATAATTCCAAGTCGCCCACACAGAATAGGTGAGTGAAGTATTTCTCAGAGATGTTGTATTCATAATCAATATTAAGTTTAATAGAAAAGCCGGAGAAAAGAAAATAAGAAAGAAATTGAGTTGCCGAGGTAAACGGCGCTGTAAATGCTCACGTTCTCAGTCTCTATATATCTACCACTCGCCCGTTCAGTGTTTCTACTAAGGATCTAGATTTTTGTGAAAAGCGCAATGTTATTGGTATTGACCAGGAATCTCAGCTTCATTTTTCTAACGGCTTAACGTAGTTTCTCTTTTTTATGAATTTTTCACGACAGTTATTCTGATGAGATTTCTACTTTTGTATCTCGACTTCCCGACAGCTAGGTGTCATCATTTTACTAAGGAAATTGATAAGTGTAACTCTAAGTTCTATTGTAACTGGTTTCTTACAGAAATTCGTAAGTGTAACTGTTTTGCTACTCAAATTGATAAGTGTGACAAAGTCCTATTGTAACTGTTTTCTTACGGAAATTCGTAAGTGTAACTCTTTTGCTACTGAAATTGATAAGTGTGACTGTAAGTTTTATTCTAATAGTCCTTTTTTTCTTTTTGCACTTTTTGCCTATGGATCTCTTTTCCATCTTTTTACTTCCTTGTCAATTATAATTTTCAAAGATTTAATGCAACGTCAATTGTCGTCTTCTGTCTTTCATGAAATCTGTTCTTTTATTGTCCTTTCTCTGCTATAACGCTTTTCGCTCTTTTCTAGCGTATTAGTGGCTTTATGACTTTACTTGGGGTGTAAGGGATTTAAAAATGTCTTCAATATGTCGTTTGTATGCGCTAGTGTGAATTTATTATAGCATAATGTTATATTATTGTGCTTTGAAACATTGATTATTATTGAAAATATATTATTATCATTATTATTATTATTATTATTATTATTATTATTATTAAGTTGGTGCAAAAATAATGACGTAATAATGTCGTTTTTTGACATTAAAAAATAGATCAAAAAACGACATTATTACGTCATTATTTTTGCACCAACCTAATATTATTTCCTTTGATTTCTGTTCTATACACATTTCCTTCCGGGTCCCAACCAGAAACCTAAGGTCATAAATGGCTTCATGACTTCTTGCACTGATCAAAAAGAAAGTTCACACATATTTTATAGAGATAAAGCTCTTCGTAATGTGTGACCTGTATCTGTGAGTACAATTTTTTGTACCTCTATAAAACATGGAATCCCTTTAATGAGTTTATCGGAACCTTTTCCAATCAATCCGAGGGCTCCAACTACAACTGGAATTATTGATGTTTTCCTTTGCCACATTATTATTATTATTATTATTATTATTATTTCCTTTGGTTTCTTGTGTATACTCATTTCTTTCCTAGTTCCAACCAGAGACCTAAGGTCAGAAATGGCATCATGACATTTTCCACTGAGCAATTTAGAAAAAAACAAAAGAACAAAAAAAGTACATATTTTACATAGATAAAGCCTTACGTAAGGTGTGGGCTGTACTCGTGAGAACAATTGTTTTGTATTTCTTTAAGGCATGGACTTCCAGGAATTCCTTTGAGTCTATTGGAATCTTTTCCAAACAATCTGAGGGCTCCGAGTTGATGATATTTTCATATGTCACATCTTTGAGAAATCGATTTCAAGGACCTTGTATTTTGATAACTTTTTGAAAACCTTCTGTAACCAGGTCTGGGCGGTGTTCATACATCATCATTATTATTATTATTATTATTATTATTATTATTATTATTATTATTATTATTATTATTATTTGTCTATGTTATGTTTTTTTTTTTTGTATCCTGTAGAGCTGGGTCCAACCTATGGTCTTTCGGCCCTATAAGAGAATTGTCATTTAATTGATAGCACTTTTCTTAGTATATGAGATGTTTCTAGTAGGGCAATCTTCTCGGCAACTTGTATGTTGATGTTACCTGGGACCCTGTTAGCAAAATTGCCCATTCCCTTTATTATCGTCGTCATTATTATTAAGAAAATTATATTCATTATTATCTTTTAATTTATTATTTCTATTGGTTCCTGTTGCATACTCATTTCGTTCTGGATCCCAACAAGAAACCTAAAGTTAGAAATGACACCATGATATTTTCCACTATCATTATTATTATTATTATTATTATTATTATGACCGATATATCAGGTTGTTTCTCTCACGAAAATCCACAAATTGAACCGAACCAACAACATCCACGAAAAGGTTAAGTACACCATGTTCACCGATCTGACTAAAACCAACATTCAAATCGTCGATAATTTACTCTACCCACAACCATCATCTCACTAACTATTCATAGAATAATGTTCAATCAATATTTTTCTGGGACGTGATGTTATGAATACGCCATCCTAACACTGATACTCCCCGTTGGCTTATCCAATACAAAAGAGTCATGTGTTTTAGACGAAGGGAAAAAAATGGTAACATTATTTTGCATACGAATAGTAATAACGTTGGCTTCCTAATTTATAAACACCACGTGAACACTAATAAATGCAAATGATCACTGACGAAAAAATACATTCAGATTTTCTTTGAGTAACTATATAAGAAAAAAGTAACATGGTCGATATTTTCACATATAACCTTTGAACTTTATTCTGAAAAAGATATTACGGATGAATAATATAACATAGTAACAACCACGGACTGTCTGCGAAAATTAGAAACTTAGTCTCCTGGGACAAGTCATTAGTGCAAAAGGATCTAACTTTATAATAAACAGACTTTGGCACCACGACGTTGTGTAATTGTTAGAAAGATTGTCTTGCTAGATCAATTACGACTGAGTAGTGAGTTCGATCCTCACTAGATGCCCCATACATTCGGCCTTGTGCCACATCTAAGCCGCGCATAGAAAATCGTTATAATATTTATTAGGATTTAAGGTAGTCATGGCATTAATTGTCCACGTGACGAAGGTCTATTCTAGCATTTTTCTTGTTGTTTCCTTCTCTGGGTTCTTCTATGAAGTTTCAGAATTCGTCTATGTCATCATCAGCCTCATGACTTGGCGTGGTCTAGGGGTATTGAGCACCTGATCAGTTACGCCCACATATCTTAGTTGAAAGCCGGTGAAGTATTCGTTCATGCGTAACGTGCCGTGGACAAATACACTTGGCAGAGCCTTTTCCTCTTCAGGTCAAAGCACGGCAGATGTCGTCCAACTTGAAGGCTCACATTGGTCACAGACACGTGATCATTGATTCCGTCAGGCAAATCACAGCCCGGGCCGTCGACTTCAGTCTAGAAACCCCTCTACCCAGTTATTCCGTGTCATCATCGGACTAGCTCCATCCATAGCTATAGAGCCCAGTCTACCCTATTGTGCTAGATGGCTGTTGACTCTCCAAGAAGGTTCTGTCTCCTTTTCAAATATCTTGGTATTAACCCTGACAGTAAAAAGAACTTTCGGATATTGGAGGCCGTCTACATTAAAACAAAGCAACCCACGTTCAAACTAGTCACAACACATTGTTAATATCTTGGTTTCTCAAAAATGACGTCATAGAACTGCATCATGAAATACGACATGCGTTTGTTATTCCGCGACCGTTATCGTCGCATAGCAATCTTCTATGTCAACATAACAGAGTATCATCTTTGTTGGTGAATATCTTTGTTTAAATGTCCGTATAACCACTCTGAAGATGGCTCATGTAAGCCGAAAGCTTAGATCAAGGACAAACCTAATAAATAAAATATCCAAATATTGGACAATTTTTGTCTTTATTTTCACCCGAAATTAAAGCAAACATGCGAAGTTTAAAAATGTTCATTCCCAAACATAATTGTCATTCGATGTCTCTTATATATTGATATATAGGAATAAAGTTTCGCTGCCGACGCTTGAGTTTGAACATAGATCGCCAGAGAACAAACACAGGCGATCCCATTATTGAATTAAGTAGACCACGCGACTATAGAGGAACCGCATAAGTAGGAAGTTGCGTGATCTGTACAGGATCACTATTTCTTCTCTATTACTATATGGACCGCTATTCTCTATTCTCTTCTCTACACTATTCTCTATTCAGGACACTATACGGATTACTATTCAAGCGAGTATTATCGAGCAAGTACTAATAGTGCGAGTGATATTCAAAGGCCTCTGACACCAGTATTGTGCAACGGTGTTACTATAGTTGTATCTGCGATTACAAAGTCTCTACTACAACGAACATTACGAAAGTGACAACGAGTATTCGTTGGCATCACAAAAATGGAAACGAATGTTCGTTAACATCTCAAAAACTATAGATTACTATATAAAATACTGATTACTATTCGGATCGCTATTCCTCCTCTATCCTCTATTACTATTCGTATCATCATTTCTAGTCTATCCTCTCTTATTATACGGATCGCTATTTTTACTCTATTCACTATACTATTTCTCTATTCGGATCAGTATACGGATTACTATTCGAGCAAGTATTATCGAGGAAGTACTATTAGTGCGAGTGTTATTCGAAGGCGTCTGACACCATTATTGTTCAACGGCGTTACTATAGTTGTATCTGCCATTACAAAGTCTCTACTACAACGAGCATCGTCCGGCTCACACTCCGGCCAGTGTTTGTATGAACAAGAGTACAGATTTATTCCTTGTTTCCTCTTGGATTTCCGGTTACTTCTAAATTCTATAATTCTATAATTTCCAATGTCTCCGCCTGAGCACTGATATTTTATTCGCTAATTAAATATGACATCTTCAAGTCTAGAATTAGCTTCCTATCTTAGCAAATCTTTTTCTCTCCTTATCAGATTGACATTTATGAAGTCCAAATTGTGGCACGATGCATTTGAATGGATGACATATTTTTATTACTACCAAAAATATTAAATTTCGGCATTAAATGACTCATAAGACTAGACTGGTTTCCAACAACGGCTAATTTACCCATTGCCGGAAGGAAGGAGAGAAGGATTCTTACCTTTTCCAAGGGTATTAGTGTGAAATTGAACGCTACTGGAATTCGAACACATTTTATTATTTCACGTTCTGTTACCCTCTATATTACGTGTACATCGGTGTGTATATCTGGTGGGGGGTAACTCTAGTTAAGGTCCCAACTATGGGCAAATAATGAACCCCCAAATTGGGGTAAAAACACAATAAAACTATAAAAATACATTTTTATAGTAAAAATATCAGCAATAGATTTTAATAGTATTTTTTTTTTTTTTTTTACCCAAGCTGCCAAGAAAATTAAATTTCGGCATTAAATGACCCATAAAGAGTTGATATGAGGTAGGTGACTCATTTACATAAGAAACCAGAAAGAATATAAATAGCTACAGTTATTACCCATGAGGCAGTTGAGTGCATACAACTTCCTTTGAGTGAGTAACACTACATAACAATGGCGTCGCCGATATCTAAAGAACCGAACGAATAATTATCACTTGATAATTATGGGTACACACAAGCGTGGCTTAGGATACTAGCAGCTAAAGCTAAAACAAAAGGAAACTATGAAAGAAAGTTAAGACTAAAGAGATATATCTCCCCCACCTCATATTTTCAAGTACGAAAAGTGCCAGTTCCTCTCCTACCAATAGCTGTGGAAAAGCTAAAAGAAATTACTGAAACAAGATCGGCTTGAATCAGTTCCACTAGGAAGGAGAAAAATGGGCCTCCCCGTTAGTAATTTTAAGAAAGAAGGATGGGGGTCTGCACATATGTGGTGACTACGAAACAGGTGTAAACCACAAAATATATGCAGACTCACATCCTATCCCCAATATAGAGTGGGCTTTGAACTCTTTTGTGGATATGAAAACATTCTCTAAAATTAATCTAAAGTCGGTATATCATCAAATACCTATTGACGATGACTTTAAAGAAGTCACAACAATAAACACGCCATTAGGCTTATTAAGATAAAAAAAGAATGCCGTATGGAATTAAAAACGAAAGAGCGTTCTTTCAAAGTGCTATAGAGCAAGATATTGTTACTGATATTTAAAAAAAAACAATATGCTACCAGGATAACATTTGTGTCGGTGCTATTAACGACAAAGAACTAAAATGGAAAAAGTTAAAAAATGCTGGATTTACAATTAACGACACTAAGAAAATAACGACGGAATGCAAAAAGGAAGTGAAAAAAGGCGTGAAAAAAAAGAAGTGCATTTATTGTTATGTTAATATGAAGGAGTGACAAAAAGAAGTGCCAAATAGAAGTGCATTCATTCTAATTATTACGAAGAAGTGCAAGAAGTGGTTAAAAAACTCAATGATTCATTTTAAAAATTGCGGAGTGTAAAAAGGGGTCCATTTATTTTAGAGATTAGAAAGAAGTGCAAAAAAGTAGTACGAAAAATAAGAGCATTTATTGTAATGATTAAGGAGTTCAAAAGAAAAGGGCATTTATTGTAATGATTACTAAGAACAGCAAAAAAGGAGTGCAAAAAGGAGTGCAAAAAAGTGTATTTATTCTAATTAGTGCAAAAAAGTTAGCAAAATGAGTGCAAAAAAGAAGTGCATTTATTGTTTAAGAAGGAGTGCAAAAGAGGAGTGTATTTATTGTTATGACTAAGGAGTTCAAAAGAAGAGGGTTTTTATTGTAATGACCAAAGAGTGCCAACAGGGGGTATTTATTGTAATGTCTAAGGAGTTCAAAAGAAGAGTGTATTTATTGTAATGACTAAGGAGTGCAAAAGAGCAGTGTATTTATTGTAATGACTAAGGATTGCAAAAGAAGAGGGTATATTTTGTAATGACTAGGGATTGCCAACGGGGGTAATTATTGTAATGTCTAAGGAGTGCAAAAGAGGAATCTATTTATTGGAATGTCTAAGGAGTGCAAAAAGGGGGTATTTATTGTAATGATTATCAAGGGGTGCAAAAAACAGTTGTAAAAAGGAGTGCAACAACGGAATGCATTTATGGTAATGACTACTAAGGAATGCAAAAATGGTGTGCAAAAAGAGTGCATTTATTCAGATGATTGCAAAGGTATGCAAATAATTATCAAATCAAAGCACTTCCCAAATTCTTAGCTTCTGACCAAATATCGCCAGTTTTTAAGGGTTTCTTAGTCAACCCATGAATTTTCAATTTTGCTGTGTATATATATAGAGAGAGATATTAAACATATATCTAGTAACTTGCTGGGAAATACCTACGATTATTTATTAAACAATTACGTCAAACCGTTCATGCATTCTAATTATTACATAAAGAGTGATTTAGTATGTACTAAAGGTTTATGCAAAAATTTGTATTGGAAATTATTTCCCTATAGAAATACATTACAATTTCTTATTAAACAAATACGACCAAAATTTTATTCATTCTAATGTCTTCATATAGAGTTATACAGCAAATACCAAAAGCCAATATAGAAATACATCGGTAAATTTTTTACTAAAAAAATAGATTCAAATTATTATAAAGGAATCCATAGGAAATTATATTTGCTTAAAAGTACATTAAAATTACTATAATAAGATACGTGGGAAATTATTTTGATAAAAAATTGATTAAAATTATTATAAAGTTTCATAGGGAAATATTTTCCTGTGAAAATAAATTACAGTTATTATAAAAAAATCCATAGGAAATTATATTTGCTTAAAAGTACATTAAAATTATTATAATGACATACGCGGGAAATTATTTTAATAAAAAACTGATTAAAATTATGATAAAGAAGTTTCATAGGGAATTATTTTACTATGAAAATAAATTACAATTATTATTAAAAAAATCCATAGGAAATTATATTTGCTTAAAAGTACATTAAAATTATTATAATGACATACATGGGAAATTATTTTGATAAAAAAACTGATTAAAATTATGATAAAGAAGTTTCATAGGGAATTATTTTACTATGAAAATAAATTACAAATATTATAAAGAAATCCATAAGAAATTATATTACTATCAAAGAAGATTCATAATTGTTATACATAGGAAATTATTTTACGATAAAAATAGATTACGATTATGCATGAATTATTTTAATGCTCTGACCACTCGACCAAGCCACATATACAGCGATAAAGTGGATATTAAAATCCTCAGTAAAAAATAAACAGATTCGACAATTGGCGTATTTAGCATGTAAACTGATTTAGCGATTTAAGCTTAGCTTAGATGTGGCATAAGGCCGAACGAACTCACTACTACAAGCTTACTAAAAATTTCCCCACGTCGACGCGCCTGCATGTGAACTTATATAGGTAATATTACTAAAAAAAATAAAGACAATTTTGATATCTGTTCTGCTAGGAAAAATGGCGGATAATATTAACTTTAGCTACGTGTCTCTTTGATAAATAAAGAAAAGACGCCAGAAGAAACTGTGATAATTAACTTTTGCTGAGTGTTGGCCTTGACGCAAGCCGAACATTATTCATCGGATATGAATGAATAGAAATCATTTTGAATTAATCTTATGAATGAATAGAAATCTTAAAAGAAATGGAAAGTGGGAGGGACCTGATGATTTTAAAGCAAGATTTGGCAGTTTTCGTTTAAATTTTATTTAAATTTCAGAACTGAATTTGCATCGAAAAAGGAAGAAGGGATTATCAAAGAATCATCGACAGTCGATGACTACTTGACATAGGATTTGCCTTAAGGGTATGTAGATATAGAGAATACCATTTAAACATCTTAATATATAATTGTTCGTTCGGATCTTTAGATATCAGCGACGCCATTGTTGTGTAGTGTTACTGACTCACGGGAAGTAGAATGCACTTAACTGCCTCATGGGTAATAACTGTAGCTATTTATGGTCTTTGTGACTTCCTATGTAAATGAGTCACCTACCTCAGTTTGTTTAACGGCATATCAACTCTTTATGGGTCATTTAATGCCGTAATTTAATTTTCTTGGCAGCTTCGAAAAAAAAATAATATTAAAATCTATTGCTGATATTTTTACTATAAAAATGTATTTTTATAGTTTTATTGTGTTTTTACCCCAATTTGGGGGTTCATTATTTCCCCCATAGTTGGGACTCTAACTAGAGTTACCCCCCCAGATATACACACCGATGTACATGTAATATAGAGGGTAACAGAACGTGAAATAATAACATGTGTTCGAATTCCAGTAGCGTTCAATTTCACACTAATACCCTTGGAAAAGGTAAGAATCCTTCTCTCCTTCCTTCCGTCAATGGGTAAATTAGCCGTTGTTGGAAACCAGTCTAGAAGAAGATCAACTCTGAATTCAAAACCCAGGCACCGGATGCTATACAAAAATGGTTAGACATGGGATGCAGATGCTATTATTGCAAAACAAAAACATGATAGATTTCAGAAACTATAGATAAAACCCACTGGATAGGGATTATGCAGAATGGACATCGATGGACATTGTATCCAGGGAAAGTGAATGGGTGGATGATGATGGTAATATGTGGATTAAATACTATGGCAAACTGGATTCTAGCTATGTTTGGCAACCAGTCTAGGAGAAAGACAAGAAAACTCAGTTTGATGCTATACAAAATGGTTAATCATGTAAATTACGTATGTAAAACGAAAACATTATAGATTTCAACAATAATTAAGAAAATAATATACACAGATGACATCATTTTGATGGCAGACGTAGAAGGAAAACAATAGGACCTCCTAGACAAGGTAGCAAAGGAAAGCAAGAAGAAAGGACTAACTATCAATTGGAAGGAGACGTAAAGATTGATTGTCAGAAAGAGAACAAAACAATGCGAACTTCTAATTTGAAACAGATAAAGAAATTCTAATGTCGTGGACGTGTTTTAACAACTGGATGGAAAACTTAGTAGAGAAATTAGACGATGCAGTGAAATAGCAAAAATATTCCTTCCAAAAACGAAGTCGATTTTTCTGAAAAAAAAAAAACTGTTGAAGAGAAAAATTTTATGAAATGTAACCCTAACTTTTATTTCATAATTTTCAACACTAATTGTTGATCAATGGAATGTCGAATGTTTCCTGCACTGAAACTGCTAATCTCACCATTACAATTTGCAAAATATTTTATAAGAGAAATTCCTAGTGAATTATTTTAATCTCAGCTGTTTATATGACTTGTGATATCAGCGTTAAGATTTGTTACATAACTGAATTCATTCGTTCTAATGATTACAAAGAAGTACAAAAGATGGTTAAAAAAAGGAATGAACATATTCTAGAGATTACGAAGGCGTTCAAAAAAGTGGTGAAAAAAAGGGAGTGCAAAAAAGAAGTGCATTTATTGTAATGATTACTAAGGAGTGCAAAAATGATTGCAAATAGGAGTGCAAAAAGGGTGCAAATAGGGGTGCAAACGGGGTGCATTTATTTTAATGATTACTAAGGAGTGCAAAAATGAGTGCAAATAGGGGTGCAAAAAGGGGTGCATTTATTGTAATGATTACTAAGGAGTGCAAAAATGAGTGCAAAAAGGGGTTCAAATAGGGGTGCAAAAAGGGGTGCATTTATTGTAATGATTACTAAGGAGTGCAAAAATGAGTGCAAATTGGGGTGCAAAAAGGGGTGCATTTATTGTAATGATTACTAAGGAGTGCAAAAATGAGTGTAAATGGGGGTGCAAAAAGGGTTGCAAAAAGGGGTGCATTTATTGTAATGATTACTAAGGAGTGCAAATAGAGGTGCAAAAAGCAGTGCATTTATCGTAATGATTACTAAGGAGTGCAAAAATGAGTGCAGATAGGGGTGCAAATAGGGGTGCAAAAAGGGGTGCATTTATTGCAAGGATTATTTAGGAATGAAAAAAAGGAGTGAAGACAAAACATGGAAGATTTCAACAACAATGAATAATTAACAAAAATAAGATCCACAGATGATATCATGATGATGGCAGACGTAGAAGGAAAACAATAGGACAAAGTAAAGGAAAGGAAGAACAAAGGACTAACTATCAATTGCTAAGGAGACGTAATTAATGATTGTCAGTAAGAGAAAAAGAAGATGCGAACTTCTAATTTGAAATGTCACATCAAACAGGGATAGAAATTTTTATGTCTGGGACGTGTTTTAACAATGGATGGAAAAATATTGGCAGAGAAATTTGAAGGTGTGTTGCAATAACAAAATATGCCTTCCAGAAACTAAGCAAAGTATTAAGAAAAAAGAAAATTTCTATAGAAACCTAGAAAAGAATTCTGAAACGCTCTGTAATATTAATTCTCTTATATGCCAGTGCATGCTTGAAAATTCTCTCTCAAGTGACTGGAGGCGATAGAAATGTGGTTCTACAGAAGGATGCTGAGAATACCATTAGTGGAACATGTGAGCAATGAGGAAATTTTTAGGAAAATGAAAACCGACGAAATTTCTGAGACACATAATTAGGAAAGAGGGCTTGGAAAAATGACACTCGCAGGGCATATTGAAGGCAGAAGAGACAGCGGGTAACAGCGGGTCACTTAACTGATCAGCTTGTATGGATGACAGAACTGCGAGTGAGAGAGATGTTAAAATGGCAAACGTTACTAAGAGTTACAAAGGGTAGGAAGTTGCGGAGAGCAATGACCGTCTACGTAATGAAAGGACACGGCACTTAAAGCAGTTCCGTTTAAAAAATATTCATTGTCTTCAATTTTCAAACCATTTTGTCGAGGGATATTCTTGCATGACGTCAGGAGGGCAAATATAACATTGTATCGCTAATACGATTCACTAACAAAATAAGAAGACCCAGGATAAAGATAGTTCTCTCAACATATCTTATCACCTACTCCAGGACGATTATTGTTTTCATTTTCAACATTTGCTTCAGAGCAATCCCTGCTTTCGCTAACTACATCTCCATCTCTGAATTGTGTTGAATTACTATCCAACTTTCATGGTAAGATAACCAAAGATTAAAAAAAGAAATTTCTTTTTGTGACATATCTTTTCATCCGCTAAATCTTGTGTTAGACCAAAATTAATTTTAATTTCCTGTATTCCATATAATGAATAGTTTCTCTAAAAATGCAGCCTCATCTCCAGAAATATTTAAATTCTGTCTTCGTGACCATAACGGAAAAAAAATTCGTCAAAATAATTATCCCACGCCATCGACCAATCGTATAATTTATTGACTAATAATTCTCTCAGCCAAAAAAAACGATATTGTCTCCGTTGAGAAGACGGAGACAATAATAATAATACAGAGATCTTATGAGCTAGGCATAAAATATAATACACAGTATGGTCAAAATGTATTAGGAATGATGCTATAAAAAGAAAACTACAATACATATCAATTCGGCATTTAATCTCTTTCGAAGTAGTCCTCTTCTGAAGCCACGGACTTTATCCAGCGTCATTTCTGTTGATGGAAGCACTTGTAACCTAGGGAAAGTTACTGAATAGAATAATCACACGAAAGTTCGTAATGAACGATAATACTTAGGACAAGAACAATACATATAAGATTCGCCAGCGACACGTAGAAGTAGTCAACTGCTAGAAGTGAGTCAAGTGACTTCAACAATGAATCTTCAACTGCAGGTTACCTAGCAACTGCACCACGCGGTCAGATGTGGCACAAGGTTGAATTTAATGTGAGGAATCCGAGCCCGTAGTTCCGACCAAAAATTCCCCGTAGACCCCGTCTAAAACGGGGCCGGGTAGCTGTTTCCCGAGACGAGTCTCTGCCCTTCGACACAGCCTCGTCTGAGGACCCTCTCTTCTCGGAAGCAGAGAGTTTGACCAGCACAGCTGGAGACGAATCTCCAACTGCAGACCAACATACAGTATTTACCACTGTATTTATGTGAATGGAGACATACCCATCAATGTCCGTAGGTATGCTACAACACTAGCAATGAATAAAACTGCATTACTGGAACTCCTTATTTCAGATAATTCATACTGCCTAGTCGCATTCGCTTGGATTTCCTCGACGTCTTGAAATCCTTTGAGGACTCATCTCGTGTTCCTTTCAAGTGAGATTTTATTTTTGAAGGAAAAAACCTGCAAGGGCCGAAATCTTGGGAATATGGTGGTTGTCCGACCTGGAGGATGTAGTGTATGGTCAAAAACTGCTGAACAAGCCAGGGTCACTGATGGAACCTATGTGGTGTGGTTAGACGACCACACTCTACACACTTCCCTTCCAAACGCTGCTATAAACAAGGGAAATGTGCAGAAACGTTATAACTTAGTGTGTATATGTTACGTTTTTTTTGGGTATATATGCATTGTTTACCCTCCAGAAGGACCAGTGCCAACTTAACAGGCGAAGATGATAAAAGGAAGAACTACGCTCTGCTACTTTTCTACGATATCCACTGCGAACCTGAACTACGCTTTCCTACTCTCTCCGAAATATTCACTGTCAACCTCTGGATTCTATACTCGAAGACGACCGTCATGAAAATGTCTAACAGTATACACGACAGAATTAAAAGTCAATCTGTGCCAAGCGGCATCTTCCTTCGTATTTTAGCTCCGTTACCATAGCAATAGAGGAGACACGGTGGAGTAATGGGAGAGATCGGAGAGGCGAGTTCGAATTTCAGTCGAATCCATTTACATTCATTTACATTCTAATAACCTTGCGAAAGGTATGAATACTCTTCTACTCCCCCCGCCAGCTATGGGTAAATAGCAGGACAGAGCGGGTTGTATAGCCTTGGGTGGCAACTGGCTTACTGCGGGGGAAAAAATCTGCCTGTATTGAAAGATACATGATCACCTAAGCGTGTATCCCGCATGGCACATAACTGACTGACGACCATAGCAACGTTCCTGATAGGTTTTGGTCAAATCTCGTTAACAATTCTGTTCAGTTCAATATGATTCGGCCGAAAATTCCCGTTGTGGTGTCCAGTTCAGTGTTCGTCAACCTACCTTTTACCATAAGATATATTCCTTTTATTAATATACACTACAGTTCAAAAGTTTGAGGCTTCCCCTGGTAATTTTTTAAAATTAGCCCCAAAAGTAGTTGTTTTGTATTTTTTAAATAAGAGAAAGTTGTTATACTTGGTTAAAAAAAAATGATTTTTTTATTAGAAATTTTAATATCACAAAAAGTAAAAAATAACATTTTATGATTAAATTTTGCTCTCGTCAAAATATCCTCCATTAGCCTTGATTACTGCAGCACAAACTTTTGGCATTCGTGGCAAAAGATTTTTAAAGTATAAGTTTGATAATTGATTCCATTTTTTTTTTTTTTAATTACTCTAAGAGCTCCTTTTCATTTTTTTCACTCTTCTATCAAGTTCATCCCATGCTAATTCTGGGGGGTGGCTTCAAACTTTTAAACTGTAGTATATATGCACAAATTAAGAAGGTAAAATTAATTGCTAATTTCTGTCTGTTATAACTCTTAGCTCTAGAGGCATATGGCCATGCGATCACCGAAGTTAAGCAACGTCGAGCCAGGTCACTACCTAGATGGGGGACCGCCTTGGGTACCAGTTGCAGTAAGCTCGACTGTGTGAGTGGCGTAGTGGATAACGGCTTGGAATGATAGCAGAGTTAAAATTTCAGTCGGGTTTTTCATTATTCACTTACACGCAAATACCGTTGGAATAGGGTATAAATCCACCAATCTATGGCTTATCATTGGAGTTGTATCAGTAAATCGCCATTATCTCCCCATAAAATTACTTTAAATAACCTGTAAAGGGTTGATAAGCCGTAAAACACTCAAGCAATCTTAGCTCTAAAGGGAGGCTGAGTCGCACAGTTGAACAAAGATTTATATTGAGACTGTTTCTCCGCTAGACTCTTTAGAAGGGAAACGTGAGCTTCATATTTAAACAGCGAAATGTTCTGATGTTGCATATCAGTTACTAGTGCCCTCTCTTTTGCTTTCAATTCTCACTAACCCTTTGCGTCCTGGTGGCTTTATTGCCTTACTTAAGGTTAAAAGAATTTTTTTTTTAAATATTATCAATTCTTTGCACTTTATAAAGAGTTAATTTTGAACAAAGATATTTATTGTCGCTGTTTATCAATCATTTTTTCTATAGACCAGTGCTACTCAAAGTGGTGGTCCGCGGACCAGTGCCGGTCCGCGGACCAGTGCCGGTACGCGGACCATCAGCTACCGGTACGAGGCCAGTATACAAGGCATGCTAAGTAATCATTTCTAAAAAATTAAGATTGTATAATTTTTGTTTTAGTCTCAATAAACTGCTTATTTTTTATTGCTTTTTATATGTTTTGATATTGAATTCTTTTTTGCAAAATAAATGGAATATAAAATATTATCAACTTTTATTATATTCATTATATATATTGTTTCTGGTATAAATCAATATTACCGCGAAATATTACACGTACTTGACGCATTGAGAAAAAAAAAGCCGGTCCGCCATATCAGACAGTTTGAGAAACACTTCTATAGACGTTACTGGATTTCAAAATTGAACAGAGATTTTCATTGTTGCTCTTTGACTGCTTAAATTTTGTTTCTTTAGAAGACATATTGATATTCATATCTGAGGACTCATCTCTATTGACAGTGTTTATTAGACGTTTATCAATCTTGGCTTTTTAGACAGAAAGCGAAGATTTCTCAATTGAAGAAAAACCTTTATTAAAAATCTTTCTGTAAAAAGATAGGCTTGGTTCTTAGCTGAGTCTCAAAGTTAAACAGAAAATAATGGCAATCAAAATGTTGAAATTCCACATGACTTCAAACAATAGGTTAGGAAGGAAACCCCCATCAATGCTGGAAAGAGAGATATAACAGCTTCTGGACTTGAGAAACCTACTTTCCTAAAAATTGTTTTAATAGAAAGGTTTTATAGATTTCAACCGACAGTAGTAATGGCTGCTCGGTCAATGAATGCCAAATGTTTCCTTATAAGGAAACGGCTAATATTATTACCATTTTCTCCGGTATCTTTAGCATATAGCAATACAGTAGAATCCCTCATATCCGGAATCCCTCATGTCCGGATCCCTCATATCCGTAGTGCCTCATATCCGGAATCCCTCATATCCGGACATGGTTTTGATGTGTATATTTGAGCTATTTGAGTGATATGTAACTGATTTGAAATTTCTGTTTTTCAGGAAATTTACTTTGGACAAGTGCTTATGCTTATTTCACCCTAACGGCTTCCAATGGTGCAAAAGATGATGGAAAGAAGAGGAAAAGAACAACTTTGGATTTACTACAAAAAGTGGAAATTTTAAACAGACTAGATGCTGGTGAAAGTTCATTGTAACTAATGACTGAGTTCAACATAGGAAAGTTAACATTGTATGATATAAAATCTTACAGAGAAACTATTCACCAGCGTTCACACTGTCACAATGAATAAGGAAATAAAAAAACATGATTGTGATGAAACCTGGACTGAAATTGAGAAAGCTACTGAAAAGGTTGTCAGTTTTATGGAAAAAAAGCCAGCATTCAGCTATGATGATTGCAATAACAGACACAGGGTTTTAAAAAAAGTGTCTTTCGTTTAAAAACTTTCAAGAACAAAAGAAAAACAAAATGCGGAAAAGAATGACATTAGAAGAGAAAGAATCATCATGCAACAGCGATTAAAAAATCCTCGTTACATTATTTGTTTTGCATACATGGCATACTTAATTTAATAAATGTTCATTAACATTGCAAAATTTATTTCTTTTTCCTAAAAATCAATTCCGTTATATTTCACTCACCATTAGCTTATTTTGTTTACTATAAAACATTGAAAAGAAATGTTAAACCTGATTTCAATTCTTTATTTTAATCTAAATATAACGCATCATATACTTTGAAACCAATTACACATACCTCGGAGATTCTACTGTATATCGTATATACGAGTTCTACTTGAGGTCTGGGGTGAACTTTCAACCCAACAGACGCTCAAAGCATGGAGCCATGTTGAGTGTGAAAAGTAAAATCTGATCGGCGATAATGAAATTGTTTTTTGGGGTATTGAAAATTAAAAGTCATTTTTTCCTGCGTTGAGCTGTTAGAATGGGCTCTAGACCAGTAATTAACTGCATCTCCATTAAAAGAAGATGACATATCTTAATTGGAAAAACCTATGCCGACGGAAGTAAATAATGGAGCTCAGTTGAACATTTGCCATGGAATTAGACAGACCAACGCTAATCTCGTAACGCTGTATCTGTTGGAGGAGAGGTTGATGAGTGCAAAATAAGTCTACATGGAGATCTCAACTTTGCCTAAACGATTTTAAATTCTGTCGAGGCTGGAAAGTGAAGAATGTGCAGCTCCAGTTCAAATATGATAGCAATACTCCATTTTTGGTCCAGCGTAACTCATGTAAAGATATATTGTTTACAGAACGTATAGATCAGTGGTTACCAATTTTTTTTTTTTTTTTTTTTTTTTTTTATCTGAGCAGTATTTTCAGAAAAAATATTGCTCGCCCCCATCAAATTTTATGGCGTCCTGGGTAAGACGATAAACTACATCCAACAGCAAGGCCTCTGATCAGGAGATTTCGAGGAGCGTGGAACCATCAATTAATTGCTGGTGTTCCCAGGTCCACTCTGACCCGGGGTGGTAGCACCTGTTAGGGTCCCAGCTATGGGCAAGTAGTTAACTCTCCAATAAAGGTCAAAACACTATGAAAGTGTAAAAAATAGGTTTTAATACAAGCAATATGTTTTTGTAAATCAATTATTGCCAACAATACGTTCTTGGAAAAAATATTGCCAGCAATGCATTTAAAAAAATATTACCAGCAATAGATTTTTGAAAAAAAATATTACCACTAATACTTTTTTGGAAATATATTAGCAGCAATAAAAATCTTGTCGGCATTAAATAATTCATTGAGGTTGATAAAACCGTAAAATAAAACAAACCAATCCAAACTAGACTAATCCATAAGTAATGTACCTTATCTCAGAG
Organism: Acanthosepion lycidas; assembly: GCA_963932145.1. Lineage (NCBI taxonomy): Eukaryota > Metazoa > Mollusca > Cephalopoda > Sepiida > Sepiidae > Acanthosepion > Acanthosepion lycidas. The sequence goes on from OZ010603.1 coordinate 24,544,216, forward strand.
ATACAGATAGGTTGTTTTTATTCAGTATCACCCCATGCAAGGCAGTAAAGCCACTAAGAGACAAGGGGTTACTGGCTGTGAAAAAATTAGGAACAGAAACATTAATAATGAAGGGGAAGAGAAAAATAGTAGCAGCAATAAAAATCTTGTCGGCATTAAATAATCCATTGAGGTTGATATAACCGTAAAATAAAACAAACCAATCCAAACTAGACTAATCCATAAGTAATGTACCTTATCTCAGAGATATAGATAGATTCTTTTTAATCAGTATCACCCCATGCAAGGCAGTAAAGCCACTAAGACACAAGGGGTTACTGGCTGTGAAAAAATTAGGAACAGAAACATTAATAATGAAGGGGAAGAGAAAAAATATTAGCAGCAATAAAAATCTTGTCGGCATTAAATAACCTATTGAGGTTGATATACCGTAAAACAAAATAAACCAAACCAATCTTAACCAAAGAATACATATTCTATTCATACGAATCTATCCTGAAAATCTTGTCGGCATTAAATAACCCATTGAGGTTGATATACCGTAAAACAAAATAAATCAAACCAATCTTAACCAAAGAATACATATTCTATTCATACGAATCTATCCTAAAAATGTTTGCATTAAATAACCTATTAAGGTTGATATATCGTAAAACAAAATAAACCAAACCAATCTAAACCAAAGAATACATATTCTATTCATAAGAATCTATCCTAAAAATGTTGTCGGCATTACATAACCCATTGAGGTTGATATGCCGTAAAACAAAATAAACCAAACCAATCTAAACCAAAGAATACATATTCTATTCATACGAATCTATCCTGAAAATCTTGTCGGCATTAAATAACCCATTGAGGTTGATATGCCGTAAAATAAAACAAACTAAACCAAACCAAATTTCATGTGATAAAAACTATATTTGAAAATAAAAAACAGAGGGAAGGTTAAAGGGAGATAAGCAGGGATTCGAAGTCAGAACTTTATCATTGATAACTCTCTTCTCCAATTTGCAGACCCGCGTTAATATATTCTTAATACTTGATATAATACAAAAATATCTCAATGATAAAATTGGTCAATAATTATTCATAACTATTTATACTGGGATTCATACTTACAATTACAAGTAATCCATAATAATATTTTAAATTTTGATGGCTGACCTCTTGGGAATACCAGGTGCTATAAGCTTGAATGTGTGGGTGGTGTAATGGATAACGGCTCGGAATGAGGAATCGGAGAGACGAGTTCGAATTCCAGTCGACTCGTTACATTTACTTTGAAATAGGTAGAAATTCACCGCTTTCCTCAATCCCCCAGCTATGGGCAAAATAGTAGGATTGTTTGAAAATCGTTATTATCTATAAATATAAATTGTTAATACAATATTCACTCGCGAAAAAAGTAAGTTATTAAAAATACACCTTTAAGTGCCGAATCTAGATGTGTCGTCAGTGTTGTTGCTCCCATGCCACTAGAATATTCGTGTCTAAATAAACAACAAAAACCTTCGATGGAATATAATCAGTATTCGGCCCGCACCCAGAATAAACTTTTCTACTAGATTTAGGACGTGCATTATATAAATTCCTCCAGAAAACGGCAACTAATCAAGACTTCACTTGGGCTATTCGATGTTATAGATCAGGTATGCTTGGTTGTACTGATCTTCCTACATGCGGCCAAGACAGGGTGTTTTTTGGGAAGAAGAGACGAAAACAATATATATATATATATATATATATATATATATATATATATATATATATATATATATATATATATATACAAGTATATGATTGGTGTATATGGAATGAATCCCAATAACCAACGAAGGACCGTGGGGATGTTCTCTGTCTCGTCACTTTTTCTGTGTGCATATATATATATAAATATGTCTGGGTTCTTATATATTATAATCTGATTGTATTTGTTTTACACGTGAGTTTAGAACCCCATTCACACGCTTGGGATTAAAATGTATACATATTGTCAATGAAGAAATAAATTGAATAACATATATATTTCTTCTTTTCTCCTCAGTAATTTTATAGTTGTAAACTTATTAGCGATTAAATTTTGATTTTGAAATTAGCAGTTTTTAATTTTAATATTAAATTTTATCATATAATTTAGTAATTATTGGTTAGAATAAATTCTTTTTTAATACTACCCATATTTTAAACATCTGAATAGATATTATAACATGACTTCAAGCTTTTTGAATTTTCCTATACTTGTATTTTGATTGGTCCATCTAGCTTTTGTAACAACGTTTTCCCCTTGCGAAGGATTGTTAATTAATTTGAAACTTTTAAAACCATTTATTTTACATTCAACATCATCACTTGATAAGACACCGAGGGTGTTGAAACAAAGTGGCTATTTTTGTAGTGATTTTATAACATATTTATGTTATGAATTTTTTAAAAATAAATAATGATATATATATATATATATATATATATATATATATATATATATATATATATATATATAGATAGATAGATAGATAGATAACTAGACTCGTTTCGAAAAACCCTCGAATTTTTGATTTGCAAATAATCAAATCAATCTCGAGGGAAAAAAAGGTTTTAAAAAAAGAAAGAGCTACAAACATGAACTACTGTCGAAAAAATCGCACAGATACAGGTCTGAGGCCCAAAGAAAAAACACCGATACGAGTAAACAACTAACTAACAAAAGAGCTCAATACAATCGTAGAGTAGGTGAAACATAGGTAGGTTTGTCTGGCTCACTAGGTGTATCTATCTATCTATCTATCTATCTATCTATCTATATATATATATATATATATATATATATATATATATTAATAAAATCAAAACGATTTATTATATTGGCTCATGTTACGACTTACTTTCCTTTCTCTTCCTCCCCTTTTAAATTCTTTATAATATTTTATTTGTTTGGTCTTTCTCTTTTTATAACTTACCTTTTTATTCTGATTTTTCTTAAGAATTATTCTTAAAATACAAAAACATATTTGATCGTTATATAACCTGGAAAAGATTGATAAGCCGTAAAAAACAAATTAATGAAAAAATCTGGTCATAATCTCTAAGAATACGTAATCGATGGTAGGTGATAATGTCTTCCATCCCATAATACCTTGCCTCAGACATTCTCAGTACATACGTAGCAGCATAGTTTTGAGGGATGACAATTTCAGAAATGGAATACCTCGTTTGAACTTGGGTAATTCGCGTCTCCCTGCTATGAGCAACCTAGCTAGTTTTCACACACTGTCTCATCGGATGTCAGAGTACAATATAGCTCCATGAAGTCAAAATAGTCTAGATATGATGACTCGGTAAAATCACCCATCTCCCAGCATACCTGATCCACCCATAGGGATGCATCGGTCCATGAAAAACTCACACTGGCTGAAATACTCGTCATGTGAGTTGCGCATTCTGTCGTAGACGGAGAAAGTGTATTTTTATAAATATATTTCCGCGAGACGCATAATAAATGTCAAAAAAAGCGGCATGAGGCTCGCGAGCCTCGTTTTGGCCGTCCATCTTCTAGAGATGGTCAAAACGAGGCTCGCAAGCTTCGTTTTGGCTGTCCATCTTATAGAGATGGCCAAAAGGAGACTCCAGAGCCTCGTTTTGGCCATCCATGTTATAGAGAGTACACGTACTTGATTCATTTCGAGAAAGCGAAACATAAAATAACTGGCTATATTGGATCGTGAAATCATTTTTTCTTTTCAGGAAATAAGCCTTTAATCAACAAATTTAGACTCTTCACTGCAAAATGAATTATTTTATTTTATACCGTTGTTTTCTGTCATTCTGAAATAAATGTGAAGACAATCGGAACTGCGAAGATTGATACGTGCCATAAGCAATTCCTTTCAGGTATATGGCCCTGAGAACAGAAGGAAAAAGAGGAATGAACAGCAGTGAATAGTAACATTGAAGTCACAAGGCGAAAAATAAGCCAGACACGAAAGCATGCAGACAGGAAAGCGAAAAATTCAAAATCTCGGTTGCTAAGTTACGAGATGCTGAAAAAAATAGAATTCGTCAGTTGTGAATTCAATATTTGCCGACGTCGGAATGCTAGAAATAGGAAAGTTTAAAAAGAAATAGTGAACAGGATTTACTATTTTAAAATGATAGATAGATAGATAGATAGATAGATAGATAGATAGATAGATAGATAGAGAGATAGATAGATAGATAGATATGACGACTGACATAGATTGACAATGTCCAGTTTTAGAAACATATCAACTGAAGGAACATCGATAGATAGATAGATAGATAGATAGATAGATAGATATGACGACTGACATAGATTGATAATGTAGTTTTAGATACATATCAACTGAAGATAGATAGATAGAGAGATAGATAGATAGATAGAGAGAGAGAGAGAGAGAGAGAGAGTGATGACGTCAGATAGATAGATAGATAGATAGATAGATAGATAGATAATGTATTTAATATTGCTGCCACATCTGGTAGGGTGATTCTGCAACATATCTCAAGATTCTTGACAAAATCCAAAGAAGAATCTATAAAAGTATCTGTCCTGACCCTGGCATCTCGACTTCAGTCACTTTCCTACTGTCGTAATGTAGCTTCCCTGTGTCTCTCTTTCTATAAATATTTTCAAGGCAATCCTTCTAATTAACGTTTTTCTTATGTACATCGACCTGATGAATTTTAGTGTAGTACTAGATTGGCAACTAGTTCCCGTTATTTTACGACTGAAATAGTTACATGTAACCGTAAGTTCTATTCTAACTGTTTCTTCTCTCGCACTTCTCGCCTGTGAAACTCTTCTCCGTTTTTTTGCATTCCTGTCAACTACGTTCTTCAAAACTTTAAATACAACGTCAATCGTCATCTTCAATCTCTTTGAATTCTCATCCGTAACTTTTTCTTATTCTTTCATTCCCAGTAATAGTTTGCGTCTAATTGGCGCTATCGCCTTGATTTGATACAATTAGCTGTCGACACTACTACTAAAATTTTTAGTGTCTCATTTTTAGAGCTTGTATCTTCCCGCCGTTGACAGTTGTTGGTTGATTGGTTGTTTTTTTAATGGCATAGCAACTCCTTATAGGTCATTTAAAACTTTGAAGTCAAAAAATATGTTATTCTGCTTTCACAATTGAATACATGGTAGATAATTTTCAGCTTTTGCACATATACAAGTATGTGGATATAATTACTAGAGGCGGTTTTATGTGTGTTTTATGCTATTTTCAAGCTATATTTTGGAATACAATTTGATTTAATAAATTGTAGGATATTAGATGGATTAATGCCATGAAAGTGTTCATTCATTGACTGGTTGATTTTTAGCGGCATATCAACATCTTTATGGGCTATTTAATGCCGAAATCTAAAGATTTTGAACACAATTTATAGACTTCAACTAAATGTAATGTTCATTATATATATATATATATATATATATATATATATATATATATTACAATGAATCATTCATACAAAAAGTAAATTAAGTTAATGATATAAAATGGCGAAACTCCTTCGTTAATAAAATTTTAAAGATGCATTAACCTGTTAATCACTCGATGAATGTTATGATCCTTGTTTGTTTAAAATTATAAGTTATATAAGGTCTTTCTTAAATACACAAGTACTTTCGACTGTACATTCAGTCATCTTCAGGCATGGTAATTATTTTGTTTCTGGTAAAATTCAGGTAGCATCCGACACGAAAAAATATAATGCGAATCGAAATATGTTTTTTTTTTTAAATGTGTTGTTGATAACGGATATAAACTTTTGGAGCATGCAGTCGCAACGCTAAGGTTGAATTTTTTTTTTTTTAAAGAAAATATAAGGGAGTGCGTTTTTTACTAATATAGCAAATTGAGAATTTTTTTGTTGTAGGAGTTTATCATTCAATGTGGCATGAACTAAATAGTTCAATAAATAGAGTAATGTCTCAGTTGTTATCCCGAAAATTTGCACGTCGGATTAGTTCTTTTAAATCAAATATGTGGTGCAGTTCAATTTATATGCATGTATTACTGGTATTTTTACTATAAAAATGTATTTTTATACTATAATTGTTTGGTTTATTTGTGGAGGTTCCCCATTTACCTATAGCTGGGACCCTAACAGGTGCTACAGGATGTATTTGGTTGGTGCAAAAATAATGACGTCATAATGTCGTTTTTTGACGTTAAAAATACGTCAAAAAACGACATTATTACGTCATTACTTTTGCACCAACCTAATAGTTTGACGTCATACCCAGGACCAAGTAGATGCATAATTTTCCAAGAAACAACAATCTATTATAAGCAACGCCATTTTTATCACGTCCCTGTTTCTGACAACCCAGTATTTCCAAACTGTTCCCATCAAAATACTGACCATGTTTGGCCTTGCTTAACTTGTAGGAGCAAATGAGGATTGGTGTTTTCTGCATGATTTGACTTTAACGAAACTTAATATTAGGTTGGTGCAAAAATAATTTCGTTTTCTAACATATGTTACTATGTGAGAAAACGAAATTATTTTTGCACCAACCTAATAGATATGACTGTATAGAGTACGCACGAAAGCAATAAGTTTAAAGACATTTCTCTGATTTCCCTGACATTGGTCGAACTTTAGCATCAGCTCTAATAGGATTAAATAGAATGCAAACAAAAGCAATAACGATCTGAGTTAACTTTGGAAATTTCTGTGATTTCGTTAATATTGTTAAGAAATAGTACTGGGAACATTTGCATCAGCCTAATATGTCTAAGATGAAATAGAATGCACACAAAAACAATAAAACGCTAAAGACATTTCTCTGATTTCCCTAACATTGTTCAAAAGATCCTACTGGGAATATTTACATTATCCTATTTACATTATCCTATTATTTACATTATAGATGAGATTAAATTGAATGCACGCAAATGCAATAAAGAAGCGAGTCAATTTCAGACACTTCTGTGATTTCCCTAATATTGTAAAAAATTTGTGATAGAAATATCACCCTGATATAAAGGATTAAACAGAATGTAAACGTATGGCCGTATTGAGTTCAAACACCGGTTCCCGTACGATCACCAAAGTTAAGCAACATCAAGTCTGGTCAATACCGAAACCGGTAACCGCTTGGAAATAACAAGTCCTGCATCCTTGGATGTGCGGGTGGTGTAATGTATAACAGACCGATATTGGAAATCGGAGAGCCGAGTTCCAATACCAATCGAGTTCGTTGTATACACTTATGGGCGAATACCCTCTGGGAAAGTTATTGATTCACTTCATTTCCCTCAGCTATGGGTAAATTAGTAGAACTTCTCTTAGTAAATCATTATTATCTCAACAAAAAAATCTCTTACAATCTAAAAAATATTTTTTGGCTTTAAATAACCTGCAAAAGGTTGATAGGCAGTAATAAATAAATAAAATAATCAATCGACAATCAATCAATGTACACAAAGTAATAAAAAGCTGAGTTCATTTCAAATGCACGTCTGTGATATCCCTAATACTGTTCAAACGATCCGGCTGTAAACTTTTTGCATCAGAGAGAGTTAAACAGGATGAACACATAAGGGCTGAGTCAATTTCAAAGACACTTCTATGATTTCCCTAACATATTGCAAATGATCGTGCTGGAAACCTTTCAATCAATCTATGTATATGCATTTCTTTTATGTCATTTTCCGTCTATTTCTTTCCTGCGTCTCTTTTTCTGTGTTATGCAAGGTGTTCTCTGCACGCCCTGATAATTTTAAGAGCATTATCCAAAGTATTTAATGGGGAAAATAACGTTTTCTCTTTTTCTTGAATCCATTTGCCTCTCCAGCTAAAGGAATCTCATGAAAGAAAATAAACTTTGCCTTTCTTCGTACAGACATTTCAACCTATCATTTCCACTAACCATTCTCTCTTTCTCCATTGACTAGTTTACCACTGACGCACGAGGATTTAAACAATTTATTCTTGTTTTAGATGCCGTGTACCTACCGGACGTGGGCTATCATGGCTCTCCACAGCTTCATGTCGTCTATTGTTCTAAGTAACGTTTGATTATTTATCATCGCTCTTTCTCACTTCACTGTTCTGGCGTCCATTCATGCATAAGACGTCATAATTCAATAACTATATATATATATATATATATATATATATATATAGAGAGAGAGAGAGAGAGAGAGAGAGAGTTAAATTCCCAGATCAATTCTGTGGACAAGACAGATTGGTATCAAATGACAATTGTAAAAAAAATTTTAGATTTTGCCGACGCGTTTCGTCTTCCGACTTTTTCAAGGCAAAACTGAAATCGAAATGTTTTTGTTGTTATAGTTACATTAAAAAATCCCTTACTATAAAGGTAATTTACATTAACCAGAAAAAAGCTTAGACAGAAGCGTCTATCTTTTTAAATTTGGATTTTTTAATGTAACTATAACAACAAAAACATTTCCATTTCATTTTTGCCTTGAAAAAGTCGGAAGACGAAACGCGTCGGTAAAATCCAAGATTTTTTTTCCAATTGTCATTTTATACCATATATATATATATATATATATATATATATATATATATATATATATATATATATATAATATTAAATAGTTAGGATGAATTCTATTTTAGTCTAACCGTAACAGCAAAGCATTAAATAATTATTATAACCTTAGTCCGTTGTCAAGTTTTTTGAATTCTCATATACTTGTATTTTGATTGGTCATTCCAGCTAATGTAAAAGCGTTTCCCCTCGCGAGGGGTGTTTGATTGATTTGAACCTTTTAAAAACCCTTTATTCTACATCCAACACCATCACTTGATAAAACACCAGAAGTGTTGAAACAAAATGGCTATATATATATATATATATATATATATATATATATATATATATATATTCAGTGGTATGAATATGTTACCTCTATCACTGATATTGAGCACTTTCCAATAAGTAATGCGCATATAGAATATTAAAACCCAACTACCCCTAAATTAAAATAGATTGAATTTTCTTTAACATTAACAACTCATAATATCAATATTTTCTGCGCTTATAAATTAAGTAGAATTTATTTGAAAGCTTATTCCTATCATCGCTTGACAATGGAACGAGATTATGGATTTTAAGTTTAATTTTTATAATTAAATTTATAAATTTAGTTTCAGTTTTGAAACATGGAAAATTTCTGTGTCGCGTTGGAATCATATTTTTAAAAAGAAAATAATTATAATACATACATATATATATATATATATATATATATATATATATATATATATATATATATAGAGAGAGAGAGAGAGAGAGAGATAATATTAGTGGTTAATACACACACACACACACATACATATATATATATATATATATATGAAATATATAAATATATATACATACATACACATACATATAGAAGTTTCCAAGAGGATAGAATACAGGTAGAACTCAATGTACAATATTACTATCTATTCCAATGTAATAAATTATAGCCATGGAATATTAGTGTTTAAGCCTTTTTATTATTTATATATATATATATATATATATATATATATATATATATATATATATATATATATATATATGAATAATTAAAAAAACCTTTTTGCCTCATGTGGGGAAAAGACTAATTCGGCAGATGATGAATGTGGTCTTCTTTCTTTTCAAGCCCGATGTGCAATGAAGTTCACGGTCCGTAGATGAGCTAAGAGTTATCTGTAAGGACGTGATATTATGTTTCTATTTAATTATCTATCTTATTCTGTTCATTATTTATCTATCTACATATCTATCTATCTGATACTGTCCATTATCTATCTCATTGTGTTTATCTCTCTCTCTATCTCTCTCATTCCATATATATATATATATATATGAGAGTGTGTGTGATGTGTATATATTTGTGTGAGTATATGTGTGTGTTTAAGTAACGTAATAAAAATTGTTTTCGTGTCTACATTTTGAAATGAGTTCTGATCGTTTATTTACTAAATTATGTTAGTCTGGTGAAGGTGATTATAGAGACTTTCTCCTCCAGTCAGAGTTTACAATTTGGGGATTTATTGTTGCAGGCTGATACTATTTTTCATATTTTGGTATAATTTCTTTCTTGTTTTTAATTTCCCATAGAGAAAGCACTGTACTGTTCGCGTATTTACTATTTGTAAAGTAAGTTTTGTGTACATATTTTTCTTCGTTATTTGCTGATCTTAAAGTGATTTAGTATATTATATTGTTTTGCTAGAAATGTCCATTTAAGGGACTGTCATTCTTTGTGTGGGTGGTTTATTAGATATTTTCCGTTGTTTTGTTTTATTATTATTATTATTTTTGTCATTTCTTCGGTGCCAATGTAGCTGATTTTTATTGCATCTCTGTTAAATATCTTGTGGAGAGTGATTGATAGGGAGAAGAAATTTGTGTATGAGTTTAATGAATATTTTTCGTGTGTTTGTTTTTAATTTTTATTTGAACCAGATGATGTTTATTTTCCTTTTGTCTTTTTATACTATGCAATGTGTATGTGAGTATTTGCTGAAAATCTACGATCTTTTAGGGCCGTTTCATAAACTTTTGGGGTTTCGTTGAAGATGGTTTCGTTGGAAGAATTATTAGATAACTTGCGGTTAATTGATTATCGATGGATGGTGGGAAGATGGATATATATATATATCTGTGTGTGTCTGTGTGTGTGTTTTTAAACAATAGAAAATATTAAAAAATTAAAATTTTCAGACATCTGTTTGTATATTAATATTTTTTTTGTTTTGTTTTATTATTTCAATTAGGTTCTTTGACTAGTTTCGGCCAACATGGTCATCATCAGGAGAAAAAATCGCTGCTTGTTATTAGCAGTGAACTACAGGAGTAATTGACTTTTTCTGAAGAAGGTCAATTTATCTGTGGTTTTCATTTGTTTTTTTTTTAATCGTTAATTTTGGTTAGTCCTTCTGTTGGTCAAACGGCCTCTTTGAAGTTGTTTTTAAGATAGAGGATGGCAGATTCCTGACTAAGAATTCTTTACTTGGTTATTTTGACAGTTTTATTGCTTGCTGGAAATGGGGGGGGGGTAAGTGCATGTTATCTTTTAGTTCTTTGAGAGTGTGTGTGATGTGTATATATTTGTGTGAGTCTATGCATAAGTGTGAGACCCCAACACCTCTGCAAGCATGTCTGTTTTGTGTGGGTGAGAAATGTGGATAGTGACAACTTTCATTTTTAATGTATATTGCTACGAGAATCTGTAGTTTGAATTTGTTGTTTTATTGGCGTACGATAGTTGTGTTGTCGATTAATATCTTTTTATATTGTGAATGTGGACATGAATGTTCGTGTAGATGTTTCGTAAGGGACGAATAGTCAGACATATTTAGTGTAAGACATCTTGTTAATTTAGTTATCGTATATCCAATATATATATATTTGTTTTTCTGTCGGAGATACATTCTCTCATAGGACATTTGAATTGATGTAAAATGTCGGTTTTCCGTAATACATCAGTTGGTGGGGAGGAGTTATTCCGAATAATTAAATTGGTTGTATTGGGTTTATATATATATATATATATATATATATATATATATATATATATATATATGTTTAATTTTTTTTTTATTAGGATTCGTGGAAGATATATTAGTATGAATGAGTTTTTTTTATGATTTTTTCATCCTGTTTCTAGTTAGCATGCATCTGGTTGCAATATAGAAGCTTGATATATTTAGGGTCCTTTGAAGAAGTACCATATTCTATTTGACGTGTGTTGAGGTTTTTTTATATATCATCGTAACTACAAACAGGATCAAAAAATCATTAAAAAAAAATCTCAGTTTTTCACGCCTTAATGCGCACGTGACTATGACATTACAACATAGAAGTCAAAATTCCATAGTGGATCATTTTTTCACGTTCTGGGGAAAGCTAAGCATGCCTGTCAACCATAGCATTTAAAAGCAAAAAGATAAATTACAGTAATGGATACCAATACACAGTTTTGCATTACTACTTGCACACGTGAACAACACACAGTTCTGTATTACTACGTACACCCCTGAAGATGACCACGGAAGAAGATCGAAAGTACTTAGGAAATGGGAAAAAAAACGATTTTCATAGTTATAGCACATTTCTCACATCATTTAACACTTCCGCTGCTAACTACGGAGATCTTCATTTTTCTTATCTTGCTCCAGCTGGCTAAGTACGGAAACCTACGTTTTTTTGCATACCGCTGTTATGAGTGTCCCGTTGCGCCATCTATCGTCAAATCACAAAGGACAATGCTTCAAAAGATATCATGTGTATACCCATTACTGATAAGTCACTCCCAGGTATATCCATGAAGATGGAATGCTGTAAAACACACTGGTGTAAATATGTAGGTTGAAATTTGGCATTTTCTTTAAAAATGGCTGGCTGGATGGGGGCAGCACTGGGCAAATGAGTAGCAGTGAAAGTGTTAACTGCAATACACGGAAGGTTATCCGTGAGTATGAAGAGATTTTATTAAAAATAAGCAGACATAATGTCTCTAATTTATTTAATCAGACATGCCTAAAGGAGAATTTACTGCCTAAATACACACACAAACACACACACACACACACACACACACACACATACACACACACACACACACACATATATATATATATATATATATATATATATATATATATATTATTATTATTATTATTATTATTATTAATTCATCTCGTCTAGAAGAATTCTCAACAGAATTCAGAAAGAACTAGACGGCCGTTTCGTCCTATTTGCTAACTCATCAGCAGTGTACATCCCTAAGGCGGGCATTTACGATACAACGCAAGCGTCATACCACTGGATCAATGGGCCTCGGTGACGGAGAGGTAACTCTCCTAGACTCAATATAGCGCCGCTGCTCGCCAAATTCCGTGGTGTAACTCATCCAAGTATACTTAACCCAACGGATTGTGCCTGCAAGACGCACGTCTTGAGGATTCTTCTAGACTCGATGAATTACTTTATATGATTATTCAAATCCCCCTAAAAATTTCTATCACTTTATATATATATATATATATATATATAGATAGATAGATAGATAGATAGATATAGATATTCAATTACAAGCGTTATTTTATGAAATCTCACATTTGCGCAGACGCCCTGATTTTTTTAAGTGTGAATTACCTCTACCGACCAACACATTTGAAAGATTTAGTAAAGTCCGGCATAATTCGAGCCTGCTTCCTCTACATAGGAGAAACCACCGTCTGATTCAGCTTACTTTAGAGAATATATATATATATATATATATATATATATATATATATATATATATATATATATATGAAGTAAATAAATAAATATAGATACAAGCAACCATACATGCGTGCGATTACATATATAAATTTGTAAATATTTTGTTTCATGTTTGATGTTAACAAAAAAGTGCTCAATGTGGTAATACAGAGCTTTAAAGTATATATTAATAAATATACATATTACCTTGCGTCTAAAGTACGACACGGGGTTTCATGTTCAGTACAATCTTCAGGTACTAATAATGCTAATCAACTTTTAGTTAGTGTTTTCAAAAATTCAGGGTCTCTTGGAAGCAACGTTATATAGTATATACATTTCGGTGTCTCCAATTAGTATATGGCAATAAAGATAAGGAAAACGGTCCGAACGATGTAAATAGTGTAAATAGTTACAATAGCTCATCTCTGAAATATAAACAGTGTTTATTTTTATTTTCAACACATCCTTAAACCTTGAATTGATAACAGAAACAATCCGAAAATTAAGTGGTCATAATCACTTCAAAATTTTGATAACAGAGTGACCACCATATTTAATTAACACTATAAATCTGGCATGGTAAATTAAAACTATCTATTGAAAAAGTGACTTAATCCAAAGAGCTGTGAGTTCAATCCCTGGCCACAGCAGAGAGAACAAAAACGTAGAGTTATCAAGAGGGAATTAACGAAATCTGCATTATCCAATGGCGGGGGACGTGGAATCAGAACATTCCACCTCCGTGGACAAAAAGGGTACGGTTCGAAATAAAAATGAGGACAACAATCCGAACGATGTAAATAGTGCAAATAGTTACAATACCTCATCTCAGAAATATAGGCAGAGTTTATTTTTATTTTCAACACGTCTTTAAACGTTGAATTAATAGAAACACTCCGAAAATTAAGTGGTCATAATCACCTCATAATTTTGATAACAGAGTGACCACCATATTTAATTAACACTAAAAATCTGGCATGGTAAATTAAGACCATCTATCCAAAAAGTAACTTGATCCAAAGAGCTGTAAGTTCAATCCCTGGCCACAGAAGAGATAACAAAAATGTGGAGAGTTATCAAGAGAGAATTAACGAAATCTGCATTATCCAAAGGTGTGTCACGTGGAATTAGAACAATTTACCCCCATGGACTAAATAAAGGGTTCGGTTCGACGTTCCAACCAATATCAACTGAAGAAGACCAAAGCGTACAACGACCGAAACGTCGTGAATATGGCAATAAACATGAGGAAAACGGTCCGAACAATTTAAATAGTGTAAATAGTTAGAATACCTCATCTCAGAAATATTGTCAGCACAGCATTTGACTGCCTTCTTCTGTTATAGAAGCACAATATATACAATTCTCTGTGCTCATATGTATTTGAGACGCTTCACTGAAACGACGGGCTTCATCTTCTTCTTCGGGCTGTTTCATTTTCGTTTATTCTCTGGCCTCCTTCTCTCTACCCCCCTCCTCGGGTGATGTACATCTGTCTCGTCTATTATTGTGATCTTAGCATTGTTCTTCAACGTCAATATATATATATATATATATATATATATATATATATATATATATATATATATATACCGCTTCCTCTCCACGCTTTCTGTATTTTCCATTGACTAGATTCATTTCATGGTTTAAAGGCCTTTGACTGGTATTGTTTACTCACACCTCTTCCTCTGTCTCGGCTTCATATTCTAGACTGGGCCTTATTTGATTGGCATCATATTTACAATAATTATGTCGTATTTTGTCCCTTTCCCCATTATAATGCTGACCATTTCAGGGGTCAGTTCGCTATTTTACTTTTATTACATTTTCCCATTGACAGAATAAGATATCGTTAACGAGGCTCAAATCTGCCTTCCTAGATGGACGTTGTAATCTGTAATCACGTCGTATAGTTTCCCGTCAGAATGGCTGATGCCTAACTCCACGAGAGCGCCTCTCTGCGCCTTCTTGGTCTCACGTTTCTCACGTTTTCCACTGACCTGAGGTGGAACAATTAAATTCAATCAGTAGCTTCATCTACCGCAAGGAAAGTTGGCTCTCTGTGTCACTCCAGAAGATTTTTCTCGCCTGAGTCCATCTTTCAAATCTACAAATCAACCATTCGTCCTTGCATTGAATACTGTTGCCATATGTGGTCTGGTGCCCTCACTGTTCATCTCGAGGTCCCCGACAGAATACGGGGATATGCAATGTGATAGGTTCTAATCTGGCATCTCGTCTACAGTCACCCTCATACAGACGTGCTGTGGCTTACCTCTGTCTTATCTACAAGTATTTTCATGGCAACTGCTCTGACGAGCTACTTTCACTGGTTCCCATACTGCATGAATTTACGCACGCTACGAGGTTGGCCTGTCGGTCCCACCCTTTCACTCTCGAAACGGTTAAATATAGCCTTTCTTCTACCCCAACAGCTCCTTATCTCGCTCACACTTCCCAACAGTGAAACTCCCTTCCTCTTACTTGCTTCCTGATAGCTATAACCTTCAAGTATTCAAATGTAATGTGCTCTTTTGATGCCTTGATCCTGATCCCCGTCCTTCCCTATATCCTTTTCTCAAACACCTCTCTTTATTCCTGCTCTCCCTTTCTGTAACCCTTTGCGTGCTAGAGGCACTCACGCCTTGCCTGGGGTGAAATGCTTAAAAATATGTATACTAGTAAAATAACTCATAATAAACCATTTTAAAATATGTGAGTAATTAATAAATTGAAGTAAAATTAATTTAATGAAAATAATATAATGTCAATCGACATTTTCTGATGCCTTGATCTTGTTCCCCCGTCCTTCTCTTTATCCTTTCCTCAAACACTTCTCTTACTCTCGCTCTCTGTAACGACTCTCTCTTTACTCTTACTCTCACTCTCTGTAACCCCTCTCTCTTTACTCTTACTCTCACTCTCTGTAACGCCTTTGTTTGCTAGAGGCACTCCTGTGTTGCTTGGGGTGAAATGCTTAAAAATATAATTATTTATACTAGTAAAATAACTCATAATAAACCATTTTGAAATATGTAAGTAATTAATAAATTGAAATAAAATTAATTTAATGAAAATAAACTTGTATTAAACAACCAAAATTTATGGAACATTCCCTGGTAGCTATAATCTTCAAATATTCAAATGTAATATCAATCGACATTTTTCTGATGCCTTGATCCTGATCTTCCTTCTCCTGTATATCCTTTCCTCAAACACCCCTCTTTACTCTTGAACTAACTCTCTGTAGCCCTTTGTGTGCTAGTGGTACTCCCGCCTAGCTTGGGGTAGTATGCTTTAAAAAATATTAGGTTGGTGCAAAAAATATGTCGTTTTTTGACGTTCAACTTCAAAAGAAAAACGACATTATTTTTGCACCAACCTAATACAAATCTCTGACGAAAAGCTTACCGACAAAAAAGGACTGCGTATTATACAGTGAAATAACGAATTGTCAGTGGTCAGGTATTAATGTAAGCATTACTCGCCAGGCAGATCTGTGCATGTAATTAACTACATTAATTTATAGAAGAAAAAAAACTGTATTTATACAAATCTATTTGACGAAAATCTTATCGACAAAAACGGACTGCGTGTTATACATAGAAATAAGGAATTGTCAGTGGTCAGTTATTAATGTAAGCGTTACTAGCCAGGCAGATTTGTCTTGGTGATTAACTGCGCTAATTTACAGAAAAAAGGAAACCTGTATTTATTACAAATCTTTTTTTAACAAAGACAGATAGGAAACCAACTCAAAATGCCTAAATCGTTATAGACATCGTTTCACCTAATTTCCTCACGTACGTAATTTTGCAGTCTTAATGTTGTCTCTATTTTCACCATTCCAAGACGATAATAGATTTTTTTTTTTATTTTGTTACCGTTTGGTTCCTTTTAGAAAACGAATCGCAAATCAAACGCTGGAAATTGGGGGTTTGTTACTTAAGTTCCGGCAATCAAATTTCGGAAGGAATCGTTGCAAGTATTCTTGTAGGAATCCATGTCTAAACCAAATGCCACAAATAACGGAACCTCCTGCATTGGTCTACGAAAATCTCTTTCCAACTCCATTAAGTGTAATAAAAAAAAAAAAGATCTGTATTTTTAGAATCAATTTCTTATTCGTAATCCATCAAGTCAGACAGGTCGATGCCAACGTGAAGAACGCCTTGTGAAGTAATAAGACTAAAGACCATTTTTCAAAACGTTTTCCGGAATAGAAATCCGATTAAACTTGCGTCTGTCAAATTAGTCCGTGCGAATGAATCACTAATCCATATTGCAACTTCTCTGCCAGTCCGATGATTTGTCATCTGGCAAAACTTAATTTTTTTATTCTTATTTTTTATGGACTCCTCCGGAAGAAAAGTTTATAAAACTTTTACACAAGCTACAGTATGCGATGGCTTACCATTTTAACAGAAGCTGCAAAATGCGGCAACGAAAACCAAAAACGTATTGAACGAGTGAAAGAATATTTCCAAAAACTAAGCAAAGTCTCGAAAAACTGGTAAATTTCATTAGAAACAGTGTGCTAGATTGCTATATGATAGATATCCATGATCTTATATTACAGGGAATGTTGTACAACCTCTGCACTGATTAGGAAATAGCTAGAGGCAGTAGAATTGTGATTCTATAGAAGGATACTGAAATATCTATGGGCTGTTGGTTGGTTGATTATGCTTATTGGTTATGTGTGATATGAATGAAAGAGGAGGTGGTAGGCAACGAAGATTACGAGGATATGTGTTATACTGGAACACACCTATTCTATAGTTAATAGACTCTGCCACCTATAATAAGTAGGAGTAGTAGCAGCAGTCGCTGAGTCGGCAGTGAGTTGGTCAGTCAGTCGATGTCGGAGGACCGTTAGTCGGATATTAAAGTATCAGCCACCACAACTAGATTGCTGCGTCATTAACTATTATATCAAGTTCCTAACGTTTTGTACGTTGAACCTATTTTAGGACCAACTTAATACAAATACAAGCCCCCACTGTGAAACCACTACATGACAATATGGAGGATAGATAACGATTGATCCTTGAGTTAAAGAGGTTAAGATTGTAGTGTTCAAGCACGCGGGAATTGGTTTTACAATATTGCAGTTCTTGTGAAAAAGCTCTCCTTACATTTGGAATACGGAAGATTTTTTTTATCAATGTTCACTCTGTACAAGGCCCAAGAGCCACTCAAGATAGAGGGTTAGAGAGTCCCCAAGGAAGGGTATAATACTACCAAGACGCAAGAGGCTACCGGGAGTTAAAGAGAAGGAAAAGGCTTCAGAAGGAAGCGGAAACCGAATCCTAAAACGGAAACAAGGGATTAAATTCTACTGCCGTTCAAAAGACCGGTCAGGAGTGTGAACAGGGTAATTCGACTCCGTTGTTTAATCTAAAATGTTCACTGGATAAGCTCCGGCAAATGTAATCTATGCAGGAACGTTGGGTTGAATGACTTGCTAGGAAAGGTTTTATTGGTTTCGTTTCGTTTGCTTTGCTTTGGTTTACAGCCTACCAAGACATTGGTTTATGTAATGCTGAAATTTAATTCTCTTTTTAAATAAAGTCTTGTATTTAAACAGTAAAAAATCTGTTAGGATTATTTTTTTCATTATATTTTTGTTCGTTTTTTTAGCGATATATCGACATCCTTATGGGTCACTTAATACCGAAATTTAATTTTCTGGAGAGCATTAGTAATTTTTTTGACAAATGTATTGCTAATATATATATATATATATATATATATATATATATATAATAAAGAGGCTTGAATACTAATATTCCATGGTCATAATTTATTCCATTGGAATCGTAAATACGATCCAATTCATCAGACCTACAAATTCAAAAAGAAAACAGAAAAAATAAAATTTACTGAGAGTGTATGTATTTACGATTTCAATGGAATAAATTATGACCATGGAATATTAGTGTTTAAGCCTTTTTTATTATATCCTTACTCTGTCCTGGACATTGAGTTCTACCTGGATTCTATCCTCTTGGAAGTTTTTTTATTCAAAAAATATACATGTATGTGTATCCATGTATGTATATATATTTATATATTTTAGATATATGATTGCATATGTATGTGTATATTTACCACTAATATTATCTTTCTCTCTCTCTGTCTCTATCTATCTATCTATTTATAGATAGATAGATAGATAGATAGATAGATAGATAGATAGATATAGATATAGATATATTTAGTTTATGCAAAACTAGGTAATCCGCAGACCCAAGGAGGATGATATCCAGAGAGCTCAATGTAAATTCAGAGCAGATATGTTTGAATAAAAACAGACCACTTTAAGGTTCCATGTAATAAGTTATTTCACCACAACCCCTTTAACAGGGCTCTGGATCATCAGACTTTACTTCCAAAGGTTGAAATGAAAAATGAAAAGATATTCACACGTTTTTGATGGACCTCATCAAGCATATGTAAAATTAACGAAGTGTGGAAGTAAGGTGAGAGAGAATATAAGATATGAGTGGGTTAGGTGTACCATTTCAATTCCTTATTCTTAACCCCACTGTCTGTCGGCTAGACGTTGCTTAAGCCCAACGCGTCTTATATATATATATATATATATATATATATATATATATATATATATACAAAAATGTATTGCTGGTAATATTTTTTACTATGAAAATGTATTGCTAGTTTTTTTACTATAAAATGCTTTATACTTTCATAGTGTTTTGACCCCAGTTTGGGTGGGTGGTTAACAATTTGCACATAGCTGAGACCCTAACAGGTGATACCATCTCGGGTCAGGGTGGACTAGGGAACACCAGTAATTAAGAGGCGGTTCCATGCTCCTCAAAATCTCCCAATCAGAGGCCTTGCTGCCGGATGTAGTTTATCGTCCTACCCAGGACGGGCCACACGTCGGGATGGGCGAGGAGTTGGTAGGGGAAAGAGATCCGCATAGATAGCAGAAGTTATCCAGTGTCAGCTACATACTCTCCCTAATCAAAATTATGGCCCTCTTCGTAACGTATAGATTTCTTTAAGACACAATCGTTATTCATTGAAAAGTTCGAACTGCTATCATAATCTTCGTTGTTTCCCTAATCTGATTTGTCCTCTGTAATTTTTTCAGTTATTGTCGGCGTCTTTTGATGATCTTACATTTTTTGGCAGATTTACGCCACACTAGCAATACCCGCATTTTTTTTAAGGTTTTCCTATTTCATATTTCTGATTCTTAAGTTAATGACTGAATAAAAAAATTATTGGCGCCTGGGTATATTTTCTTCCGCCTACTCGGTTTTTTTGTTCCAATTTGTTGCGCTCTGGACGCCATTTTATTTATTCAACATTCCTTCTCTTATTATGAAATTGACAAAGTCTGACAATTATTTTAAGACATTTTTATGTTTATACATTCTTTTTTATACATACAAATATTTAAGTAAATGCTCTATTTATAATAAACAGTATTAATGACATTTACCTGCCTGAATGTCCGAGAAATTTTCATAGAAAATATGCGTCCTCCGACAGGAATCGGACCTGTATCCTATACGGAACGGTCATAGAGCCTGACGTGCCTTAACCGATTGGGCCACAGAGGAGCGTTCGGTTAGCCAGGTAGAATTTACTGTTTTTAAACACAATTCCCCGTGATTTTCTCTCATTCATTCGTATCTGCTCAATGAGTATCCAAATGTAAACGAATGACGTCACACATTCTGAAATGGACAAAGTCGGACAAATATCTTTTAAGACATTTTTTTTTTTATGTTTATACGTTCTTTTTATAGATACGAATATTTAAGTAAATACTCTGTTTATAATAAACAGGATTAACGACATTTATCGGCCTGAATGTCCGAGAAATTTTCATAGAAAATATGCGTCCTCCCACAGGAATCGAGCCTAACCGAAGCGCTCCTCTGTGGCTCAAACAGTAAAAGCACGTCAGGCTATATGACAGTTCCGTATAGGATACAGGTTCGATTCCTGTCGGAGGACGCATATTTTCTATGAAAATTTCTCGGACATTCAGGCCGATAAATGTCGTTCTTACTGTTTATTATAAACAGAAAATTTGCTTAAATATTTGTATTAGGTTGGTGCAAAAATAATGACGTAATAATGTCGTTTTTGACGTTAAAAAATACGTCAAAAAACGACATTATTACGTCATTATTTTTGCACCAACCTTATATCTATAAAAAGAAAGTATAAACATAAAAAATGTCTTAAAATTCCTTCTCTTGTTAAAACGAAGATAAAAAAAACAAATTTTCTATTTAATTCATGTCTGATCACCGAATGATTTTCTTTTATACCCGCGGGATACCCAAGGAGGATCCGACATACTCTATACACAATAATAATGTTCTGTTACCCGAGATCCTTAACTATTACACCACACAGAGGGATACGAGTGTTTACCCTACTTAGATTTGTCTGACACAAGGCTACTAGAATGTAGAGTCCGGTGAGTATAGGACTTACTGCATAATAATAATAATAACAATAGTCAGCGATAACTTATAATGAAGGTGTTTGCTGATTAAATGATAACACGTGGCTTAAACCTTTATTGCTTAACTTTTTTATTTTCTTCCATACCTCGTCAATCACTCTCGGCCAGTGTGGGTATGAAGCGGGCCCCAGAACCTTTCTCCAATATATTCTATTCCAATTCGAAATTTCTTAAATTAATGATTCGTTTCTTGCAGATGTCATCAATTCCCAAATTAGCATTTATGCTGATGACGCTACCATTTGCTCCTGTCTCAATAGTAAATCCGTCAGAGCTGACAAAGTTAACCTGACCGCTGCTCTTGAAAAGGACCTCCAATCTGTGATTAACTAAGGCAGGAAATGGCTCATAAATTTTAATGCCTCCAAAACGAAACTGCTCTCATTTAATTACCATAAAGAATTTTTCCTGTCCGCCATCAGCATGTCAGTTAGTTACGCGATCATGTATGAAGAGGATTCATACCTTTCCCAAGGGTATTAGCACGTAAATGAATGTAATGGATTCGACTGGAATTCAAACTCGGCTCTCCGATTCCTCAATCCGAGCCGCTATCCATTACTCCACCGTGCCTATGGCTGATGCTAAGCTCATGAAGGGCAACACACTGCGGCTTCTTGGTCTCACGGTTTCAACTGAGTTGAAGTGGAACGCCTAAATCGAATCAATAGCGGCATTGAAGGAAATCTAGGTCACTGCGTCGTGCCAGGTTTTTTTTCGTAAGTGTTCACCTTGTTCATTTACAAATCTACCATTCGTCTGTGCATTGAATACTGTTGCCATATCTGGTCTGGTAATCCTGCTACTCATCTCAAGGTTCCTGACAAAATGCAAAGAAGGATCTGCAATATAATCGATCCTGACTTGGCATCTCGACTTCAGTCTCTTTCCAACTGACGTGACGTGGCTTCCCTCTGTCTTTTCTACAAATATTTTCATGGCAACTGTTGAACCTTTTGTGGTTATTTAAACACTATATTTTGAATTGCAAGAATAATATTTTTTGTGAGTGAATACTTGCATTAGCATTTTTTTGAGACTAACAATGATTTTTCCAGATACAAATTCTACTATTTAATCCATTTGCTCGGCTCTTGAAGAATGTCACACTGCTCCTTCCTAGCTTCACGTTTTCAACTGACTTGAAGTAGAATGACTACATCGAATCCATTGTTGCATCTATTGCAAGGAAAGTTGGGTGACTATGTGGGTATGAAGCAGTCCCAAGAGCCCGGATCCAATATATTCTACTCCAATTTGAATTTAATAAATCATATTTCTTAATTTAATGATTGGTT
>OZ010603.1:24569816-24574816 GCA_963932145.1 Acanthosepion lycidas
TATTATTATTACTGTTATTATTGTTATTATTATTATTATTGATATTATTATTATTATTATTGATATTATTATTATTATTGATATTATTGTTATTATTGTTATTATTATTGTCATTATTATTATTATTATTGATATTATTGTTATTATTATTATTGTTATTATTGTTATTATTATTATTATTATTGATATTATTGTTATTATTATTATTGTTGTTATTATTATTATTATTATTACTATTATTATTATTATTGATATTATTGTTGTTATTATTATTATTATTATTGTTATTATTATTATTATTTGAACAGACATGTCTATTTTAGGAAGAGAAATAAAAATTGAAAAGAAGGAATGACAAAATATAAAGCTAAAATAAATCTTTACGTTATTCAGACTGTTGTCCTTACACTTATTATCATATCCACAACGTTTCGGCCATTGTACACTTAGGCCTTCTTCAGGGGATATACGTTGGTATTTCGAACCGGAATCTTTATTTTGTCCACCAAGATAGATTGTTCTAGTTGCAATCTTTTCTGCATATCTCAGCTTCAGTTATTTCTCTTCAACTCTCCAAGTTTTCGTTCACCTCTGCTCTGGCCAGGTATTGAACTCACAACTCTTTTGCGTCATGCAACCGGATTACTTCGACTAACGCTTTTATCCACTGAACCATGTGTCCTTTCTTGAAATTATAAAAAATTTGCAAACCGATTGCTGGATTGACTTTAGCGCCCCAAAATGTTATATTTTTTGTAATGGATAGTTACAAGCGAGACGGGAGATGCGGTGTGATTATTTTATTATCAGGGGACAGGTAAACCTTTATATGGCCCAACCCACGCGCTAGCTTACTAAAGGGGTAAGAATTGGAGAAAGAATATTATTCTATTTAGATACAATTTAAAAATCCGTGCGTTAAATAATCGTGCTGCAAGGGAAAAAATGTCCAAGGCACGAGTTGCAATAAAAAAAATATAAAAAAGGTAGACATAACACATAGAAATGTAAATTGATCGAACATAGGTTCTTGATAGAAATCAGATAACAAAAGAGAGATTTAAACTGATTAATCTGACGAAACACTAATTCATAAGAGATTAATGAACGCTTTGGATAATAAAAAAAAATAAATCGATTAGACTCTCCCTGTCGACACAATAACGAAAAGAAAGATCTTTTTCTAGACCTAGTGTTTGTCTTGCTGTTTCAGCGCATTTAGTTTCATAAACTGCTCAAAGCAACGGCCTCTCAGGTGGCTAGCGTTCTCAGCTGACATAAAGAGGAAAGACTATACTGAATCCATTGCTAGGTCAGAAAATCGGTTCACTGTTTCGTGCGAGACAGTTTTTCTCTGCAGAATCTAACATACATATATATTAGTCTACCATTAAACAGACTTTACAAGGAACCGGAAACCCAAGCCTGAACAGGAAATAAGGGATAAACCTCTACTCATATTCAAAAGACCGGGGAGGTGTGTGAACCGGTCATTAGGCGAACCTATCTACTCCTATTGGTGGAGGACAGAAAAAAAAAATTGAAATAAATAGTGAATAAAATTTCAGAGACGTTAGGAGTACAGAGCTGAAGGAGACTCTAGAAGGAACCGGAAACCCAATCCTAAACAGGAAACAAGGGATAAGCTTCTACTCTTCTTCAGAAGACCGGGTAGGAGTGTGAACCGGCGGTGGGAAGTGAGGAGGAGAGTAATGTTACATTTTTAGATCATATTAAAAACGTGATAAGCAAATTCGTATATAAGAGTTATTTTAAGCGTCTAAAAATCGTTTTTACCCCCACACAATAGGAGTATATAACGTGCTCTTTTATTACAGTGAAACATTGAGCTTGTCACAATCCTAATATCTGTGTCACGTTCTATATGTGATTCTATCCACAGGGCAATGAGTACTGTATTCAACTAAATCAATGCTAACCTGTATTTAATAGCAATTAAATTTTAATTGAGTAATTAATTGTTTATACTATATATATATATATAAAACATACTTAAGAGAGATATAAAATTAACTCCTCCCTATACTTTATATTGTCTGTTTAACTACCACTCTCAACCCCCTCGATTAAATTACAAAAATTACACTACCCACCAATTTCTAATCCCATTTTTTTTCTCAATTCGTTGTTGGAAGATTTACCTGATGATCCTGAATCCTTAAAAAAGGATTTAGGTGAAATAAATTATCGTAATGGTACATTAAAGTGGTTTGTTTTTCATTACATATATATATATATATATATATATATGTATATATATATGCGTGTGTGTGTGTGTGTGTGCGCGCGTGTGTGTGTGTGTGTGTGTGTGTGTGTGTATGTGTGTTTAGGCAGCAATCCTTCTTTCATGCACATTTCATTGAATACAACAGACAAGGTGCTTTGATTTAGTTTTTTATACATTTTCTCATGCGATCTAATAATTTTTTTCTTTTCGGATGATAAATTATATAAAAACTGTTCGAATGTTCTTTTTATCCGAGCGCTTTCGGCTATATATTTAGCCATTTTCAAGGATTAAATATTTTAATTGTTAAATAAGAAATACTTTGTTGTATGTATGTTTTATAAAACGTTTTCACGGTCAAGACATCGTGTCCATCTTCAAAGTTAATATTATTAAGTGTTTTTGTTTTTGTTTTTGTTTTATTAATAAGGCTTCCATTATTTTTAGCCTTTCTTTGCATGTAGATAATGCTATTATATTAGTGTTGTCAACAAGTATGTTACGAATAGTGTCCGGTAGGTCTCCATGAATATTTAAATGAGATCTAATTGAGCTATAGTCAGAAAGGTGTAGAGTGAGTCTGCGTGTCAAACATGTTGTAGTGTGGCCTATATAATTATTTACGAATTTTGATTGATCAGGAATACAATTCCTTAATGGACATTTAAATTCGTAACTAATACTTGCCCTATTTAATTTTTTTCTAAAAGGTGAATTATTATTTTTAAGTATAAGATTAAAGGTTTTACATTTTTTATAATAAATAATTAATCTAATTTTTTTGCTATTGTCCACTGGTTCATAACACCAGTTGATAATAGCAAAAAAATTTAACAATTAAAATATTTAATTCTTGAACTCAAGAAAGAAATTGAAGAAAGAGAAATTCAAGAGTTCAAGAAAGAAATTTGGATTACTAACACATAGAAAGAGAATGTTTCATATCGAGAATATTTAACATCGAAAAACATAAAAGAGAAAATAAAGAATTATTTTTAATAATATGTGGAAATCTCCACCCTTTACCTGATGACTGTCACAAGACAAGAAACCCGTGGAATAAATTATGGAAAATTATGGAAAATAAAGCATAATTTTTTTTTTTTTAAATCCACATTACAACCATCAGGTAATAACTAGATGACAATACAGACTTATGGATATATGCTTACGACCACATCAGGTTGAAACATCGGTACGCTCACCGATGTTAAGCAACGTCGAACTTGGCCAGTACCTAAACCGGTGACCGCTCTGAAATAACAGTTGCTGTAAGCTTGGATGTGCGTGTGTTCTACAATGGTTAATAATTCAGAATTTTTAATGGAGCCAAGTTCCAGGTTCTTTGTATTCACTTACGCACAAATACCCTTAGGAAAGCAATGAATCTACTTCTTCTCCTCCATCTATGGGTTAATTAGTAAAAATCATATGCCTACTTTTTCTAGAAATTTCGTAGAAAATATGCGCTCCCTGAAAGGAATCGAACCTGTAACCTGATTGAACTGTCATTTAATCTGACAATTCTGTTACCCATTCAGCCAGAGAGAAACACCCGCCTAGCAAAGTCGGAATTACTCTTTATAAACACACACCTTCGACGATTTTTCTAGATCGATCATATTTGCTTACGAAACATATCTTAACGTAAAGAGTGAAAACATATTATGAAATGAATTAAGTCCGACAATATATTTTCTACGAAATTTCACGAACATTCAGGCCGGTAAATGTGATTAATACTGTTTAATTTAAAAAAAAAAAAAAAACAGACCATTTACTTAAATAAATTATATCTATAAAAATGACGTATAAACAGAATATGTGTGTGTGCGTGTGTGTTTATGAAAAAATATAGTTTTAAGGTGTGCTATATTTATGAGATAAAGTGCTCAATATCAGAGATAGAGCGTATGTAAATATAAATATAAAAGTGAACATTGAAGTCAACACTCAGAGGTGACAGGCTGTTTCATGCGAGACGCAATCGTTAGGCGGCTTGACGATTGCGTCCAGCATGAAACAGCCTGTCGCCTGTGAGAGTTGACTTCAATGTTCATTTATATATATATATATATATATATATATATATATATACATATATATATATATATATATATGTATATATATATATATATAGCAATTTTTCATTAATGCATGTTTCATTAAATAATATAGACGAGTTTTGTCTATTTATTTTAAGTAAGTTTCTTTCATATTGTCTGATAAGCATAAAAACATTGAAAGACGAAAGGAAAACACCATATTGATACACGTTTAAATCCAATCTAAGCTTTCGTCTAACATAAGCCATTATCAAAGATGACAATTACATTTCAATATATCAACCAATACACGGACGAAAAAATAATGATAGTCTGTTTTTGTTGCATGAAAAATTTCAAAGCAACAACTAATTCGTATATACGAGACGCGGAAGCGAAAATCGGGTCGCAGCTCGTGACGTCACACATGACCACGCGAGAGTGAAAACGAGAAGTATTAAATGTGGGAAGCCGTTGGTATAAACCAATGGCTTCTGTTATCAATTATAGGCATTTAAGAATATTTGTGGAGATTTTATAGTTTATTTTGTTCAGGTTAGGTTCCAACTGTTTCATGTATATAGCTTCAAGAATTTTTATTTTTTGCTTATTGTTTTCATGTTTAAGTATAGTTGTGTTTTCAACAAGGATTTTCCCATACTTAATCCTCAGGCACGATCCAAAAGTTTGTATCCGTTAACAATAAC
>OZ010603.1:24582316-24602316 GCA_963932145.1 Acanthosepion lycidas
CATAAACTATATATATATGTGTGTGTGTGTATTTCGGTAGCAAGAATTCTTTAAAACATGTTTGCTTTTATATTAACGGCAAGTATTTATTAACGTTTTCAAATTTCAACAAAACCCTCAGTATATGCCAGATATATTGACATTTTCATATTAACGGAAAACAAATGAATTAAAAAACCCTTAAAGGAACATTTGAAAGCAACTCAGTGCTACAATTCACACGAACTCAACATTAAAAATAGAATCTCTTTCCTGGATGTTCTAGAAGATGCTAATAATGATGATTTTATCACTCCAATATTCAAATACCTGATAAATCTGGCAATTTGAGAGGTTATAATTAATTTCAATTAGGATTGTTAAGGTAATCAATTTGTGTCAGGTTTGTTCATTTAATGACATATCAACCATTATTGAGTTAATTAATGTCGAATAAAAGCCGTATAGGACAACAATCGCAGTTAATTAATATATACATAGGTCCAATTTACACCAAAACCAGAAAGGTAGACATAGGTTTGATTCATGGAGGCACGGAATTGAGAAATCGGAGTTCAAATTCCAATCGAGTTCATTACATTCACTTACGTGTTAATACCCTTCGGAAAGGTAAAAATATATCTCTTCATTCCCCTGGGTAAATAGCAAGATAAACTAAGATGTCAACTGGTCTAGGAGAAGGAAAAACTCTAAATTCAAAACCTCCAACTACGGATAACCAGTAGGACAGACTGGGTTCTATAGCCTTGGATGGAAAGGAGAGCAAGAGGAAAAGAAAAACTCTAAATTCAAATAGGACAGTCTGGGCTTTGTAGCCATTTTTGGCAACCAGACTAGGAGAAGGATAATTCTGAATTCAAATCCGGAGCTGGAATCCGTACGACAGTCTGATGACATGTTTAATTTCGTCTGACATTACGACGACGCCGGTAACAAGCTGTATTGTATGCTCTACCTTTCCCTTCGGCAACATCGGTGACGTGGAGAGAGGAGGCGTGCTGCATAGGCAACCGCCGATCTCTCATAAAAAAAAAAAATAAGCTCCCCAGGACGGTGCCCTGGAGAAGGCATAACTCTTTGGGCGCAGATTCCTGATCTCTCGAGATCGACGGATGATATCCAGGTCTGATTTACACTGAAGTCAAAAAGGTAGAAATAGGTCGAGGCTTGGAAATATCCACCCCCAAAAAGGTACCTTCGACCTTTTATATCTACTAATTCTAAGGCAAACCTCTTACAGGAAAGCTTTTATCTTTGGGGCCTGCGTAAAACGAATGCTGCCACACACTGACAATTTTAAACGTAAAATGCTGTGTATGTATTTATTTCATCTGTGTTGAGCGTACTTGTATGTGTGTGGGTGGGTGTATGTGTGTGTGTGTATTTTTGTGTGCATTGGTGTACCTGGGAACTGCTGTCTACTTTCATTGTGCCTTGGACGGTGATATGAAGAAGTAAATAAAATTAAATGAAAAAATTAAATAAAGAGACGTATTTGACGTATTCTAATCGACTCCGACAAGGTCTACCAATTTAGGTTTGTGTCTATTGAAACTTAATAGAATTCATTGCAATATATTAATATAGGACGAACAGACAGAGTTTTTTTTTTTTAAGGAATTAAGCAAAATGAAGTGATAGACATAAGAGACGAAAATAGAGGAAATATTACAAAAAATAAGCAGAGGTGTGTGTGATTATGGCTTTCCACAACTTTCTTTCCTTTGTAACTTAGTAATATTAGTCTTTTTACCATCCCACCAATCACCGGCGATCAGACCCGAACTACCGCCAGTTATGTCGTGCCTTGAGAGATTATTGTTCCATAACCTTTTGAGCCCTGACCACCGCTTTACCGGCGGTAAAGGAAAATGACGTAATGCCCAGCCACCGGTTGAACAGTGGCAGAGAAAAATGACTTATTGCCTAGACACCGGTTGAACGGTGTGTAAAGACTTGTAACTATTTTTATATATACCATGAAACATTACATAACAATTATTTGCGAATTTTGACTCAGGTGCTCAGGCAGAAGGGTTAAAATTGTCCGGTAACGCACGGCTCAAAGGGTTAAACGTCAAAGAGCTGCGTGCAGGCTGCAAGTCATTTTTACCAGTCTTTCTCTGCAAGATCTTCGGCAATATCCTTGGCTCTTAGGATAACCAGTCCTGTATTTGGTATGATGGAACTACGACTGGCTCTTTCATTTAACCGTTTCAGCCCTGACCACCGCTTTACCGGTAGTAGAGAAAAATGATGTAATGCCTACCCACCGGTTAAACGGTGGGTAAATACTTGTAACTATTTTTATGTCCACTGTAAAACATTACATAACAATTATTTGCAAATTTTGACTCCGGAGCTTAGACCGAAGGATTAAAATTGTTCAGAAACGCAGGCCTCAAAGGTTTAAAGTCACATCTGACCTCAAGTAGAACTCGTACATACGAAAGATGCAGGTAAATTTGTCGGCTCCCTGTTCCGCTCCAGTAAGTACCTGACACGTCATGATATCCTCTGCCTTTACGAGAAGCTCAGGCTGAAAATGGAGTACTGTTGTCATATTTAGGTGAGAGCTGCCAAGTCCTCACTTTCCAATTTAGAAGCGTTTCCGAGTCCTTTTGAGTGACGAAATATCCACCCCACTCCAACCTCTCTCTCGCAGACAGGATGTAGCAAGCCTCCCGTTGCTCTATCGCTATTTCCATGGAAAATGTTCGGACGAGCTGCATTCTTTGGTTCCGCCAAGTCTAACCTTCAGGGCTAGGACTCACCATGCCGCTTCCGTTGTAGCAAACCAACCGCACCCCCCCCCCCCGTATTCCATCTGTGAGAAGTAAGTTCCACTCGAACAGCTTCTTCTTGTGAGCAACTGCTCTGTGGAACCGACTCTCAAGAAGATGTTTCCCCGATTACTGCAATAAAAGATTTATTTATCAAAATTCGAACAAGTTATTCAAAGAGATGTAGATTTTATAATCGATTCCCCAAAGCATCACAAATGTTCAATATGTGTACCACGTGTGACACGACACACGTCAAGTCAGTAGTCCAGCTCCTGCTAAACACGTTGTAGCATGTCTTGCGTAACATTCTCCAGTGTCTGAGTGATTCTCTGCTTCACTTCCTCTGGACTGGCAGGAAAAGAGGAAATATCAACCCGTCCTTTCAATTTAGCCCGATAGTAAAAAAGAAAAAAAAATCACAAGATGTCAAGTCAGGTGAACGTGGTAGCCATTTCAACAGCACATTGTCATTATCACTGACACACCTGATCCATCTTCCTGGTAAATTCTCATTGAGACAAGTCCTCACGGTCAATTTAGTTATTAGTCATTTTGCTAAAATTTGAGATCATTTGAGCGGGAATTGGTTATGTTATTAGACTACCAAATGATGTCAATTTTGATGGGGGGGAAAACCCTATATATATATATATATATATATATATATATATATATATATATATATATATATATTATTTTAAACTAAACTCTGGCGGGTTACACAGAGCGGAAGTTAGAGAAAAGACAGTGGATATTGAGGATTGAGAAAAAGATAGAAGATGAACGAGGTTCAAGACAACAGAAGATGGCGATTGATGTTGCATTTAAACTTTTGAGGATTGTAGGTATCAGAGAAGCAAGAAAATTATGGCGTAATATATACTGTTAATGACTTTTTTGACCAACAAGATGAACAGTCAGATATCTGTTTATCTGGAAAGTAACAATGCAATTATTAATAGAAAGATTTGTAATTAAGCCCTAGAAGATGTCACAGCTCTAGCATCACTCCTTCATAGTCAGCCTGTGAACTTTTCAGCCTACAATCGTACAATACAAACTTGTAACTAACAACAAATCAACATTCTCAAAAAGAAAAATAATTTGGGGTTAGCGCAGAAAACGGTTGTTAAAATTCTACAATTTTGTTTTTACATCCTCAAGGCTGCCATATTATATGTAACTTGTTTATTTAAATAAAACTACATTTCAGCAATCAAGAATCTTTTTTATTGACAATTTCCGTTTCTAAAAATCAAACAAATTATCAACAAAATTGTTAATAATCACAGAGAGGAATTTGGAACCGTACCCTTTATTTAATTTATGGGGGTAGATTGATCTAATTCCATGGACCATGTCTATTTTTCGTGGGGGGAGGGGTTAGGATAAAAGCGTTTGTTGAAGTAATCAAGTTACTTGATCCAAAGAGTTGTGAGTTCAATACCTGGCCACAGCAGAGGTGAAAGAAAACTTGGAGGGTTGAAGAGAAATAACTGATACTGAGATATCCAGAAAAGGCATGGCATGTGGAACTAGAACAAACTACCCTCGTGGACTAAATAAAGGTTCGGTCCAAAATTCCAACGTATATCACATGAAGAAAGTCTGAGCGTACAACGGCCGAAACGTCGTGAATATGACAATAAAGGTGAGGACAACAGTTCGTGTAATGTAAATAGTTACAATACCTTACCTCCGAAATATAGACACGGAGAGAAGTTCCCATTGTACAGGAATATTTTTGGCCGAGCCTTCGGGCTCGGGGAAATCACGGTAAACTCGTCCTTGTGCCACATACATCCTTCGTGGTGTGTGTGTGGGGGGGGGGGCTGTTAAGTATTAACAGTCGATTAGCTTGAACGCTGGGTCAACCGACACACACTCACTAGTCATGTAATACTCTACTGTTGTACTTACTGGTTAATATATGATATATCTGCAACACTTGTTTTGTTGTTTCTTTAACCATTTACTTGGTCACAATACTTAGCAACCCAGAATCCTTCGCTGGTAGCCAATTCGTATCATGCATCCGCCATGTTGGATGATGGAGAAGCAATTGAAGTTAGTGTTTTGTTTTTGTTTATACCGATCGACAGCCGACAAATGTTTAAAAACTGAAAACTTTTTTATACTCAAACCAGATGTTCCGTTCCACGTTCGAGGAAACGACAAAGCATATTCACCAGTATAAGAAGCATAAAAAGTCAGAACATTCTAATTTAAATGTGACGAGTGCTATTTGGTATTCTTTCTTCATTTGAAGACAACAATGCAGTTTTTCGATTTATTAAAATAATCCTCGGCACGACGCGATCTATAAAAAAGTCTTTTGACGAATTCTCATCCATCCTCCCTTGGAACTTACAAAATGCATAGAATATAAAGACTGTGCGCATAGAAATCACTACTGGCAATAATGACAAAGGATCCTCAGCCCATATGATGATCTAATAACTGCTTAAGTGAGCAAATGCCAGTCACCATAATATGTTGGTTTCTATTTTCGACACTGTTTATATATAACATAAATCAGCTAAGTGACAAATTTTATTTGTATTAATAAAATATAGGGGCTGTATGAAAAATACGTTTACAAACTTTAGGGTGGGTTCCTTACATCAAAACAAGCACAAAAAATATAAACCTATGTCTGCAAATTCTTCGTTTTTGAGTTATTAAGTTTTTTTTTCATTGTAGATGTCGCTGTGTTGCCATAGGGACAAGGTTACATTTGTAATTCGTGTACATTTGTGGCTAGTCTCTTTTCAATGTTTAATGTGTGTAGTAGTGAGTTAACTGAGAAGTGTTCCGCTTAACAATGGCAGGATATGTTGTCAGCACGCAGATATGATGTTTACATATGGTCGCGGGAATGGTAATTGACACGAAGTTGCACGGCTGTATCAGATTGCATTTCCGGCCGAAAGCAGGAGAAACATTCAACATTTGCTGCTATTTATTGTCCAGTTACTGAAACAGATCCGTGGCACCGCAAACAATGGTAATAAGTATTTTTGAATTGTACAAAATTTTCCAAAATTTCTTAAGAAATAAAAATTATGGAAAATTTTTGTAACTCCATAACTCCTACAAAACGGTTAAAGGTAAGGATGCTGGAAAAAACATAATAAAAAAATACTTAAATCTTCCTTTTCGGCTGTATTTAATCATATATATATATATATATATATATATATATATATATATATATATATAAAGTGAACATAGAAGTTAACACTTAGAGGCGACAGTCTGTTTCATGCTATATGCAATCGTCAGGCCTGATGATTGCATATAGCATGAAACAGACTGTCGCCTCTAAGTGTTGACTTCTATGTTCACTTTTATATTTACACACGCTCTATCTCTGATATTGAGCACTTTATCCCATAAATATAGCACACCTTAAGACTATATTTCTTCATATATGTATATATATATATAAACGTAAAAAAAAGCCAAGCACCCAAAGTGCTCCATTCATTTTACTGAAGAGCTTCACACTCAAGCAGGTGACCGTTGTTTTTAGAATTAGCTTGTCATTCAACAGTGCTCAATTGAAAATATATTTTCAAGAGCTAAATTATGTCCTTCACAGACAGTGTATAAATATATATATATATATATATATATATATATATATATATATATATATATATATATATATATCTTCATTGAAACATCTTGCATTAAATAATATTGATATATTATGTTTGCTTATTTTTATAATAATTCTTTCTAGTTATCTAATTATCCTCTTGATGCCAAGTTGAAATTCATCTAGGAAGGAAACGTAGTTTTTTTATTACCCAAGTACTTTTGATCTCCTACGAGATCATCCTTAGTGATTAATTGTGAAGACAAAATTTATCTATGATCGTTGCGATGGTTATAATTATTTTAAAATTAACCGTTGTGTTTACGATGTTCTGGAAAGAATCATTCACAATGCAAAAAGGTAACCTGAGATGTTAATATATATATATATATATATATATATATATATATATATATATATATATACATACATACATATATATATATATACATACATACATATATATATATATATATATATATATATATATATATATATATATATATTGACGTATTATTAACCTCAAAAAACGACATTATAACGATATTTTTGCACCAACCTAATATATATATATATATATATATATATATATATATATATATATATATATATATATATATATGGGATAGCGATATATAAATTCTTATATATCAAGAACAGTTTTGGAGGAAAAATGTATGAAAAACAGGGAAAAGATTTCATATGATGCGTTTCGTCCCTTAGGAATACATCGGACTGGGTTTGTTTACGTTGATACGACAATCGCGTCCTTCTCCTTGTTCCAACCCTCGGTGTAAATCGCGTCTCCAGTGTGATAGATCTTTGGCGACGTCTTCTCACCTCTCGATGTCAATGTTCATCATCCTCATGTCCCTTTTCAGACGTCCGTCAAACGAAGATAAGGTCGCCCTCTTACCGCTGGCCAGTTTTCTGTACAGAAGGACCTTCGGAATCCTTACATCCGGCACACGGTGTACATGTCTAAGCCAGTGGAACCAGCGCTGTTGGAGAAGAATGTATAGTCAGAGTTACTGGCCACGTGTGAGTTGGTTGGTTGGTTGTTTTGTTTTATGGCATATCAACCTCATTGGGTCATTTAATGCCAACAAAATTTTTGAAATAGATTCATAGCGATTGTTTCACTGTTTTGTTTTATAGCATATCAACCTCAGAGTGTCATTTAATGCCAACAAAATTTTTTAAATAGATTCATAGCGATAGTTTGGTAAAAAATTTGTGCATATATATATATATATATATATATATATATATATATATATATGAACCATTTTTCAATTACTCATGTTTTTGAGTACAATCCAACTTCTTTTAGGAAATTTACAATCTTGGATGGATTTATTTTCATAAAAAGTTGTTTTCTTTTAAAATTCCTCACTTGGTAATATTTTGTTCTCACTAGATCAAAATATACAAACTCTAACAGTTTCACTGTAAATTTCTCTTGGAATGTAGTGTATATTGGGGATTCTGTGCCATCTAGCAAATAATGGTGGGTGATGTAGGTGTGGCCTATGTGAATGCGCTACGGGTGAGCATTACGGCATTGGTGGGGCATTCTGACTAACTGATGCCCAGAATGTCAAGATGAAAGACACTGAGGCGTCTCTCCTGTCTGGTATAGAGACTCCACGTCTCACTGCCGTATTGCAGCAAGCTGGGACGCATGCTATAGACTGTAACTTGAGTGTTTGTAATAAGCATTCTCTTCTCACAGACTATCTAGTGATTAACAAAGGAGGCCATATATGGAGAAAGTGTGAGGATTTTGAGATTAAATCACTGTTAGATTGGCTGACCTTTTAGATATTGCTCTCACTTCTTGAAGATGATTCAGACAAGCAGATTGAAAATTACTGAGTCCACTAAAATACGTTGATCTCCATTCTACCCGCTCCATGGCTAAGCGCTCAAGGGTGTTATGTGGTATAGTGACGGATGACAAGCTGCTTTTCAGCTTGTCTTTGTATCTTAGCCATGGGCGTCCTACATTCCTGTAGCCTTGATCTAACTGACTGTACATTAGGATCTTGGGTAACCTGTCATCAGACATTCTCAAGACATGGCCAGTCCACCGTAACTGAGACTGTATGATAAAAGTCTCAATTCCTCCAATATTACACATGTTAAACAGGTCTATGTTAGATGTCCTATCTTGAAGCTTAACTCCACAGATTACACGCAGGCAGCTTTTATGGAAAACATCTAGCTTATATATATATATATATATATATATATATATATATATTATAGTTTTATCATATAGACAAAAACAGTTTACTCACTACAAAGATGCAACTTCGTTTCGGGTCATTTCAATTGCACCTCGACTGGTGACAATTAAAAATGATTTTGAACAATTCTGATTGTAAGCAAGCCGTATGTGAAACGTCACTTCCTTTCAATTGCACCTTATATATAACGTCTAAAATAAAAAGGAATAATGTTGGATTATAAATAAAATTAATTCTTTAGAACTTTCTTTGGATACAAAAAAAAAAGTAGTTTTCATGTGTCCAGACTAAAGTGATGCATATCTTAAACAAGGTAACTGAACTTCTCTTGGCTGTGAAAACTTTCTGTGGCTAAGCGGTTAAAACGCGCACCGGACTTGGCGCTGGTTTTTCTAGAAGGATGACAAAGTTTCGTCGTCCGCTAGAATTAAAATTGTTTAATGTACAGACCGATAGACGTAAATTTTATACGGATTGAAAAAAAGCAACAGTGATGTCTAATGAAACACTTGTATCTACTAAATATTAGATTGTCACTCATGAAATGACACAATTTTTGGTTGCATGTTGATCCGGTCATCTAACGAGCTAAGCTCCTTTGTATATAAAAAAATCTTCACTTATTCTTGACTCTTTTTCTTTCCAGGTAATTTTTCATTCAATATATTGTAACTTATAAGCCCAATAAAAATGATTACAATTAAACAATAAGTAATCTTACTGTATGAGAAAAGGAACCATTTTTGTATGGAATCATTACATGCGATGAGAAATAGATACTCTTTGACAACAGTAAAAAAAAAAAACAAAAAAAAACGGCCAGTGAATCACCAAAACATTACCCAAAACCTTCACTGCGCCCTAAAAAGTTAATAGTTATTATACAGTTGTCTTTCAAGGGGGTTATTCATCCTTGCCTCTAGGGAAAACAATAACAGCAGTCTCGTATTCTGGGGAAACTGAGTGTATGCCTAATAAAATTAAAAAGAAAACATCCTAGACTTGTGAATAGAGATGGCCCAATTTTGCTGCAAGACAACTCTTGAACGCGCGGTCCTCAATCAACTGTCCAAAAGCTGCATAGCCTGAATTATGAAATCCTCCAAATTCACCAGATATCTCTCCTACTGATTATCACTTAAATGTTTTATTCCATATGAAAAGCTCAAAATGCTTAACATTTTGAGCTTTTCATATGGAATAAAACATTTTCCAATAAGGAAGAGTTAGCCAAAGCACTTATCACATCAACGGATGAGAACATTTTTAAAGATAGGATAAGAAATTTAGAGTTAGATTGGTGAACAGTCATTCATCAACATGGTATGTATTTCAACTAAATAAATTAGTTATTTAACAATTCAGAAGCGTTTTATTCATTTCCTATAAAGTGCGTCATTTCTTGTGTAACAACCTAATAAATTACATATTTAATATTTCAGAAGCGTTTTATTCATTTCCTGTAAAGTGCGTCATTCCATGAGTGACAATCTAATAAATTAATTATTTAACAATTCAGAAGCGTTTTACTTTCCTATAAAGTGCGACATTTTTTTGTGTGACAACCTAATAAATTAGTTATTTAACATTTCAGAAGCGCTTTATTCATTTCCTATAAAGTGCGTCATTTCATGTGTGACACCCTCTTAAATTAGTTATTTAACAATTCAGAAGCGTTTTGTTCATTTCCTATAAAGTGCGTCATTTCTTGTGTGACAACCTAATAAATTAGTTATTTAACAATTCAGAAGTGTTTTATTCATTTTCTATAAAGTGCGTCATTTTATGTGTGACAACATAATATAATGTTTAAAGAAATAAAATATACATATATCAGTTATTCCGTAACCTGACGATGAAAACGTATTTTTAATGCTTTCTTCTTCCTTGAAAAGGTACCTAATTCAGGTGTTACGCTATTATACACACATATGATAACACACAAACATACATAACTCAAAGATAACATACACAAACATACACAACTCAAAAACACAGAAACATATACACATACGTATATATATATATATATATATATATATATATATATATATATATATATATATATATATATATAGACTCTTCTGTGTTTATCGGACTATGCGGTTAATCTAAAGATTAAATGACTTGGAAGCACTTAGGAACGTAGCCACCGCCACGGCCGCCGCCACCATCACTCGTCGTGTCTATTCTATTCTTGTGCTATTTCAACCTCTTCGTTTCGACCTGCTACTCAGAAAGTATTTAAAGGCGACTCTGCTGTTCTCCACCACCCATACGCTCTCAACTTTATACACTAACAAGTGCATGAGTACGGAGGCAGTCGCACGCACGTGCACTCAAACACACACACATATACACACACACGCCTGTGCGCGCGCGCAGGAGCACGCAAAACACACACACACGTGCGCACACGCATGATCCCGGCTCACACACTTCGGTAAAACGAAGGTCGGTAATGGGCAATAGGGAACAATGCGTCGATGAAAAAAAAAACAAAGCGCTCTCTCACTTATTCTTCTCTCTCTCTCCCCTCTCTCTCTATCTTTCTCTCTCTCTAGCTATCTTTCTCTCTTTCTTTTCTTTCTTTCGACCGCTCTCATTTCCTCTTTCCCTTCTCTCTCTCTGTCTCTCTCTCCTTCTCTCTCTCTCACTATTCTTTTTATATCTCTTCCTCTCTTCGCATTACGTTCCCTCATGACAAAAACACGTTTCAGCTTATAAAGTTTCAGCAACTCAACAAGTGTAAAAATATATATATATATATATATATATATATATATATATATATATGTGTGTGTGTGTGTGTGTGTGTGTGTGTGTGTGTGCATGAGTGCGTGTGTATGTGTCTGTGTGTGTGTGTGGTTAAGAATTTTTAATATTTTCGGAGAACTGTTTTAAGTATCAGATATAAAGCGTTTACAGATCGACAGTGCTTTATCTGAAGGTCGCATCAAGGTGTGAAACAGTCAACATGCATATTACCTATGTAGACTCACAATGTATATATATATATATATATATATATATATATATATATATATATATATATATATATATATAAAGAAATATAATTTTAAGGTGTGCTATATTTATGAGATAAAGTGCTCAATATCAGAGATAGAGCGTATGTAAATATAAATATAAAAGTGAACATTGAAGTCAACACTCAGAGACCACGGGCTGTTTTATGCTAGACGCAATCGTCAGGTCGCGAATGTTGGATTTTTCCTCGATTATTTATATATAAGGGTCAGTGGTGCATTGTAAGTAATCTATTCTGGCGGTTATTTTTGCGGGTGTGGCTTGTTTGTTTATTTATTTGTTTGTTTGGGTTAATTTATCCGTTTTTCATTTTTTATTATTTAATCTTTTCGGTTTTTGATGTTTTATTAACATTTGCTTAGGTCCTTCTTTAATCGTTTCTTATGGTCTGGGAAGATAATTAAGGCGATTTTATTCGTTCAATGTTTAGATTGCTTACCGTAGTCTATTCTGTTATTTTGGCGGGGAACAGTTTTTAATTTATTTATTTATTTATTTGGATTTATTATTTTTACTTGTTTTTGCTTATTTTTATTAGTACTAACGGTTATTTTAGCGGGAGCGATTTGTTAATTTGTTCATTTATTTATTTATTTGGTTTAATTTTTATTTGTTTTTTATTTACTTTTTTTTGTATATTTTGATTTACTCTATTTGGTTTTCGATTTTTCAGTAACGTATTAATGTTTTTTTATCGTTATATAGTAGTTATAGCTGTTTTTACGTCCAATTTTTGGATTGGTTGTTGTCTATTCTAACGGTTATTTTGGCGGGATTGGTTTGTCAATTTGTTTATTATTATTTTCTTTCTTTATTTATTTATTTAGGTTGATTATTTTTTACTTGTTTTTTATTTTTTATTTTTATTTATTCTATTTCGTCTATTCTAATGGGAGTGTTTTGTTAATTTGTTTATTATTTGTTTGGGTTAATTTATTTTACTTGTTTTTTATATTATTTTGTTTATTTGTATTTATTCATTTCAATTTTCGATTTATAAATAACGTAATAAAAATTTGTTTTCTTGTCTGCATTCTGAGATCGTTTATTTAGTAATTTAGGTAATAATAGCTACTTTTCCTACAAGCAAAGTTTACAGGTTTTGGAATTGACTGTTGTAGACTGATGATCTTTTTCCTTATTTTCCATGATATTTTTGGTGTGATTTGTGTTTTGTTTTTTAATTTCCCAGATATACTTAGAAAGCATTGTGCTATTCGCGTATTTACGATTTGTGAAAGATGTTTTGTGTAAATAAATAAATGGCAAGACTAAAACACAAAAAGCAGCAGAAAAAAGTGGGCAGAGTTCGAACCTTTGTCCGCACAGATCGAAGATTAAGTGGTCAACTGATTGCACCGAACTTATTCAACCTTTACATTGAAGCAATTCAGAAAGAATTAGAAGTCCTGCCAGGATTTATTATTGGCGGTCACAATCTTAACAACGTAAAATATGCAGATGACACAATGTTGAAAGCAGACATAAAAAGGAAACTACAGAAACTCCTACAGAAGATAATGAAAGAAATCTAGAAGAAAGGACTAAACATCAATTAAAAGAAGACAGAATGCATGGTTATTAGCAAAAGGACCAGCCCAACATTCAAATTACAAATTGGGGATGCCAAAATCAAATAAGTACAACAATTTAAATATCTGGGAAGTGTTATAGCAGAGGGCAGAAAGTGCGACACTGAAATCTGGAACGTGAATTGGGATAGGGAAATATGCCTTCCAAAAGCTAAGCAAAGTATTAAGAAACAGGAAAATTTCGCTAGAATCAAAGAAAAGAACTTATGTAATATCAGTCCTCCTATATGACAGTAAATGCTGGACAATCTCCTCAAAGAGGAAGAAGAGACTTGAAGCAACATAAACGTAGTTCTACAGAAGGTTGATGAGGATGCCATGGAACAAACATGTGAGCAACGATAAACTTTTACAGAAGATTACACAAAAAAGACAAAATGTAGTAAAAGCTCCAAACAACAGGAAATTGTGGAGAGGTATAATCGATGAACGTTCTGAAGATGCGTGGCTCATAGAAGAAGAAGAAGAGGAGGGGGAGGATTAGGAAGAAGAAGAGGAGGAGGAAGAAGAAGAGGAGGAGGAAGAAGAAGAGGAGAAGGAGAAGAAGAGGAGGAGGAGGAAGAAGAAGAGGAGAAGGAAGAGGAAGAAGAAGAAGAAGAAGAGGAGGAGGATTAAGAAGAAGAAGAAGAAGAAGAAGAAGAAGAAGAAGAAGAAGAAGAAGAAGAAACAACAGAAACAGTGCGACAGACTCTAACAGATGATTTGAGAATGAGAAAAAAATTGGATGTTACGAGATAAGAAATCCATTAAAAAATGGCCGATTCACCTAATTCAGCAGAAGTATCTCCCACCACACTGGGATTTTTTATTTCCAAAATTGAAAAATGATCTGAAATGACAAAAATTTATTGACATGACAGGCATTCAGGAACACGTGAGTATATTCCGGAAAAAAAGTATTCCAAAAAACAAATTCCAAGAATGTTTCCAGCAATGGTGCAGTTTTCTCACGAAATGCATAACTTTACAAAGGGGATACTTTGAAGTTGACACCAGTCAATAATGACCAGACAAGCAAATCGCGAATCAAATTGTCACACGTCACATGACAATCATTAACGCGAATGAAATTTTGACATAATATATTCATTTCATTTACATCATTTAACATAGGCAGTAATTGTGATCGCATTTCCAGCCTACACTGCTAACATTTACAAAAGCTTTCGAGGCGAACTTGTTGCTAGGTAGAATCGATATTCTGCAGTGTAGCTTTTGAAATAAAAATATTAATAAGCGTAGGAAACTGGGATGAACGTAAACCAACTTATACAAACTAAAAAAACATATTTCGTTATTGACAGCAATAAACAGTAAACTTAACAAATGATGGATCGGGTTATTACTAATAATTTAAAAAAAAAGAAATTTGTACTCTTTCGCATTATTCACAAATGAAAATTCACTGTTCTGCAAGAAGATGAATTGATTTGTTTTTGTTTTTTTTTTGTTTGTTTTTTTTTTTTTTGTTTGTTTTTTTTTGTTTTTTTTTTTACCTGTTATCAGCCGTTTGTAGGTTATATAACCCTAGAACATTAACCATGGCTATATAGTACCCAGCGCAAATTTTCCTATTTTTAATTACAATGTTCAGTACCTGATTTTCTTACCTAAATAATATGTTTTTCAGTTCCTATTAATGTTAACTCAAAGTTCAAATTTTGAAGTGCCTGCATGTAAAACATTTCAAATAAAGATTTATATTTAATATTGTTTTTTTAATATTCTCAAAATCGGGTATGATATACCCATTGTTAGTAGTGGTGTAACTTTAATTGATGGTTAGTGTTCTAGGGTTAAAGCCGAATATATGTTTAAGGGATTGTAATGATAATTCTTTTTTGCGATGGGTCTTGCAAGCAAATCACATTGGGAAGAAGAAGAAAAACTTCAAATTCTAGCCTTGTTTTTGTTTGCTGCATCGTATTTGTCGTATGAGAAAGGACGCTGTCATGCAGCAAGATCATCGGTCTTTTTCTGGGCGAACGAGTCGAATTTTTCACATCTTATTCCTGCAATTTGTTGCGTTGTTTTTTATGCATCTTCATTGAAAATGTTTTTTCTATTATTCCGATAGGTTCAATGATTGTTTTCGCTATACCTTCCTTTTGTTTTTGGTTTTTG
Source organism: Acanthosepion lycidas (assembly GCA_963932145.1). Taxonomy (NCBI): domain Eukaryota; kingdom Metazoa; phylum Mollusca; class Cephalopoda; order Sepiida; family Sepiidae; genus Acanthosepion; species Acanthosepion lycidas. The sequence continues at coordinate 24,597,723 of OZ010603.1, forward strand.
TTTTCTTCAATCATTCGCCTTACACATTCTTTTAAAGTTTTACGAGTTGTATCTTGTTTCAATTGTTATTCCATTGTAACATTCAATTGTAATAATTCGCTGAAAAAAAGTTTGAACAAAGTAACTATAAATAATTTTGTTTCTATCCTCTGTCAGCCGAAATGAGGGAGAAAGCATTACCTCGAACCATCGCCAGTGAGACACGCTGCAAGAGCCACTCCGTTTCGCGGGGATCGTACCTTAATCGAGACGCAATCGCGACAATCCTCCGAAGGAATGCCATCGAACGAGGACCAATAACACCAGAAGTCTCCACTGCCACAGAAGTAAAAAAAAATCTATCAGCAAGAGAAGAATATTTAACTACTTTTTTTTTTATTTCTGAGTCCCGGGCGACGGATCCCGGCTCAAATGCAGACCTGATCAAATTACCGGCCGAAAATGTATCCGTACAGGTCGCATCCGAAATCAACGACTTCCCCATTTTAAAAGGGAAAATGGTAATGCCATCCGGCCGCTTTCCATCACCACGGTCAAGGCCTACGAGTTCGATATGGGAAGGGAAACCAGCTGCATCCAAACCTCTTCTGATGATGTTAATGGCTGCATGCCGTAATTCGCTTCTCTTTCGTTTGATTGGTTGGGAGCAACACACTGCGCATTCTCGGATGAACGTTTCCAACTGACTTGAAGTAGAGCGACTACATCGAATCAATAACTGCATCTACTGCAAGGAAAGTTGGATCACTGTATCGTACCAAAAGTTTTTTCTCGTCAGAGTCCATCTTACAAATTTACAAATCTACCATTGGTCCGTGAATTGAATACTGCTGCCATATCTGGTCTGGTGCTCAAGGTTCTTGACAAAATCCAAAGAAGCGTCTGCAATGTAACCGATTCCGTGTGGACATCGAGACTTCGGTAACTTTCTCACCGACCTGACGTGGCTTCCCTCTGCCTTTTCCACAAATATTTACATGACAAATTCTCTGATGAGCTTTTTTCTCCGGTGCCCTGACTACATGAATTTAAGCGTGTTACTAGATTGGCATCTAGGTCCCACTCTTTTACTGTTGAAATAGTTAAATGTAACCGGCACTTCTACCCCAAGAGTTTCTTTTCTCGTACTTCCCACCTGTAGAAATCATTTCCGTTTACTTGATTCCCTAATTACTACAATCTCCAAAAATGTAACTGAAACGCAGTAGCCATCTTCTATCTTCTTGAATCCCATTCATTTTTTTGTCCTATCCTCAATCCTCCCTATACTCAGTCTTTTCTCTTATTTTCATTCCCTGTATCTCCCTGTGTACTAGCGGCATTTCCGCCGTGTTTGGAGTTTGATGATTAAAAATAATTCAGGTGTTTTTGAGTTGTATAATTTCTTTATGAATCACTTCTCTCCCGAGATCTCCTTCAAGCAAGTTTAATAATTTACCGGCATGTTTTATTCAAGTTCCCCTGTATTTTTTGTTTTGTTTTTTGTTTTTTTGTTTTATGTTTTGTATTTTATGTTTTTTGTATTACACTTTTTCTACAAGCCTCTTTCCACTTGCTAAATATCATTTTTAAAAAAATAATATTTATTTTTTCACCATCTTTCTACTAAATTCTTTCTTTAACAGATCTTTTGTCTCCTAATGTTATTCAAATAAGTTAACACTTTCGCTAATATTGTGCAAAATTTAACGTTCAGTACAGGATTTAAAATAAATATATACAAACTATAGGTCAGAAGTTTAATAATTAGTACAGTTCATACCTTCTTTGGTTTAATTAACTGATTCATTGATTGGTCAAACTATTTAGAACACAATTTTATGCCTTCAATTACCGATAAAATGTATTGTTTAGCATTTTACTATAAATATGTATTGTTGGTTGGTTGATTTTGTTTAGCGGCATATCAACACCTCTATGGGTTATTTAATGCCAAAATCTAAATATTTTGAACACATTTTTATGACTTCGACTAAATATATTTTGAACGCAATTGTATGTCTTCAACTACAGATAAAATGAATTGTTGGTCATTTTACTATAAATATGTATTGTTGGTTGGTTGATTTTGTTTAGCGGCATATCAACACCTCTATGGGTTATTTAATGCCGAAATCTAAATATTTTGAACATAGTTTTATGGCTATGCAGATAAAATGTATTGTTGGTCATTTTCTTTAAAATTGTATTGTTGGTATTTTTAGTATAAATAGGTATTTTTACTCTTTCATAGCGTTTTGTTTTTGTTTGGGGGTTTACTATTTGCCCATAGCTGGGAGCCTAACAGTTGCTACCACCCCGAGTCAGAGTGGATCTAAGAACAACAGCAATTAAGAGGTGGTTTCATGATCTTCAAAATCTTCAAATTCCCTGTCAGCGGTCTTGCTGCCGGATGTAGTCTATCATCATACCCAGGGCTAGATTTAATTAACTCCTACTAAACTAGGATTTTGAAACTATCTAACATATTTGTGCAGTGATTCTCAAACTTTTTTAAGTCGGCTGTACTTGAAATCCTACCAATAATTGTAGGCGCTATGTACAAATTTTGGGAAAATATGTTATAATGAAGTCAAATATTGCAGAAAAGAAATAATGCAATAAAAATATAAAATGAAACATACGTGAAGTTTATTCATTCTTGTGTTTAAGTCTTAGTGATTTCTTCAATGTTTGGACATATATTTGATAGACAAACTCTCATTTCTTCCTCAATCCATTGAAGAGTTCCACTCTTTTTGCACTTAATTGTCGTGTGAGCAGAAAAGCTTAATTCACATACATGTGAACGAGACGGGTATCGAAATATAAAGTAAATATATTTATTTCTTATATATGGACACATATTTCTTCTGGAATGCCAGGGTGCATCTAGACATTTTCCAGAGTGCACCAGTGCGCCCAGGTGCACCATTTGAGAACCGCTGCATTACTGCATGGCATCCATTTTTTAAGAGGTTTTCCTAAAAGTTAAAATCCATCAGCTCTGCCATTACAATTAGCCAGAAAGGTAGATTGGGCAAAACGAATGAAACTTTAAAAGAAACTTTTCGTAGAAATTGGTTGATTTCTTTGTTATTATTATTTTGATTTTATTTCCTTTGAATTCTGGTGTGTACTCATTTCTTTCCGGGTCCCGACTAGAGACCTAAGGTCAGAAATGGCATCATGATATTTTCCACTGAGCAGTTTAAAAAAAAAACTGCTCAGTAGAAAATGTCATGATGCCATTTCTGACCCTAGGTCTCTGGGCGGAAAATCAAAATCATAAATATTTTGCATAGATAAAGCCCTTGCTAAAGTGTAGGTTGTACTTGTGAGGACATTTTTTTTTGTATTTCTGTAAGGCATGGGCTACCAAGAATCACTCGGATTGATTGGAAAATATTCCAATTCCCTGAAATATTTCTGATAATTACTTATAGGTCTTTTCACTCATCAAATTTAATATTTAATTTATATCCCTACTAAACTAATTTTAAACTCATATATAGAACTAACAGAATCATCTCTGTTTCCGAAAAGGCATTTATTATTCACTTATGTCTTCAATTTAAGTTATTTAAAAATTCTATGAAATCTTTTTTCCTCATATTTGGAAAATTTCTTATCTAATATTTTTTACGCCTCGCTGACACGAGTGATCTCTCTCTAAACTGCTATCTATCTATCTATCTATATATATATATATATATATATATATATATATATATATATATATATATTAGGTTGGTGCAAAAATAATGACGTAATAATGTCGTTTTTTGACGTATTTTTTAACATCAAAAAACGACATTATTACGTCATTATTTTTGCACCAACCTAATATATATATATATATATATATATGTTGTGCATATTTAGGCAGCAATTTTTCATTAATGCATGTTTCATTATATAATATAGACAAGTTTTGTCTATTTATTTTAAGTAAGGTCCTTTCATATTGTCTGATAAGCTTAATCACATTATCGTTGAAAGACGAAAGGTAAACACCATATTGATACCTATTTAAATCCAATCTAAGCTTTCGGCTTACATAAGCCATTATCAAAGATGACAATTTCAAACAACACGTAACGACAAACTCGTATATACGAGACGCGGAAGCGAAAATCGCGTCGCAGCTCGTGACGTCACACCTGACCACGTGAGAGTTAAAAACAAGAAGTATTAACTATGGGAAGCCATTGGTATAAACCAATGGCTTCTGTTATAAATTATAGGCATTTAAGGATATTTGTGGAGATTTCATAGTTTATTTTGTTCAGGTTAGGTTTCAACTGTTTCATGTATAAAGCTTCAAGAATTTTTAATTTTTGTTTATTGTTTTCATGTTGAAGTAAAATTGTGTTTTCAACAAGGATTATATCCAGGGGTTGGACAAAATAATTGGAACAGTTTCAAATTCCACTCCTATATTTCAAAGACCTATTATATTAAGAACTTTAACTAAAACTTCTATCTATTGTAAATACGTTTATTTATCTAATTTACTCTCTTTGTCTTATTTATTTTTACAATTTAGTAAAATTTAAGCTAAATGCGTGACCTCTCTGTGTTCGAAAATAGGCAAATTGTTGGAGCTCGCATG
>OZ010603.1:24612316-24637316 GCA_963932145.1 Acanthosepion lycidas
AGTCACCATTATTATAATAAATCGTAGAAAACGAATCAGTCAATATATATATATTGTTTTTTTAAATATTATTCCTTCGCTACATAAGAGTTTTCATGTTTCAAAAACAGGAGCCAAAAACTTCAATATAATTATTAAAATTAAATTGAATTAAAGTATTAAGCTCTGTTTCATCCTCAAGCGATTTGTTTTAGTTTGTGCTTGACTGCACCTGGTTTCTTGCTGTTGCTACAGTGTAAACATGGCCGCTCCGCTAGCAGTGTGCACCAAGGAGGAACAAATAGCAGGGAACTAAATCTGTAGAGAACGTGCTACCTCATCGATGATATCTCACCAGTTCGCTTTTGTCATCTCTCGATCATGCTGATTCAGTGGTTGAAGGGCGCCCTTCTTCTTTAAACTTCACGATCTCCTCATAAACACTTCTACGTTGCAATGCACTGTCGCCGAATTGTGTTAAAAGCCTCAGATGAATTTCAGCTCCTGGCACACATTCCGACCAAAGAAATCGGATGTCTGCCTGTCGTTTCTCCTACAGATATGCGACAGATATCCCAAGTACTTTCGATCTTCTTCCAAGATCATCTTCAGGAGTGCAAGTAATAGAAAACTATATGCTGTTCATATATGGAAATTAAAATAAATAAAAATTAAAAAGCTATAGCACTTTTCTCTCATTCTTTAGCATCAATACACGGAAGGTTATTCGTGAGTACGAACGGATTTTATAAAAAATTAGCAGACATAATATCTGCAATTTATCAAATCAGACGTCCTTAAAAGAGAATTTGCTGCCTAAATACACAGATTATTAATGCATATATATATATGTGTGTGTGTGTGTGTGTATCCCTCCCGCTTTTTTTTATTGTTAATAGATTTCTCAATTTTTATCCAACATTTTTATCCATTTTTGTTCCTTCCCTTTTTTCTTTTCATTTAATTTTATTTAATAATATTGTATTACTATATATTCCATTTTTCACATGTTGTTCTAACAGTCCATCTTTCCAACCTTGACAACTTCGTCGAACAATATTTGGCTACAACTCCCCCTCTGCAACCTATAAGTCTCTTCATCTATGTTTACAATCTTACTCCCCGCCACTAATAATAACAGACCTGCCTAACGCTTTTACACTGATCAAAATTTAAGTTTATTTTCATAAAACTTTTCGCACATTGAGGAATCAGAGATCGAGTTTTTTGCTACTAATATGATTTCCACCAGAAAATATACCGTCTACAAAAACATATGTCGGTGAGTGTTGTAGAGTAGCTAGCACCCCTTCAGCACTCTACCAGATGGCCTGGCTCATAGCCTTAAATAGTCTATGATTAAGGACTTCAACAGTTGATTAATAAGTTGATACTAAGCTGATTAATATTCGGACTGATCTTACTTTGTTTGGCTATACAGCATTTGACCCTCCTTTATTCCTTGTAAGTTGTCTTGTTAATTGTTTTCTAACTTTTTGTTCTGCGTTTTTTGTATGTAGCCGTTAGCACCGGATACTGTTGTTGAATAAATATATTAAACACTCATTCTTCCCTGTGTATCATTCACCTTGACGATATAAAAGTGAGGAATTCTTATCTCTCTGTTTATTTCTTGTTCCATTGATGTAGGGCACAGGCGTGTCCGAAAATTCTGAACATAAAACCTTTCTTTCATGGCTTCATTTTTGCCATATGGTAATTAATGTTTACTAAATGTTTAACGTACTGATTATATTGGTACCCTTTCGTTTGTCTTTGTTTTAATTAATAACCTCCCTCTCTCTCTCTCTCTCTCTCTCTATATATATATATATATATATATATATATATATATATATATATATATATTGATTGATTGATTGATTGATTGATTGAAAAATCGGAGAGCCGAGTTCGAATTCCAGTCGAATCCATTACATTCACTTACATGCTAATACCCTTGGGAAAGGTATGAATCCTCTTCTTCTCCCCCACGGCTAGCTATGGGTAAATAGCAGGACAGACTGTGTTCTCTAGCCTTCGATGGCAACTGGTCTACTGCAGAAAGAAATGGCGATTCACTGCGGGAAAAAATCTGCCTCGTCAGTCATGGATCAAAAGATACATGATCACCTAAGCGTGTATCACGCATGGCACATAAGTGACTGACTTTCTAGTCAAATCCATTAGATTCACTTACGTGCTCATACCCTTGGGAAAGGTATGAATCCTCTTCTTCTTCTCCACCCCCCCAGCTATGGGTAAATAGCAGGTCAAACCAGGTTCTCTAGCTTTTGCGATAAAAAATCTGCCTCGTCAGTCGTGTATCGAAAGATACATGATCGCCTAAGCGTATATCATGCATGGCACATAACTGACTGACTTTCCAGTTGAATCCATTAAATTCACTTACGTGCTCATATCCTTGGGAAAGGTATGAATCCTCTTCTTCCTCCAGCTATGGATAAATAGCAGGACTGACTGGGTTCTTTAGCCTTGGAGGCAACTTGTCTAGGAGTAGGACAACTCTGAATTCAAAACCTGTGGAGGGTCATTTGCCATGGGGTTCCCAAAAAGTGTGGATGATTCTGCATGATACCTTCACCACTATAACCAAATCTCATGTGCTGGTGTCGGGCTGACAGTTTCCTACGAATTGATCTGCTTGACACTCATACGTCGAATTCGACGGGACAGTCGATTATATATATATATATATATATATGTATGTATGTATGTATGTTGTGAAATGTTTTCAAATGTTTATAGTAGATAGTCTAAATATCTAGGCTTAACTAATTGTTTTAAAGAGATTATTTTTAATTTTTTTAAAAATATTTACATATTACAATAACTTGGTTACCTCCCTTGACGTTTACACGTGAGCAAACGTCATTATGCTAATGTCTAAAGTACTCGGAATAAAATGAATATGCATTAACATGGTAATTTTATTTCTTCCTTTAATAAGGATAATAAGAAACTTGTCCGTAATTACAAGAGGATACTATTAAAAATAAGTAGAGAAAATTTGTCTAAATTGTTTAATGAGACTTGTATTATTGAAAACACACCGCCAAAATATTCCCTATATATATATATATATATATATATATATATATATATATATATATTCGAAAATTATAACATAAATATGCTATAAAATCACTACAAAAATAGCCATATGGTTTCAACACTGTCTTATCAATGGCATTCAACACCATCACTTGATAAGGCACTAGAAGTGTTGAAACAAAATGGCTATTTTTGTAGTGATTTTATAGCATATTTATGTTATAATTTTCGAATAAATAATTATATTTGCTCTACTCTGTATTGAGCACTCTTTTAAGAATAGTATTTGTTGGTTATTGGAATTTATTCCGTATACACCAATTTTTACTTGGATATATATATATATATATATATATATATATATATATATATATATATATATATATGAAGGTAAGTAAAAAATTATCCTCACTTTCGCTCTAACTTATATTTAGTTTTATCACACTGTCTTCTGCTCATACGTGTTTATAATTAGTACAGTTGTGGTCACATGATCGAAGTTTGAGCTTGACCGCACCTGATTTCTTGCTGTTGTTACAGTGTAAACATGCCCGCTCGGTAGCAGTGTGCACCAAGGAAAAACAAAGAGCAGTGAAATCGCACCAGTTCGCTATTGCCATGTCTTAATGAAAACATGCTGCCAAAATATAGCCAATATTTTTTTCTGGATGTAAATTATATAGAAATTGTTCAAATGTTATGTCCGAGCGCTTTTGGCTATACTTTTAGCCAATATCAAAGATGATTTTAATTTTACTTTTAACTGAATACATGATTTGTTTTATGTGTGTATCTAGATTTATACAGTTATAAAATCATCCTTGATAATGGCCAAATGCATAGCCGAAAGGCGCTCGGACATACAAAACACTTGGACAATTTCTACATAATTTATGTCCAGAAAAGAAGTAAATGACGCTGGACTGTTGTTATTAACACTTAGGTTGAAATTCACTTTTGCCAGCAGTCGAGAAAGGAGTTCAAGGCTCACTAACAAATACAGAAAACGAACAATGAGACATTAAAAGAACATAAGGAAATATTTATTCCTTTTAAAAAATTATTCATTTCATTTGTCTGAAGAAGGTCACAAGACCGGAAACACGTGTAGCGGAAATATGAAGACTAAAATATAATACATATACTAAACTAAATCTACATTGTAACCAAAAACGTTTGCGGTTTCTCTCTTTTTAAAAAATCTTTCTCACCGCCAGTCCAAGAGAGACATTTGTGCCACTACCACACACAAAAAAAAACATAAAGAAAATTAATTCATTTTAATAATATGTGGAAATATCCTCTCTTTGCCTGACGAAGGTCGCAAGACACGAAACACGTGTCGCAAAATTATAGAAAATGAAGTATAATTTATATTTTAAAAAAAAATTCACATTACAACCAAAAATGTTTCTTTTCTTTTTAATATATTAATTGTATTCCTGTTCAATCAAAATTCGTAAATAATTATATTGGCCACACTACAACATGTTTGACATGAAGACTCACTCTACACCTTTTTGACCATAGCTCAGTTAGATCTCATTTAAATATTCATGAAGACCTAACAGACACTATTCGTAACATACCTGTTGACAACACTAATATGATAGCATCATCAACATGCTTAAAAGGCTAAAAATAATGGAAGCCTTATTAATAAAAACAAAAAAACAACACTTAATAATATTAACTATGAACATGGACATAATATCTTGACGGTGTTTTGAAAAATGAAAACATTTTATAAAACATACGTACAACAAACTATTTCTTATTTTAACAGTTAAAATATTTGATCCTTGAAAATGGCTAAATGTATAGCCGAAAGCGCTCGGATAAAAAGAACATTCGGACAGTTTTTATATAATTAATCATCCGAAAAGAAAACAAATTATTAGATCGTATGAGAAATTGTATAAAAAACTAAATAAAAGCACCTTATCTATCGTTTTCAATAAAATGTGCATATACAGGGTGCCCATAACGTTTGTGTGAACTCTAAAACATTTATAACTTTATTTGTATTTGCGATAGAAATAATCTGTAAAAATGTTATAAAGCTTAATGTACCTAGTTTTAAGTATAGCTAAAATAACTAATGTGATTTCAGGCATTACTGTAAATCAGTTGGCAAATGTTTTCCGTGAACTTCAAAATCGTATTACCCTTTGTATTGCTAATGATGGAGGACATGTGGAAACTTAAATAAAATGTCAATAAAACCTTAAAAAATCTAGTTTTACTTCTTTCTAATCCTTTTTACAAATTATTTCTATCGCAAATACAAATAAAATTATAAATTTTTTAAGTGCACACGAACTTTATGGACACCCTCTGTATATATATATATATATATATATATATATATATATATATATATATATATATATATATATATATATTCGGAGTCAAAAACTTACAAGTTCAGTTTAATGCGTTGCTAGCTATATGATATAATTACATTTATCCTTATTGATAGTGATGAACGAACAGAAAGAATATTTGATATTGGGAGGCAAAGATATTTTAATCAGCAAACAACAATGACGAAGCACTAGAAGATAACTGATGCATTTATGCGATTTTTAGGTGTAGTAATTTTTTTTCTTCCTTTACGTCAACTGAAAATGATTTTCGTCTTCGCTGAAAATCAGGTTATCTTTCTCTAATGTCACTGTACTGCCAAGATTCTCGCTAATCCGCTACTAAAAATAGAACCTCAGATATTATGGACCTCTGTAATTACACGAGGAAATTGCAACTAAATAATTGCTTCCATCACGATTTTTATTAATTAGGAACTGGTGATCACGGGTTCGTTCCCTAGACATTACTTCCCCTTATCGCACTGAAAAGTGAAGGGTGCGAAATATGCCTTAATGTCCAAGTTGTGCTTTTGGTGACGGATTCAACATATAACGCGACGTGGGGTCATATAAGGTCGAGTGGAATTAGGGTCTCCCATCTCCTTTTAAGACTATGTCACTTCAACAAAGAAAATACATAAGTTAGGGGTCGATTCTGGATGTTCTTTTTGGCCAGAGAAAGTGATTGATAGATAGATAGATAGATAGATCTGAATAAACTGAGATAGATAGATAGATAGATAGATAGATAGATAGATAGATAGATCTGAATAAACTGAGATAGATACATACATACATACATGCATAGATCTGAATAAACTGAGATAGATAGATAGATATTAGGTTGGTGCAAAAATAATGACGTAATAATGTCGTTTATTGGCGTATTCTTTAACGTCAAAAAACGGCATTATTACGTCATTATTTTTGCACCAACCTAATAGATAGATCTGAATAAACTGAGATAGATAGATAGGTCTGAATAAACTGAGATAGATAGATAGATAGATAGATAGATAGATAGATAGATAGATAGATAGATAGATAGATCTGAATAAACTGAAATAGATAGATAGATAGATAGATAGATACATCCATACATACATAGATCTGAATTAACTGAGATAGATAGATACATACATACATACATAGATACATACATACATAGATACATACATATATATCATAGATCTGAATAAACTCAGATACATATATTTGAATAGACTCAGATAGATAGATAGATAGATAGATAGATAGATAGATAGATAGATAGATAAAGACACACGTAAATAGAGATTTGGTTGGAGAGATAGGTGCACACAAATATATAATAATGATCTGACCTGGCCACTCGGCTTCAGTCACTTTCCTACCGCCATAAAGTTGTCTCCTTGTGGCTTTTCCATAAATATTTTCATGGTAATTGTTTGGATAAACTCTCCGTTATGGTACAAAGTTTATGAATTTAACTAGACTAGATTGGCAGTTAGGTCTCATCATTTTACAGTTGAAATGGCTACATGTAACCGTAAGTTCTATGCTAACATTTTCTTAATCTGATAAGTATGTTCATGATAATTGGCCTGACGAGATAACCTTTTTTGGTATCAGAAAGGTTCCCGCTGCTGCTAGTAAACAGAGCATATTTAAGCTTGTGGCTCGGCTCCAGGAAGGTTTATAGTCTTGGAAATACTTGTAACAGCTGAGTATTAAGGTTACATCATATAAAGTGCTGAATTAGATAGATAGCTAACATTATCGTGTAATGACTCAACATACAAATCCACGTCCCTATCAGTCGAGCCAATTAGGTGACCATCCAAAGGCATTGACTTACATTCGTCTTGAAAGACGCAAACATATTTTTTCAAGGTATTTTTTAGGAAAAAAACTGCGTCTTTTAAACCGGAAAATACGGGTTTTTTTTTCTCTGTAAACGTTAACATGTGATTACTTATTTAAAAAATGGCGGTCACTACTCTAATTTAACGGACCTTTGCGCAGAGCCTTTCTACGTACATCTGTCTTAATACTAATGTGAATATGATAATGTTACTCAGGTCAGCATTAGCGTTTATTTCCGCATCTATTTTATGTACAGTCATTAAAATACGCGTGAGTCACTCTGAAAAGAAACCCATTTCAATCTGTTTAGTCTGCTCTCACTATCTAAGCCCACTCCCACTGTCTATCACATTCTCTGTCTCTCTATCAACCTTTCTCTGTCTTTTTTTAACGCCGTATTTATAAACACTGAATCATCTCTGTGCGTATAGCCATAATGTTATTTGTGTTCTACCAAACGCATCGCCAAATGCGGCTGTCAATAAAAAAATAAATAAATTTAATTCCACTAATTGCTATACAAATGTGCGAGTTCCCAAGCGATTGTGTGGATGTCACATAAATACGCATGCGTGTACAGATAGCATGGAAACGCGCATGCGTATGTGGCTGGTAGAACACTTTTGCGCGCTGCTCTACGCTTTTGCACGTTTATCTCGCTAGTTGTGCTCGCGTGTTGATGTATGCGCGAAGGGGCTTCGAGAGCAGACGAACATTTTTTTAATTGCTTAAAAGCATCAACGAATGACTAAGGCTTACTTATTTATTGAATTTATTTTGATATCAAATGGAATTTATGTTTTACTTTCATTGTTACTGACTTACTTTTAGCCATTCAGAGATCGACTACATTAATGCCAGTATATTGTCAGCGTCTCTAAAAAGAGTCATTGACATTACAAATTTTATTCCTACAGTTGCTGTCATTCGTTTTTTTTTTGTTTTTTTTTTCTTTGGGGAGGAGGGATATCATTGCCTCAACGTTTATACCAATCAGACCCTCAAACTCTGTCTGATGTCTAATCCATGTCAAAATGGGAAACCCTCTTTTTAAATAAAACAAGAAAAACACATGCTGGAAATGGTGGCAGAGTACTATATACCATCTAGACCAATCCCTTTCTACACGGCTGACGGCCATGTCACGTTGAAACACCGGTCCCCCCCCCCCGTACGATCACCGAAGTTAAGCAACGTCGAGCTTGGTCAGTACCTAGTTGGGTGACCGCTTGAGAATACCATTTGCTTTAAGCTTGGATATGGATACTGGATACGAATTGTTAATCGAAGAGCTGAGTTCAATTCCCCTTGGGTTCGTTATATACACTTACGCTTAAATACTCTTCGGTAAGATATTACTAGACTTTTTCTTTCCTCCCAGCTAGAGTTTAATTAGTAAGACATGTATTACTAAAGCCATTACTATAGGTACCTCGACTTTTTCGTTAAAAAAGACCATACCATGATGAAAAAGGGCCCCAAACTTGATAAAAACAGTTTTATCGTCAAAATGTTTATGTTATTATTAAGAAGAAAGACCTAAGTATTTTGTTATTATTTTACTAAATTCTTTAATCCTTTCTAGCACATTCGATATTTTGGTTAAAAATCTTGGGGTGGGGGGGGGGTCTTGCGTCAGCGGTGGGCCAAAGATTACTATAGGTATTTTAGCGTATTTTTCCTGTAAAAAAAAAACACATTGATTTGGAAATTCGTGCAAAAATCAAGTGATTGTCGGATTTAATGAAACTTTCAGGACTTATTTACAAATAAATTAAATTATTTTGGAATTTTTTTTTTTAGAAAATCTTGGCAAAAAATATTTTCTTTTTTACATGTTCGCCACCCCAACTTACATAATTTTATGAAATTTCGAGAAATTAAATTTTGATCGCAAAATGTTTTTATTGGTTAAAAGCAGGACCCCCTAGAGAAAGTAAATCACCTTTTTTTTTAAGCATTTACTGATTTCCAGAAAATCTGTTTCGAATCGTAAAATATAAAATGCAATAAAACTATGACATTGTTTAATTAGGAAAGCTTTTAATTTTTATAAAAAAGATATATTAAGGACACTATTGTCTTAAAAAATAATCAATTTTACAAGAATTGTTTTCATATTTTTTTTAAAATTTTAATTATAATAATTTATAAAGTTTTAACTCTTTTAAATTACTGCATTAATTTTTCGCGTTAAATGATATTCTTATTAAGTAAAAACTATATATAGTAATCAAAAATGGAAAAGCCTAATACCTTTCTTCAAACAGCAAGATTTTTAAAAGAATTTTGAATTTTTATGTGTATAAACGTTCCCATTTTGTAAGTATGGGCGACCATACACGACTTTATCAGAAAATAAGAATTTAGTAAATTTAAGGTCAACATTCCTAAAATTAGATTGCGTAGAATATTTTCAAAATATTTAAAAATTATATAAAAATAAGATGCTCACGTCATTTTCTTAAATTATGTTTTACAGATAAAGGCTCTGTAGAAAAAAACCTGTCATCACTCGTCAAAACGTAAACATGGCTACAGTCACTTAAAAATACAGCTACTACTTGGTTTAAAAATGCATTTCTGCGTTATTGTAAATTTAAAGTAAATAATATTTGTTTCAAATCCGTTTAATTATACTTTAAATCAGTTAGTATACCTTAAATAAAGTTTCAGAAAGTATATTTTTGTAAGGTTTTTTTCTTTTAATAAAGAGAGTTACATTGCGATAAAAAAGGGCGCAAATCAGTTATATTAGTAAAAGAATAACCTCCATTCAGTCAATTTAAATTAGTTTTAAAATTAGTTTTGGAATACATCAAAGTATTTTGCTTATTGGTAATATTAAATTTAATCTATTAGCTTGAAATTAAAACTAAAATAAAAGCGCCACGAAAGATTTTTCATTTAAAAAATCATTTTAAACCTTTCTTTTTTTGTTTTGTTTTTTTTGTGGAGTTATCTACATTATTATCTCCCAAAACATAAAATAAAATTGTGTTCAAAATATTTAGACTTCGGCATTAAATAACCCATAGAGGTGTTGATATGCCGCTAAACAAAATCAACCAACCAACAATACATATTTATAGTAAAATGACCAACAATTCATTTTATCTGTAGTTGAAGACATACAATTGCGTTCAAAATATATTTAGTCGAAGTCATAAAAATGTGTTCAAAATATTTAGATTTCGGTATTAAATAACCCATAGAGGTGTTGATATGCCGCTAAACAAAATCAACCAACCAACAATACATATTTATAGTAAAATGACCAACAATTCATTTTATCTGTAGTTGAAGACATACAATTGCGTTCAAAATATATTTAGTTCAAGCCATAAAAATGTGTTCAAAATATTTAGATTTCGGTATTAAATAACCCATAGAGGTGTTGATATGCCGCTAAACAAAATCAACCAACCAACAATACATATTTATAGTAAAATGACCAACAATACATTTTATCTGTAGTTGAAGGCATACAACTGCGTTCAAAATATATTTAGTTCAAGCCATAAAATTGTGTTCAATATATTTAGATTTCGGCATTAAATAACCCATAGAGGTGTTGATAAGCCGCTAAGCGAAATCAAGCAACCAACAATACATATTTATAGTAAAGTGACCAACAATACATTTTATCTGTAGTTGAAGGCATACAATTACATTCAAAATATATTGAGTTGAAGCCAAAAAATTGTGTTCAAAAACATATGAATTTCGACCCATATAGATGTTGATATGCCGCTAAACAAAAACACAATCAACCAACATGAAGCAGAAACGTGTCTTTTGAGTCAAACGCACCTCAAAATGCGGATGCTCGCAAATCTTGACGAAGGTCAGAGTTGGCTTTCCGACGATGTCCGCGTTAGCATCTGGAGCGGCATTCATAGTGACGATGCGGAACACGTATTTGCCATTCACCCTCTACACTAGTTGCCGCAGTAGTGACTACGTTGCTATATAGATTCACGAGAGAAATACTCCGTAGCAAATGAAACTCGCCCTGTATCTATTTAAAAATGCTTTATTAAAAACAAAAACAATCCATCTTCTATGTGTACGCCTAGGAAAGAGGGGGAATATGCAAGAGAGCTAGAGAAAGTCGGGGTTGGTGGATGGGGATCGCATTTGGCGTAAGCCTCAGTTGATGTCAATAAACGCGAAAGGAAACAAAAGAAAAGTAGATTAAAAGTCGAACCTGTTTCCTAGTCCGTATTATTTGCTCGGATTAACTTAATCCTCTGGATTTAAAACCTCAAGTAGAACGAGAAAGCACATGCCACGCGACAGTTGGTTTTTGGTGGTTACACAAATAAATAAATACACCTTTGTTGTTGTTATTATTATTATTATTATTATTATGTTATATCGCCATTTTTATTATTATTATATTATTATTATCATTATCATCATTATTCTCATTATCATTTTTATCTTTATTATTATCAGGATTCTGTCATTACTATTAACATTAATAATTAAAATTTAATTAAAAATTTAATTAATTATTAGAGTTTGATTATCATTATTACGATCATTGTAATCATTTTATCATTATTATCATTTTCTCTATCATTATTTTCATTGTCATTTAATGTTTATTATATTATTATTGATATTATTATTATTATCACTATTATTATTATTATCATTATTATCATTATTTTATCATTTTCTTTATCATTATTGTCATTTTTATTTTACTATTATCATTATTATTAATATCATTATCACTATTATTATTATCATTATTATTATTATTTTATCATTATCATTTTCTCTATCATTATTTTCATTGTCATTTTTATGTTTATTATCATTATCGCTATTATCATTATCATTTTCTTTATCATTATTGTCATTGTCATTTTTATTTTACTATTATCATTATCATTATTATTATTATTATTATTATCATCATTATCATAATTTTATCATTCATATATATTATTACCTTTATCCTCATCATTGTTTGATCATTATCATCAATATATTCATTATTATAAATTTTATTATCATTTATTTATTCTTTTATCATTATTATTACCTTTTCATTAACATAATTGTTACTATAATTATTATTCTCCTCATTATATGCATTTCAATATTTATCTATATTTCTGAGATGAGGTATTGTAACTATTTACCCGATATACATCTTTCAAGCTGTTGTGCCCATCTTTATTGCCATATTCACGTTTCGGCCGTTATACGCTCCGGCCTTCTTCGAATGATATACGTTGGGATTGCTTTATTTAGTCTACGGGAGTAGATTCTCTTAATTCCACGTGCCATGCGTTTTGGGGACATCTCAACTTCAGTTTATTCTATCCTACACATCTACAAATCTACCATTCGTCCATGCATTGAATGCCGTTGCCATATATGGTCTGGTGCCCCCCCCCTTCTGTTCATCTCAAGGTTCACGACAAAATCCAAAAACGGATAAGCAATGTGTCTCAAATCCAGTCGTTTTCTCACAGACGTGGTATGGCTTCCCTCTTTCTTTTCTACAAATATTTTTATGGCAAATACTCTGACGAGCTATTTTCACTGGCACCCAAACTGCATTAATTTAAGCGTGCTACTAGGTTGGCATCCCACCCTTTTACTGTCGAAACAGTTAAATGTAACCATCTCTTCTACTCCAACAGCTTCTTCTCTCGCACTTCCTGACAATGAAACTCCCTTCCTCTTACTTGCTTCCCTGATAAGTATAATCTTCAAAAAAATGAAATTTAATCGACATGTTCTGTTGCCTTGATCCCCGTTCTTTATTTTATCATTTCCTCAATATCCATCCCTCATATCCAGTCTTTTATCTTACATTCAATCTCTGACACTACTACTACTACGACTAATACTACTACTAGTAGTAGTAGTTGCACTCCCACCTTGCCTGAGGTGAAATGTTTTTAAAAAATCCCTTTTAGCAACTCAACTCTCCAAGTGTTTGTTTCCTTTGCTGTGGTCAGGTATTGAACTAGAAACCCTTTAGGTCAAGTCACTTTTTAGATTACTCAACCAACGCTCTTATGTACAGGGAACATTGGTGAGTGAATTTGGGGGACTTATAAACCTAATAATCTCAGTAAACTTTTGTTTTTGCCGGAGCTCATATTACAATTTCTGTTATTGTTGCTTTTCTTTTGCTGTCTGTATTTTTGGTTCTCATATTGTATTCATGCCTATGCTTGGCCGGCAATAAACATTGGGACAACAGTCCGAACGATGTCAATAGTGTAAATCTTTATTATTATTTGTAATAGTAATATATAAGTATAATTCATATATTATTATTATTATTATTATTATTATTATTATTATTATTATTATTTCCTTTGATTTCTGGCGTTTACACATTTCTTTCCGGGTCCTGCCCAGGGACATAAGGTCAGAAATAGCATCATGACACTTTCCACTGACAAAAAAAAAAAGATAAAACCCTTCGTAAAGTCTGGACTGTACTTGTGAGAACATTTTTTTGTATCTCTTTGAGGTATGGACTTCTAGGAATCCCTTCAATTAGTCTACTGGAATCTTTTCCAACCAATCCTAGAGCTCCAACTACAAGATTGTTGATGTTCCCATGTGCCACATTTTTGAGATTTCTATTTCATGGTCCTCGTATTTTAACAGCTTTTTGAATATCTTCAAAGATACATTGCAGTCTGCAGTGACTGCCATATCAATAAGGAGGCACTTTTTTTTGTGGTCTATAATAACAATGTCTGGGTGGTTGGCTTTGATTGTTCTGTCAGTGTGTATTGTGCAGTCCCATAGAATTGTAACAGGTCCTATCTCCGTAACTGGGTCTGGGTGCTGTTCATACCAGTTTCTTTTAGTCTTCTTCCCGTAAAAGTTCTCTATTCCTTCCCGTAAAAGTTGTTTATTCCTTCCCGTAGAAGTTGTTTATTACTTCCCGTAGAAGTTGTTTATTCCTTCCCGTAGAAGTTGTTTATTCCTTCCCGTAGAAGTTGCTTATTCCTTCTCGTAAAAGTTGTTTATTCCATCCCGTAGAAGTTTCTTATTACTTCCCGTAAAAGTTGTTTATTCCTTCCTGTAGAGGCTGCTTATTCCTTCCCGTAGAAGTTGCTTATTCCTTCCCGTAGAAGTTGCTTATTCCTTCCCGTAAAAGTTGTTTATTCCTTCCTGTAGAGGTTGCTTATTCCTTCTCGTAGAAGTTGCTTATTCCTTCCCGTAAAAATTGTTTATTCCTTCCCGTAGAAGTTGCTTATTACTTCCCATAAAAGTTGTTTATTCCTTCCCGTAGAAGTTGCTTATTACTTCCCGTAAAAGTTGTTTATTCCTTCCCGTAGAAGTTGTTTATTCATTCCTGTAGAGGTTGCTTATTCCTTCCCATAGAAGTTGCTTATTCCTTCCCGTAAAAGTTGTTTATTCCTTCCCGTAGAAGTTGCTTATTACTTCTCGTAGAAGTTGTTTATTCTTTCCCGTAGAAGTTGCTTATTATTATTATTATTATTATTATTATTATTATTATTAAGAATATTATCATTATTATTTATACAAACAGATATTTTTATAATGAGTCACCAGGTCCCCGATTGGTGATGTTCCCAAGAATCTAGATATGACTCCCAAGTTGTTTTGGCTGCCTCATCGTTCAAGCATAAAAAAGCAATCATCACGATATCCGACCTAGATGCTCCCCCATGCACAATGCGTGAACCTCTAAGGGACACGCCTAACAGGTTAGGGTCAGGCAACTGACAGTCAAATCTGTGGTGGATATTTACCGTAGGACAACTGAATTTCTCTAGACCAATGATGTTTATGTTAATACCTTCAATCAATTAAGATCAGAAGAAACAGGAAGATTTTGTTAGAAACAAAGAAAAGAGTACTGAACTGTTACATAGTATCAGTCATTCTATATGGCAGTGAATGTTGGACAATATCCTCATAGAGGAAGAAAAGTTGTCAGAAAAAAAGAAAGGTGCTTTTCCAAAGCTGAGCAAAGTATGAAGAAACAGGAAGTTTTTGTTAGAAACAAAGAAAAAAGTACTGAATTTAGTATCAGTCGTCCTATATGGCAGTGAATGTTGGACAATTTCCTCACAGATAAAGAATAGACTTGAGGCAACAGAAATGTGGTTCTACAGAAGGATGCTGAGAATACCATGGGCTGAACATGTGAGGAACGACGTCGTTTTACAGAAAACGAAAACAAAAAGAATATTTCTACTTAGAATCAGAAAGAGGCGGTTGAAGAGCACATAATGAAGAAAGAGGGATCGGAATTTTTTCTCGAATTTTCAGCAAATAAAATCGACCCACAGTCTACATCCAGACTTTAACGAAGGTTACCGAAGATTGTTGAAAAACGAAGATGGCTGAGAAACTAAGATAGTTGAAAAACAAAGATGGTTGGAAAACAAAGATGATTTGAAAACTAACATGTTTGTAAAACCAAGTTAGCTGAAAAACCAAGATGGTTGAAAAACAATGATGATTGGAAAACCAATATGGTTGAAAAACGAAGATGGTTAGAAAACAAAGATAGTTGAAAAACAAAGATTGTTGAAAAACTAACATGGTTGAAATGCCAAGATGGTTGAAAAACTAATATGTTTGTAAAAAGAAGATGGTTGAAAAACGAGGATGGTTGGAAAACGATGGTTGGAAAAGAAAACAAATCATTACTGAAATCGCGTGTTTCATAAATACAGAATATCTTGTGTTTCAAACTTTGTGCTCCTGTGCGCAGGCTCGTGTGTGTGTGTGTTTGTTTCAACTAAAGTATCAGATAAAACTATATAGAGCCTGTTTTCAATTATAAACCACATATCAAAATGTTTAGCTAAATGTAGGTGTGATTTTTTGGTCTGTTTTGTTTTTGTTTTTGCCTTTATTTTTTGTTTTGTTTTGTTTTGTCTTGTTTGTGTCTATTCGCGCGCTTTATATTGAAAACTGGAAGTCAGACAAAATGTCAATATCGGAATAAATTTAGTCGGAAAAGAAAGAAAACTCCAATAGTCATATTAGTAGCGGGAGAAGCGAAAATGGTGGGGACGTTTGAGAAGGATTTTGAAAGAAGGAACAAGATTAAAATAATATGTAAAATACACGAAAACTTGAAACGAAGATGTTAAGAATATGAAAGCAGAGAGAATCGGGGCAATGAAAGAATGTAGAGAAAAAAACAAGATGCCTGATAATAAAAAAAAAATGTAAGCAAACGAACGTTTATTCAAAACGTAATTTTATTCAAATCTATAACAACTTATAAATATCTATATTCAAAACGGATGAACGTTTATTCAAAACCTGCATACAGCGTCAAGATAAACAACCTTACAACATATACGACTTCCGTCTTTATACTAAATATTACATTATCATGGAGTTAGGCTAGGTACAAGTACTGATAGTCTATAGCATCTGGATAAACAATAGCCTGCCAGTGACCTCACCTTCACATATAAGACTTCCATATTTGTACTAAATATTACAGTATTATGGAGTTAGAATAGGTACAAATATCTGTAAACTACGGCGACTTGATAAACATTAGTTTGCCAGATTTCACATATGACTGCCCTATTCATGGAGTAAATGGCTTACACCAAAGCATACCAGAATCCATCCACCCAGCGATGACGTGTCATCACCGCATTGGTTGTATCCACTTTGACAGTTTTTTTTAATGCTGCTAAAATGAATAGCAGAATAAATGGCAATCTACCACAGAAAGAAATGGCAACCTACTGCAGGGAAAAATCTGCCTCGTCAGACATGTTGATGGCGGCCAGAAAAAATTCTTTATGGTAATTGGAGGTCCTTTTCAAGAGCAGCGGTCAGGTTAACTTTGTCAGCTCTGACGGATTTACTATTGAGACAGGAGCAAATGGTAGCGTCATCAGCATAAATGCTAATTTGGGAATTGATGACATCTGCAAGAAACGAATCATTAATTTAAGAAATTTCGAATTGGAATAGAATATATTGGAGAAAGGTTCTGGGGCCCGCTTCATACCCACACTGGCCGAGAGTGATTGACGAGGTATGGAAGAAAATAAAAAAGTTAAGCAATAAAGGTTTAAGCCACGTGTTATCATTTAATCAGCAAACACCTTCATTATAAGTTATCGCTGACTATTGTTATCATTATTATTATGCAGTAAGTCCTATACTCACCGGACTCTACATTCTAGTAGCCTTGTGTCAGACAAATCTAAGTAGGGTAAACACTCGTATCCCTCTAAGTGATGTAATAGTTAAGGATCTCGGGTAACAGAACATTATTATTTTGCATAGAGTATGTCGGATCCTTGTTGGGTGTCCCGGGGGTATAGAAGAAAATCGTTCGGTGATCAGACATGCATTAAATAGAAAGTTTCTTTTTTTCTTTTTTTTTCTTTTTTGTCTTCGTTTAAACAAGAGAAGGAATGTTGAATAAATAAAATGGCGCGCAGAGCGCAACAAATTGGAACAAAAAAAAACCGAGTAAGCGGAAGAAAATATATACAGGTGCCAAAAACGGAATCAAAACAATTAGAAAATAAATAAATAAAAGCATGATAAAGCATAGAAAAAAACATGACTCAGTCAATCAAATCCAAGCAAAAGTATTGAAAATTTGTTTTCCTCGAGGAATTCCGTAGATAAAAAAAGAATCCATACTCGCCCAGTTTGTTAATTAGTTAGCAGACACAAAGAAATCGCAGAATTCGATTGGATCTTGCTATGCGAAAGTTAACCATGACTAAGTCGGGCATAAGGCCACAATTATAGAATTCACAACGAAGATCGAGTCCGATACACTAGCTTATTGGTCTTTAAGACGGACCGTCATAATTTTACCACAGCAAGACTCCTTCATAATTATACTAGCAGCCATACCCAGCTGGTCGATCAGAAAAAGCGTTCAATTAGAATGGTGCAAAAACAGCATCATGTTTAGATGTAGCATAGTCTGTCTTCTTCAATTACTTTACTTAAAAAACATTTTGACTGAATGCAGTTACTGATATAACAAAAGTAGTTTGTATTTATTCAATGGAAGTTAGCCGAAGAGGTAAAACAGTTAATATAAAGACCTACTACAGACCATAAACATTTTACAGTTTTTGAAATTCTATTTGTCACTTTTCTACCAGGGATGTAAAAGAGGATACATTTATAAAGCAATTGTTAAGTTTGATGAAAATTGGTTGAAAGATCAACGAAAAACAAGAAACCAGAAAAAATCGCCATTTTTTGCTATTTACGCGGGTTTTCACTATATGGGTGGACTCAGTTATCAAGTTAAATGACTGTTAAACATTCAACTTATTCTTGGCTACAATTGAGGGAATTTTGTATTTGATTGCTTGGAAATTGAGGGAGTTTTTAGTTTAAAATTTGAGTTGAAATCGATTTTTCGTTTTTTGCGGTTTTCGCTAAACGCAGTGGCGTGGAAATAAAAATGAGGCATCATTGAGCTCGTCATGATGTAAGTTACCTACATACCGAGTTTGAACGAAATTGAAGGAAAAAGGTTGAATTTATCGATTTTTGATCAGATTTATCGATTAGTGTTTTTTCTTTAAATTATCGATTTTTTACGCTAAGAACCTATCTCTTACATTGCACAATGTATGTGCCAAGTTTGGTCAAAATCGGTTGGATGGATCTCAAGTGAAAAGGTATCATGCAGACAGACAGACAGACAGACACACAGACATCCTCTGTTTTATATATAGAGAGATATATACTTGTGTATCCGTTCCGTCAAAAATGACAACGATTGTTAGAAAGTTTTAATAGTAAGATGCAAGGAAACAAGTCTTGAACCAATGCATTGAGATTCAATAAAACGGAGAGAAAGAATTTACAACTAAAATAGAAGCAAATGAACCATTTAATTAATCCGTTCCCTTTATATTTTTTATATATTCACTGATATCTAAGATTCATTGATGGCTCCTGGTATTATAGAAATCGCTTTTTACACTATTTACATTGTTCAGACTGTTTCTTCATCTTTATTGTCAATACTCACGTAGACTAAAGAAAGGGTTCGATTCAAAATTCCAACGTATTTCACCTGAAAAAAATCGGAGCGTACAGTGGTCGAAACGTCGTGAATATAACAATAAAGTTGAGGAAAACAGTCTGAACAATGTAAATAGTTACAATACCTCATCTCAGAAATATAGACAGATGTTAAATCATTTTTGCTCAGTAGCTTTTCATGGGAAAATATTATTATTGTTTTCTTTGATTTCTGGCGTTTACACATTTCTTTCCGGGTACCGCTCAGGGACCTAAGGTTAGAAATGGCATCATGACACTTTTCACTGACAAATAAAAATTACATAGATAAAGCCCTTCGTAAAGTGTGGGCTGTACTTGTCAGAACAATTTTTTTGTATCTTTTTAAGGCATGGACTTCCAGAAATCCCTTCAATTAGTCTACTGGAATCTTTTCCAACCAATCCTTGGGCTCCAACTACAACAGGAATTGTTGATGTCCCCATATGCCACATTTTTGAGATTTCTATTTCAAGGTCCTTGTATTTTGACAGCTTTTTGAATATCTTCAAAGATACATTGCAGTCAGCAGGGACTCCCATATCAATAAGGAGGCACTTTTTTTTTTGTGGTCTTTAATAAAATTATTATTATTATTATTATTATTATTATTATTATTATTATTATTTTAAGTGTATCCGTGCCATCCAAAATGACAGCAATTGTTAGAAAGTTTTAATAATGTGATGCAATGAAACAAAAGTCTTGAACCAATGCATTGAGATTCAATAAAACGGAGAGAAAGAATTCACAACTAAAATAGAAGCCAATGAACCATTTAATTAATCCATTTTCTTTATATTTTTTAGACGCTCAATGGTGTCTATGATTCATTGATTACTCCTGGTATTATAGAAATCGTTTTTTTTTTTGTTTTTTTTGTTGTTGTTCAATATCTTTTCATATAAAAAAAGTTATATGTTTAATATAACACTGAAATGGAAATATTTGTCGGTCGGAAGAAAAAGATAACAGAACAGCAAAAACGGCGTCGACAAAGCTCATTTCAAGATCAAGTTGAAGCAAGACGATCACTTTATAGACAAAGGTATCTGAGTGCCTCACATGAAAGGCTTGAACAAGTAAGACTGCAACCTAACAAACATAGGGGTAAAGGAACTAATTAATTAAACGATTCATTCTGTTCGGGGACTAATTTTGTCTAAAGGCAGATAAATATTTATTTTTTTGGATAGATTATTAAAATGAGTAAAGGAAGTGATCCCTCAAAGATTTTCTAAATTAAGTTGATTTACCTACCTTACCACTACATATGAGACAGGAAATATATAAATAAACATTGATGATTAATATATGGGTTGGTGTTTAGTAGTGAGTGCATGGCTGACTGGTTAGAATGTTAGTGTTCCTGCCATGAAAACCGAGTTCGAATATCACCATGGTCGATTTGTAAAGGCGACGATAATATCAGACCGTGAAAGTGTCCCAAAACCCTGCCAAATATTGCGAGTGAAACTGTTTGGAAGCCGACGATGTTTGTGCTAACATTAAGTCATAAGTCAGCGTGACAGAGAGTTTGGGCGTACTGGATTGTTGAAATTGATAATTAAATGTCTATTGATAATTAAATGTCTACTTGGCATAGATGCAGTATAAAGCAACGTGTAGAGACTGTGGAATGTAGATGTGCCTGAGCAGGCGTCTGCAACAGGGATTAAAGGCAGACATACCCGGAAATGAATAGCTATCATTAATATGCCTGAAACACTTAACTATGGGAGTACTCAAAGCTTAGTAAATAGTGGAGTAGAGTGTCGGACCTGATCAGTGCTTAGATGTGTCATCGCTTAGGAACTCCAAATTTGTGGCCTTGTGCCAGATTAAACAAAGCTCAGTAAATTAAGAGACAAGCAAAATGCAGAACTGGATCACTACTTAAATAAATGACCACTGAGGAAGACTTGGGTCTCTAAGAAGATTGTAGCCTTGTGACAGCCAGACTAAACAGAGCTTAGTAAATGGAGAATTGGCCAGTGTAGAAACTGATCAGTGCTTAGCTGTGACCACTTAGGAGCACCAGGTATTCTCAGCGGCTTGTGGCCTTGTGCCAGAATAAACCAAGCTCAGTAAATAAAGAGATGGGTAGCGCGTCAAACATGATTAGTACTTTGATGAGTGACCACTTAGGAACATCAGGTTATGTCAAAGGACGGTGGCCTTGTGCCAGACTAAACTAAGCTTAATAAACAGAGAGACGGGCGGAGGGTTGAACTTGATCTTTACTTAGATGGGTGATCATTTATTAACAGCAGGTACTGCTAACAGCTTGCAGGCGAATAAGTGGAAGCGACAGGTAATTTCAAAAGTAGATTAACTAAAAATGAAAGCGCGTGAAAGACACGTCGTAATTATTGTTTTATTGTTGATTGACACGAAATTAGAAGAAAAAAAAACGTCCGAGCTTTTAGTATCAATGGGGTCGGCATTGCACTGCGTTATGGTCCATTTACTTCGGCTCACACTTTACCTTCTGTTGACCTTTGTCGTTATTACTCTGACAGTCTATTTCCAGTTATTAGAAAACAACGCTGTATCCGTCTATATTTCTCAAATGAGGTATTATGTACACTATTTACATTATTCGGACTATTGTCCTCATCTTTGTCGCCATATTTATTACAACGTTTCGGCCTTTCAGTATCTGTCTATATTTCAGAGATGAGGTATTATGAACACTATTTACATTTTTCGGACTATTGTCCTCATCTTTGTTGTCATATTTATTACAACGTTTTGGCCTTTCAGAATCTGTCTATATTTCTGAGATGAGGTATTATGTACACTATTTATATTATTCGGACTATTGTCCTCATCTTTGTCGCCATATTTATGAAAACGTTTCGGCCGTTGTATGCTCCGGCCTTCTTCAGGTGGTTGGAATGTCGAACTGAACCCTTTATTTCGCTCACTGTGGAAGCAAGACGATCTCTTTATAGACAAAAGTATCTCTAGTTCCACGTGGCATTATTTTTTTTTTTTTTTTTTTTTTTTCATGGATGTCAGTTATCAGTTATCTGCTGTAAATTCCCCTCTCCAAGATAAAGGCGTTTGTTAGATCCAGTGACAGGACACAAACAGTGTGAGTTCAATACCCGGTTAAGGCAGTGGAGAACTTAGACTATTGTGGACTCTTCCACTTACTATAAAGTAGTAGGAAAGTAAACCTCAGGGGAACGATGCCAAACTGTTCATTACTGTCAAACTCTCCGCCTCCACGGAGATGAACTCCGACGAAGCTTTACCGTAGGGCAAAGTTTCGTCCGGGGAGGTAGACACGCCCTGAACTCGTTTATACGGATTCGAAGGGAATATTTTTGGCTGAGCCTACGGGCTCGAAAAACCCACAATAAACTCGGCCTTGTGCCATATACAACCCACCTGGGGGGGCGTTAAATATAACGGTGCCAAACTGTTCATTGCTGTCAAACTCACCACCTTGGCGGAGTGGAACCCAGACGAAGCTTTGCCGAAGGTTTAGAAGGGAATATTTTGGGCCGAGCTCGAAGAACCCACGATAAACTCGGCCTTGTGCCACATACGACCCACGTGGGGAGGCTGCTAAACGGTGATAGAAACTGAACGCTGGTCGACCAACACACACTCCCAAGTCATGTAATACTCTCTTTTGTATTTAGTGTTTAATACTCTATTTATCTGCAACCTCTTGTTTTGTTTTTCCTTAAACATTACTTGGTCACAACAACTATCTTCATGGTATATGTATAAGCGAGTTATGAAATATAAAGGGATATCGTGTTTATGCTTGGGTTCAATTCCCAAGCTGCCTCCTTTTATAGATACTATACACAAATTAAATAGCCTGTATTCCAAAATTTAAAAAATATATCTGAAAACCGAAGTACTTCCGGTCCCAAGAATTTCGGATAAAGGATTCTCAACCTGTAATAAATTTCTGCAGGAACGAATTACCGCCTGATAGACAATTTTTAAAGCATTTTCAATCTAGTGTTTTTGGTTACCATTCGATAAAGAAGCTTTTAAACATTCTGATGCCAGTTACCAAATGAACAGCGCCTATTTGCAACCTGGCAACACCTGACAGCCGCTTTTAAATATTTTTCACCTGGAATATCTAATTACCGCCCGACAGCTTTCGATAATGCTGTATAATTATTTACAGCGAAACAATGCAAGACATTTTCTTTAATGATTCTGAATCCTTTATACCATGTCACCACCTGCGTTATTTAATACCTACATATACCTATAACCAAATCTATTAGGTTGGTGCAAAAATAATGACGTAATAATGTCGTTTTTTGACGTATTTTTAACGTCAAAAAACGACATTATTACGTCTTTTTTTTTGCACCAACCTAATATCTAGTTACTGCTTAATGGTATTCGATACTGATATATATATATATATATATATATATATATATATATATATATATATATATATATACAACACAAGTGCTTGACATTCTCTTCTGTAATTCTCCATCTTGACATTTAAAGACAACATCTAACCAACCTGATCTACAGAAGGATGCTGAAAATACCATGGACTGAACTGGTATGTCTGTTGATTACTGCTCTAGGCCAGCATTTATGGATGAGTTAAGTCAACATGTCCTGGACATAGCTGAAAACAGGATGAACAAATCACTAAAAGAATTTGAAGAATTTAAATTCAACAACACCGAAATCATAAGTCGTATTGGGATGGCCAAAGATGTCTTCCAAAAGTTAAGCAAAGTATTAAGAAATAGGAAAATCTCATTAGAAACAAGGAAAAGATTGAATTCTTATATAACATAGGTCCTCATATATGGCAATGAATGCTGGATCCTCTCATCACCGATAAAGAGACTTGAAGCAACAAAAATGTGGTTCTGCAGAAGGATGCTGAGAATACCATGAACTAAACAAGTGAGCAACACGAAATTTTAGAGAAAATGAAAACGAAAATAACACTTATGCGTAGAAAGAGACATTTGAAATTTCTAGGACATATAATGAGGAAAGAGGGATTGGAAAATTTGATACTCACGAGATTTACTGAAGGCAAGAGAGACAGATGATTGATTGATTTTTTTACGGCTTATCAACCCTTCGCAGGTTATTTAAAGCCAGAAAATATTTTTCGATTCTAATAATGTTTTGGAAATGATGATATACTAATACAAGTTCTACTATTTAACTCATAGCTGGGGGAGAAGAGGTGGTTTTCTAACTTTCGCAAAGGGTATTTCCATCGGAATCGAATATAACGAACCCGACTGTAATTGGAACTCGATTTTCAATTCCAATTTTTTATTCATTACACAACGCACACATCCAAGCTTATACACCTGGTATTCCCAAGCGGTCACCCATCTAGGTACTGATCACGCTCGACGTTGCTTAACTTCGGTGATCGTACAGGAACTGGTGTTTCAACGTGATATGGCCGTAATCCCAAAGAGTGCTCAGCTGCTATGTAGTATTAATCCATCTATATGATGGCGAACGCCAGACAATTTTCTTACAGATGAAATAAGACATGAGGCAACAGAAATGTGGTTCTACAGAAGGATGCTGAGAATAACTTGTACGGAACAGAAATATTTTTTAAAGAAAATAAAAAAACAAAAGGGACAGTAATACTTAAGACTAGAAAGAAAAATAGTTGAAATTTCTTTTTTTTTTTTTTTTTT
>OZ010603.1:24642316-24674816 GCA_963932145.1 Acanthosepion lycidas
CGCAATCGTCAGGCTGCCTGATGACTGCGTCTAGCATGAAACTGACTGTTGCCTCCGAGTGTTGACTTCAATGTTCACTTTTATATTTATATTTACATACACTCTATTTCTGACATTGATCACTTTATCCCATAAATATAGCACACCTTAAAACTATATTTCTTCATATATATATATATATATATATTAATTTAATCTAATTAAAATTAGAAAACAGACAACCATAAGGGTCTATTGATTATATTTTATTTCCCCAGAAAGGTGTTTTTTTCTGCTTCTTCAGATAGCATTTCGAAGCATAAAAACATGGTTTTAAATGTACGTATTATTTTTATAAACTTTCAGTGGTAATTTTAAGGTGATGTAAGGTGATAGAGAGAATTCGAGGAGGAGGGCGACTGATATCATCGAAATTAGAGGGGAGGAAGGGAGAGATAGGAATAATTTTAAATCTACTTTTATTAAAATACTTAAGAGTAAAGGAGGTGAGAGTAAGGACCAGACCCTATTTATTAAGTCATCTCACAGGAAACGAAACAAACAGAAAAAAGAAAAGATATAAGAAAGGAAATATGGAAGCAGGGGTGGGAGGAAAAACTGGGGAAAGAAGAAAAGGAAGAATACATTTACATATATAGGCATATTGCACTTAATTAAAAAAAAAGATTGATAAATTTTGCAGTTAGCATTTATATTAGGTTGGTGCAAAAATAATGTCGTTTTCTCACAGAAAGTTGAACGTCAAAAAACGACATTAATTTTGCACCAACCTATTATATATATATATAAGACGTCTTGATAATGTAGTTGTCGTATATCCAACATATATGTTTGTTTTTCTGTATACGTATATATAGGCCGTATATACTCGTGTAACCCGGGATGTTTATTTTAAATACAGCTGTACTCTTTGACTACAGTAAATGGATATATAGTTTCCTCAATTTTATATCTCACGTATGATGCCACCCCCTTAAAATGAGCTTCAAAATTAGGTCTTCAAATGTCGCATATATATATATATATATATATATATATATATATATATATATATATATATATGTATGTGTGTGTGTGTGTATAAGAGAGAGAGAATGTTATAAGTATAGTTTTCCAGTTGTCTTTTCATTCATATATATATATATATATATATATATATATATATATATATATGAATGAAAAGACAACTGGAAAACTATATATATATATATATATATATATATATATATAGATAGATAGATAGATAGATAGATAGATAGATAGAGAGATACATACATACAAATATACAGGATTATATATATATACATATATATATATATATATATATATATATATAGATAGATAGATAGATAGATAGATAGATAGATAGATAGATAGATAGATAAAGAGAGAGAGAAAGATACATACACACATACAGGATTATATATATATATATATATATATATATATATATATATATATATATATATATATTGTGTGTGTATTTGGGCAGCATTTTTTTTATTCATACATGTTTCATTAAATAATATAGACAAGTGTTGTCTATTTATTTTATGTAAATTTTTTTCATAACGTCTGATAAGTTTAATAACATTATCGTTGACTCCACCTGAAAGATACTAGTAGAAAATACAAGCATAATAACCTCATCCACATGTAAAAACAAAGATTTAAAATAATGGAAGCCTGAATAATAAAAAGAAAAAGCTAACACTCAGTAATATTAACTACGAACACGGCCACAATGTAATGACTGTGTTCAGAAAATAAAACATCCCTATATTTCTATATACATAAACACAATCCATACATCCAGTTAAAAAATAAAATCATCCTTGATAATGGCTAAAAGCATAGCCGAAAAGATTTGGAATTACAGAACATTTGACCAGTTTCTACACACTCTGGGTCCAGTAAAAAAAAACACTTGTTCGAACACAAGAAAAATTAAATAAAAAGCTTAAGAGCATACTTTATCAGTCGTCTTTAATGAAACGTGTATAAAAAAGGGATTGATGCCTAATTACACAATATATATATATATATATATATATATATATATATATATATATATATATATATATATATAGAGAGAGAGAGAGAGAGAGAGAGAGAGATAGATAGATAGATAGATAGATTTGATACCATAGAAAGTGTAGGTAGACATAGAGACAGTTTTGTACTCATTTTTTACCCTTATGGACCTAGGATATATATATATATATATATATATATATATATATATATATATATATATATATATATATATATATATATATAGATATAGATATATATATATATATATATATCTATATATAGATATATATATATATATATATATATATATATATATATATATATATATAGATATATATATATATATATATATATATATATATATAAAATATTTTTAAAATTAATATTATTATTTATTAGTAATATATTAAATTAATCTATATAATAAATTATAATAATTTCCTCTGTGCTCCAATCGGTTAAGACATGTCAGGCTATATGACGGTTCCGTATAAGATACAGGTTCAATTCCTGTCGGAGGACGCATATTTGCTATGAAAATTTCTCGGACATTCAGGCCGGTAAATGTCATTAATACTGTTTATTCTAAACAGAGTATTTACTTAAATATTTGTATCTGTAAAAAGAATGTATAAACATAAAATAATTGTCGGACTTTGTCTATTTCATAATGTATATATAAATGATCCCTCTTTTATATATCCTTCTCAGTTTTTATTCAACTTTTACAATCAGCACATCCGGTAGAGTAAAAGGGACGCTAATTTATATTACTTGATCTCGTTTTCTTCTAGTTTTAGAATTGTTTTTCTATTTTGAGTATTTTAATATGGCGTAGATTACTGAAGAAATTCAAATTCTCAGTTGTAACAACCGTTACGATGTGAAATTGCTCTATGGATCACCTAAATATTACCGTGTGCCCGCAATTTGCTGTGTGTGTGTGTGTGTGTGTGTGTGTGCGTGTGTGTGTGTGTGTGTGAACCCCTAGTAATGTTACATGGACCCACACACTGCACATGGACCCACACACTGCACATGGACCCCGGTCGAGAACCACTGCAATGAGGTCATATCTTAAGCGAACATTCTGATGCACCTTGCTCCTCTGATGATCTCCTGTAGCACTGAGCGAATAGCCTACTTTACTGTATCGTAGGATATACTGAGGCCATCATGGATCAACTCTTCTTCGAACAAATGTTTAATGAAATTAAATTCGATTCACATTATCTGGTCTTTCCTGGCGTGTTCAATTCCCTCATGTTGTGTCCCTTGTTTGTAAAATGGTTTCATATTAAGTTGAATATAACAGATTAGAATGACGAGTCTAGCAGAGAGTAATATCTAACATGTACATGCAATGTCAATTCGTTAGTGTAGTATAGTCAGTCAACTCGTAGTAAATAAAGGATGTTCCAATAACTTGGGCCGATTTAAATATGAACTAAGTTTAAGCGCCAAATGATTTTTTTTAATTTTTCTTTCAGATTTAACAACTGAAGTCTTTGACAATTTCAACCATGGAAAGATTAACAATCAAACAACGTGTTAAATTTATCAAAGCCTATTACGAAAATGGACGTTCAAACAGAAATGAAATGAGAAGAAGATCGCATCATCTCTCGAAACAGCGATGTTAATTAGCCATGACGATCGTGCCATTTGACTCTTTTATATTTCTTCCTTTGGGGTCATTTCAAAAGTAAGGTCTATGCCATCAAGCCAACAACAATTCAACGGCTGAAGGATGTGATAATAAGGCATATTGGTGAGATCGAGGAACAACTATGCAGAGACGTCATCAAACATTTTGACCATTGAGTGGAGGTGTGCTGCCGAAGCCTTGGCGGACATTTGAGCGATATTATTTTTCATACATAATTGTCATGACTTAAATAACATGATCCAATAGAGAAATAAATAAATTTTCCCCAATAACACTGATTTATTTACTGCTAACTTTGATCTGTCGTAATGAAACACCCTATACTAAACTCCCAAACACTTTGGCATATGGATCAGTTTTAACGAATTTAGTATAGGAGATAAGGAGACTGAACATAGTATAAATTGTACTAATGGTAGCACAACAGCACGAAGTACAATATAGCCAAGACAGTAACCTAAAAAACATAAACATGTTCTTTACTAGCCTTGTAGGATAAAGAGTCATATGCATGGCGTCAAATTCGTTCAAAAATACCTAAGCTGTCAGATGTATACAAAACGTTTTCTCAGGTCAATGCTTAAAAAAATGGGCTAATGAAGCCTCTAGGCCTTAAAGAGGATCATTTTCTTCTTTGAACTGCGTGGACTGGCGCTACAAAATCCTAAAAAAATACTGTACCCGATAACAAAAACCACATCATTTGAGGAGTTCCAACAGCAGTAATAAGTAAAATGAATAATACAAGTAACTCAAAGAGAAAACAATAGCATAACCAAGATGTTGATCTTCAACTTACTTCAAACAAACGGCTAAGAAAGAAACATCCATCAATACTGGAAAGAGCGATAACAACTACTGGACTTGATAAATCTATTTCCCTGAAAAATTATTTTAATAAAAAGATTTAAAAAAAATAAAAATCGACCGAAAGTAGCGCTGGCTGCTCGATCAATGAATGTCGAATGTTTTCTTATAAGAAAACGGCTAATATTAACGTTATAATTAGAGATGATGAGAACAGGTACTACATTTTGATCCCATCACGATGACCAATGAATGAAGAAAATCGTAATTTGAATGGGACTGGCTGCTGGGCCAATGAATGCCGAATGTTTTCTTATAAGGAAACGGCTAATATCAACGTTATAATTAGAGATGATGAGAACAGATACTACACTTTGATCCCATCACGATGACCAATGAGTGAAGAAAATCGTAATTTGAATGGAACTGGCTGCTGGGCCAATGAATGCCGAATGTTTTCTTATAAGGAAACGGCTAATATCAACGTTATAATTAGAGATGATGAGAACAGATACTACACTTTGATCCTATCACGATGACCAATGAGTGAAGAAAATCGTAATTTGAGTGGAACTGGCTGCTCGGTCAATGAATGCCGAATGTTTTCTCATAAGGAAACGGCTACTATTGCTATTAACATTGTGCCTGTCACCTCGTGCCAGCCAAAGCTGTGTAAATAATCTGTTATCATCCTGCTTTGCCTTTCTTATCCCAGACATCATTGCCACATCTGTCTTTGTCACTTTGTTTATCGTTAAAAACAGAAATGAGTTTTACTTCAAAAATTCAATTCGACATTTTGTCCAACACATGTCTTGCTTATCTTTGTTTTTGTTAGCACAACTCAAAAGTGCATAATGGAGCACCTTATGCAGAACCAGCACCCGATTTTCAGTACACTTGTCTTTCGCTTATAACACATCTATCCGCGGCTTTTCTAAAGTTCAATTTAAGCAGCTTTGCTTTTACGAAAGCATACAAACATTCATGTTTTACCCCGGTATCATAAATAGTAGAAAGCGAAAAAGTAATTAGCATTTATTTATATTCAGAAAATCTTTGAGTGATTCCAGACCAAAAAATCTTTGAGTGATTCCAGGCCAATAATCTTTGAGTGATTCCAGGCCAAAACGTAACTTTCACTTTCTTCGATATCGAAGATTGATTTTTTTTTCAATTTTCACTGAATACAAGACTCAAAAGCAATTGAAGGTAAAGGGTTAATGAATGATGTTCTATGGACCCTAGACTTTAAGAGATTGAGCCACTCAAGATAGAGGACTACTGAAAGAGTTTAGTGTATGGGCAATAACAATAAGAGGTAAGAAATGCAGTTTATGAGGATATGCAGAAAAGATAACGGATAACTTTAGACTTGAAGAGGTTAATATTTCTAGTCATCGGGGAAGCATCTACTCAGGAGTCTATGTCACAAAGTAAATGTTCTTGCGATGAGGCTGTTCGATTGCAACTTCTTCGTTACTAATGAAATCTAAAGGGAATAGAGCTGATTTATCCTAGTGTACATGACATGAACTTGTGGAACTAATGAATGTAGCCCCTCAGAACATTTTATATAGAATAGCAAGAGGCTTGTGGCGTTTCTACTGTGAGAAAAGGCGTTGTAGGTTGAGAAATAACTCATCACCACACATCGATGTACAGACGCTTTTGGATGATATCATGGCTGGAACGTGATGACTGGGCAGCTCAAGCCTAGATATAACTGCATTACTCGATTTTTAGTCTGAATTGGCTTTTGTAAAGATAGAGCAGTTCAGGAGGAATCCGGTACTTTTTTTGCAGCTGATTCGATTGGCTGAAAATTTGTGAGTATGCTGGACTATTTAGCCGTGTTTTTTTGTAGGATCCGAAATCATCGTACAGTCCTGTCCGAAACATAAGTGCCCTTTCAAAAATAAAGTAATATTTTTTCTTTCCGTCAATACAATACTATCAGCCGTAGATTAAATAAACGTTTCAATTTGGTGGTATAGTAACTGCGAGTTCAATCCTTGGTACCGACAAAAACTCAATGAAACAGGACTGATCATTAGGTCGATTTTGGAATCATGCTATTTCACTCACTTTGAGGTTTGCCATGATAAATAATGACCCAAAATATTTTTTCCAAAATTGTTACCGTTTTTTGAGCAAAGGAGTTTAAAAATTTAGTTTAGATTCAAAATTGTAAAATTACAATTTCAGTCTGGTTATCAGTGAAAGCTTTATAGCACAGACTTTAGCAAAGCTTTAAAAATTGCATATGGACAAGATGCATGGTACAAGCACATTATTATTAAATCATTTTGCCATCAGTGAAGTTATACTGAACAATTTATTAGGTTGGTGCAAAAATAATGTCGTTTTCTCACATAAAGTTGAACGTCAAAAACGACATTATTTTTGCACCAACCTAATATCTATATTATGATGTGATATGTTATACAGTACTGGAGTTTTAGTGTGGTTTCAATAAATAAGGCAAATTTAAAACATATTTTCTTATAATTTCTGCCCAGCAGTATTATGATATTATATAAATTTTTATCATTTTTTTTTATTAGTCATGATCTATCAAATGATCTAACAAATCTTATTCAAAATGATTTCTTTTGTTCTTATCTTTTACAAATTTTTTACAATTTTTACTTATTGAATACAGTAAAAAAAATTGCATATTTTGCTTGTGGTGATTCATAATTAGAATTTTGGTTTGGATATATTTTCCATTCAATGTGACTAACACGAAATAATAATCAAGGAATTATTTAGATTTAGAAAGTACGGATGATATTCGAGGTACTTAAAAAAAATTTTAAAAAACCTTTTGGCATGTTTA
Organism: Acanthosepion lycidas; assembly: GCA_963932145.1. Taxonomy (NCBI): domain Eukaryota; kingdom Metazoa; phylum Mollusca; class Cephalopoda; order Sepiida; family Sepiidae; genus Acanthosepion; species Acanthosepion lycidas. The sequence goes on from OZ010603.1 coordinate 24,649,672, forward strand.
TCACGGTAAGCGCGACGGAGACCCCACACATAGAAATAGCGCACCCAAGGCGCCCACATTAGGGTCGATCGCAAAAGTCAACCCAAACGGATTGCAATGGAATTTGGTGTGAAATTGAGTAAATTTAAATTCTTTTTATTTGGGGTGAATTAATATTTTAGGGTGAATTAACAGAAAATATCTCCTAACACGATGTAGGGTAATGGTTAGGGAGTCAAGTCTGATTGACAATTAATAATGAGTCGTGAGTTCGATCCTCCCCGAGTGCCCCATATATAACCCAAAAATGTTGACATGTCCTAAAATCAACCAATCTTCATGAGTTAATGCATAGCAAGGCCAGTTTGGTTGGCCATTGCTACTGGAGATTGAATTCGATCCACACTGTGTGTCCTATATAACGTTTGACATTAAGTGTTTACATGTGAAAACAAAAGCCCTAACTATGTATCACCTTGGCAGACATATGCCTGACATGACTTCACCGCAATGCAAACAAAAATAAAGTCAAGTTTTCTTTAAAATTCTACGTTTTCTACTGTCTATATAGACTTTTGCCTGTCGCTACTGATATTCGCACTTAATTATATAACGACCGCTGACACCAGTATTTTTCTTGCCAGTCTTGCTAGGGGTAAATATAAGTAAATTAATAATTTCTCAAAGTCAATGAGGCAGTAACAGCCATTGCAATGTAAACAGTTTAAAGATGGCTTCACCATCAACGCTTCATTTGTGGCGATTTGGTGAACTAGTGTTAAAGTTTCAAGAAATTTAAGTATCTGCTTGTAATTTTGTACTGTATGCTACATGTTTTTCTTTACCGGAAGTTAACCAATTTGTTTTACTCAAAACGAATAGCCATCTCCGATGGCGCGACATTATTATCTGTAACAAAAGTCGTAAACAACGCAGATCTCTTGAGATTTGACGTTGTAGCTAATATGCCTTGCTTCAATTTGGTTTTGACGAGTCAAGATAATTTTTCTCGTTCTGTTTCGCTTTCGAAATATGGCCGACAATTGTTCTTTATTTTCGACTCGCTGTGACATTTTGCTTTTCTTGCAATATCTTTTACTGATAATTTCTGTTCGCGAACCATAATATTTTAACTGACATACTCAAAATGCATTTTAGTTGCGAAGACGCAAACTATTCAGACGTTTTCCTTTAAAATATAAGGAAACATCATTTCTAACAGATAAAGTAATCCAACATAATCTTTTTAAAATATAAATACATCAGTTTTATCAGACGTACACAAAATGCGAATTAGAGGCTAAGATGAAAACCATTCAGCCGTTTTTCTTCAAAACAACAAGAAACATCGCTTTTCGATGGCTAATGTACAGAGTATTCAGACGTTTTATTTTGAAATCTTAATAAACAGTTTTAATGCGTTTTAGAGGCGAAGACAAAATATTTAATTATTTTTCTTTTAAACAAGAAGTGCCACCATTTTTACCGGATGTAATCAGTAATGGCCTTGAAAACTGTTATATTCCTTGCTAATAGGAATATATACTTGAAAAAACACGGTTAAGTAAAGGTTTATTGTAAAAAAATAATACAATACGAATAAAGGTAACAGTTATGCACAAGGTCGTCGCATGTCAATCCAGTAGTGAGTGCTATTATTGGAAGGTCGGTAGTCCTCGCGTAAGTCTGAGTCGTACTCAATAGATCCTAGCTAGTAATATTTGCCAGCCTCTCCACGGGATAGGATGTGACACAAGGCCGAATTTAATGTGGGGCTACCAAGCCCGTAGGCTCAACTAAAAATTCCCCGTATAACCCGTATAAAAAGGGGTCGGGTAGCTGTTTCACGAAACGAGACTCTGTCCTTCAACATAGCCTCGTCTGGGGATCCTCTCTGCCCGGAGGCAGAGAGTTCGACCAGCACAGCTGGAAAAGATTCCAGCTAGACAGTATCTAGCAACTGCCCCACGCGGTCATATGTAGCACAAGGCCAAATTTAATATGGTGTTTCAGAGCCCGTACACTCGGCCAAAAATCCTCGTAGAGCCCGCATAAATGGGATCGGGTCTGTCTATCTCCCTGGACGAGACTCTGCCTTTCGGCAGAGCCTCGTCCAGGTGCCTCTCTACCCGAATGCAGAGAGTTCGACAGCACAGCTGGAAAAGATTCCAGGTACACAATATTTACTAGACCCCCACCTCCCCCGAGGGTAGATGTGTCACAAAGCTGGGTTTAACGTAAGACATCCGAGCCCGTAGGTTCGGCCAAAAATTCCACATAGAACCCGCATGAACGGGTTCGAGTCAGTTTACCTACCCGAACGAAACTCTGCACTTTGACACAGCCTCGTCTGGGTTCTTCTCTGCCCAAAGACAGGGAGTTCGACAGTACAGCTGAAAAGTTTTCAGCTAGAGTATCTAGCAACTGCCCTACGCAGTCACATGTGGTACAAGGCCAAATTTAATGTGAGGTTTCCGAGCCCGTAGGCTCGGCCTCAAAATCCCCGTAGACCCCTCATAAACGGGATCGGATCTGTCTACCTCCCCGAAAGAGACTCTGCCCTTCAGCATATCCTCGTCCGGTTTCCTCTATGCTCAGAGGCAGAGATTTCAACCAGCATAACCGAAAAAGATTTCAGCTAGACTCTGTAGTCCGTTGAGTTACAGATACTTATAGGCAGTTACTACCTATCGTGTAATCACTCATGTGGGTGACATCAAAAACACATGAATATATTTCCTCGACCTATTAGATAACACGTGACGGTCTGTAATTTCTGGAAGGATCATTCGAATGTTGTTCTCACGAAGACAAATGTGCGTGTGTGTGTGTTAAGTTCAGCCGGGTTGATTTCCTGTTTTATGTCTGCGGTGCCACTGTCACCCATTCAGAACCGATTCTGCACTGGGCGGCTGTAAGGTTACCTTTCAGAACAACCCCCTGATGCACCTACCTGTTCGGATGTTCTAGTGTGACACAGACTACAAAGGTTTATTTGGTGTCTGTTAGCGTTGAGCCCATTGCATATTGTAGCCAAAACAGATCGACTCCTCTAAGAACAACTCTTTCTGATTGGCGTCAAATTTGATTCCGACCACTGCAGTAACAGACTGACGTCAATCACATACTACATGAATTCGTCAGGTCAGGATTATATCCAGCTGCTATTGTCACCTAATACAACCTGTTCTTCGTTTGGATGCAGCCACGTTTGGTTCCTAGTAATCGTTAGTCTTGGAGATTAACTTCAAAGATGAGAAAAATAGTCGCCAATATTAAAAATAGAAACAGATTATGAGTCAACTATCGTCTAAAATCGGAAAAGCAAAACATAAGGATTAAATTTAAAACCGTTTTTAAGAATATAGCTACTGATCTTATTTTAAACAAATTTCAGAATGTTACAAAAGTCTTTGTAATAAAGACATTAGAATTATTTAACTGATAGAATTTAAGGACAAAGGGAAGTCTTTTAATAACATGCGAAAAATATTTAAATGTAAGCTTCCCTCGCTGTGTCTTTTCTACAAATACATTCATGGTACTTGTTGAGCTCTTCGCTATGGTACCTAGACTTTTGAAATTTAAGCACAGTTCAAGGCTGGCGTCGATATCTCATTAATTTACAATTGAGCTGGCTATATGTAACCGTAAATTCTATACTAAAAATTCTTTTTCAACTATATTGACATGCAATATATTGAGGGCTGACAACCAAATGGTTTTGAGTAAAAATCGGTGAAGTTCCCTAATCATTTCCGTTGTCCATTGTGTTAAATCTATGTGAATTGTTTCATTCTTATAAAGTGGTGGCTGTTTAAGATCATTATGAAAAACCTTATGTGCCTCTCCCAAATGACTTACCCTAATCTGACTGAGGTCTCATTTCAGCAGTTCTTAGTTTGCACATGGTCACATCTGGTTACCAAACTTTGGCCTTCTTGGAGATTGGGGTCAATGACAAGAAAAAAGGAACACAAATGTTAAAATTGAAAACGAATTAAGATTCAGTTAGTGCCTAAAATCAGAAATTCAAAACGCTTTTTAGACAGAAACATAAGCACCTGCATAGCTCAATGACAAAACTTTAGACTTAGTTATCACGGTTAATGGTTCAATGCCAATGACAAAGTTGAAAACAGAATGGAAAGTTTTTGTGCCATTATTTAATTGATAGAATCAAAAGGGGAAGGCTGTTTCTATTAATATCAAGAAAAAAATAACAAGAAAGGCCAATCGAAAAAAACAAATGTGGCCTTTAACTGAATATCGTCGTCAACATCCGTCCGTCTCGAGTAGCACAGTGCGCTACGAGCCTGGGTGGGATATATGGAGAACTAGGTCTGCCCAGACGTCTAGTTCCCCCTCTCGGTCTTGCTAGCAGAGTCCAAAGGAGAGGATAAACCAATACAGTGTGGTACCAATGCGGCTGCAGGAGTTGCCGGAAGGTAGCGCAAAGTGCCGTCCATCCGCCTTCGGGGCTCTACTCCGAGTTTGAATTCAGAGTTGTCCTTCTTCTAGACCAGTTGCCATCCAAGGCTATAGAACCCAGTCTGCACTGCTATTTACCCATAGCTGGAGGGAGAAGAAGAGGATTCGCACCTTTCCCAAGGGTAGCACGTAAGTGAATGCAATGGATTCGAACTCGGCTCTCCAATTCCTCAATCGAAGCCGCTATCCATTACTGTACCGTGTCTCCTCCACGCGAATATACAGTGAAAGAATTCAGATGAAAATTCAACTATATTGACATGCAAACATTCAATATATTGAGGGCTGACGGTTTTGAGCAAAAAATCGGCGAAGTTCCCAAATCATTTCTGTTGTCCATTGTGTTAAAACGATGTGAATTGTTTCATTCTTATATCCAATTGTAAAAAGTGGTGGCTGTTTAAGATCATTATGAAAAACCTTATGTGCTTCTCCCAAATGACTTACCCTAATCTGACCGAGGTCTCATTTCAGCAGTTCTGTTCAACATGGTCACATCTTGTTGCTAGCCTTCCATATTCTTGGAGGAGAGAGACAAGAAAAAGGGGTCACAAATGTTTAAAATGGAAGCGGCTTGACTCTACCAACTTTTCATTCATAGCTCTCAACTTTTTTATATTCATTATTATTCACCGTAAATAATTTTATTGGCCTGAGTTTTTGTTGTTTGTTTTTAATTCTGAACTTAGTCACGATGATAACTTGAGCATTTAATTTCATTCTTTTTCTGTCATGCTTTTTGCCATCACTACCAAACATCCTTGAGTCTCAATTGAAATCGAAACGATTTGACGCCGGATAGTTTGGCGCCAACCGCTGCAAACACAATTGAGACTAACGAATGGAAAATCTCTCTCGCTCTCTCTCATATATATATATATATCACTTCCTCTCTCTCTCTCTATATATATATATATACATATATATATCACTTCTTCTCTCTCTCTCTCTCTATATATATATATATCACTACTTCTCTCTCTCTCTTTATATATATATCACTTCCTCTCTCTCTCTCTCTCTCTCTATATATATATATATATATTACTTCCTCTCTCTCTCTCTCTCTCTCTCTATATATATATATATATATATATATATATGTTTATGCATGCATGCATATATACTATACTATATATATATATTATAGATATATACTAATAGTATATATGTTAGTGGTGTGTGTGTGCGTTTGAGTGTGTGTACGTCTTTTGCACTTATGGCAACAAATGACCGGATGTTTGATACGACAATGGCGGACAGTTCGAAGATGTTTACACAGACAGGAAATGAAGTTACAACACGATTAAAAAAATAATAAATTAAAAGTTAAAAAAATCACACACACTGAAACCTTTCAGTACTTGTAAGAAATTTACTATATATATATATATATATATATATATATGTGTGTGTGTGTGTGTGTGTGTGTGTGCGTGTGTGTGTAAACAAAACCCAATGTATTAGTAGGACCAACACCAAAAGAAAGTAAAGGCCGCCACAAAAGAAAAACTTAATATAACAGAAAACTAACACTTAAGAAAATAAACCAAGGAAAAATCCGATAAAAGAAAAAAGAGGAATGAAATATAAACAAAGAGAAAAGTCAGTGACCGACCAAAGCAGAAATAAAAACTTCGCACACCAAATACGCTTTCTAGCGTCACGAGTCAGGATATATATATATATATATATATATATATATATATATATATATATATATATATATATATATATATATATAGTGAGTAATCCTTCCTTTATGCATGTTTCACTGAAAACAAAAGACAAGTTACTACGGTTAAGCTTTTTATTTAATTTTTCTTGTGTTCTAACAAGATCTTTCGTTTCTGGACAAAGGGTGTGTAAGAACTGACCAAATGTTTTATATTTTTGAGCGCTTTCGGCTATACCTTTAGCCATTATCAAGGATGATTCGATTGTCCAGAAAAGACGAAAAATCGAATCATCCTTGATAATGGCTAAAGGTGGAGCCGAAAGCGCTCGGAAATATAAAACATTTGGACAGTTCTTACACACCCTTTGTCCAGAAACGAAAGATCTTGTTAGAACACAAGAAAAATTAAAGAAAAACCGTATTACCTCGTTTTTAATGAAATAGGCATATATATATATATATATATATATATAGGCAGCAATCCTTCGTTTATGCATGGTTCATTAAAAACGACAGAAAAGGTACTACGGTTAAGATTTTTATTTAATTTTTCTTGTGTTCTAACAAGAGCTTTCTTTTCTGGACAAAGAGTCTGTAAAAACTGTCCAAATGTTTTATAGTTCCGAGCGCTTTCGCCTCTACCTTTAGCCATTATCAGGGATGATTCAATTTTTCAGCTTAATTGAGTGTGTGCATTATGTGTACGTTTTAGTGTGTTGTAGAGATGTTTTTAATTTTCGAATACGGTTAGCACATTTTGGCCTTGTTCTTAGTTAATATTGTTCAGAGTTGGCTTTTTCTTTTTTATTATTAAAGCTTCCATTATTTTTAATCTTTTTTTACAAGTGGATGAAGTTATTATATTTATTTATATTTTATTATATAAATATATATATATATATATATATATATATATATAATAAAATATAAATAAATATATATATATATATATAATAAAATATAAATAAATAAATATATATATATATATATATATAATCATACACAGACATACTGTTTCTCTGTATTACAGCTAATCAGTGTGGCTAGCCATCCGATTGCTTCAAGTCGAGATCGAAAATAGAGCGATTTAATATTCAGTCAGAGACTCTTACCCCTATGGACATAGCAGAGAATGGTAGCTTTTAACGCATTATATACGTGATATATAAACTCCATACAGGCGGCCATAACGTTTAGTTCTTACGAAGAGCGATGCATTAAACCGTTCAAATTCCCTTTTCTCCATAGTGCTGAATCGATGAAGGAGACCGAAAATATAACGACATTAAATTTAGAATTAAATAAATTTAGAATAATTATCTCTTATTTAAAGCAGAAAAAGCCATTTTTTGGGAGCCAATTTAATTACAAGGGATATCACTTGAACTGTAATGTGTATATATATATATATATATATATATATATATATATATATATATATATATATATAAAGAAATATAGTCTTAAGGTGTGCTATATTTATGGAATAAAGTGCTCAATATCAGAGATAGAGCGTGTGTAAATATAAAAGAGCATATGTGACCTGACGATTGCATATAGCATGAAACAGACTGTCGCCTCTAAGTGTTGACTTCTATGTTCACTTTTATATTTATATATATATATATATATATATATATATATATATATATATATATATATATATATATGGAAGAGGTTATAGTTGTTTCAACGAGAGAAAAGTGTATATCTTAAAAGAAGATAAACAGCAAACGTTTTTGGTTGAAATGTGGTTCTTTTTATTTTGAAATATATATTATACTCGATTTTTCATAATTCAGCTACAGGTGTTTCTGGTTTTGCGACCTTCTTCAAGCAAAGAGTAGATATTTTTTGTGGTAGTGATTCAAATGTCTTTCTTGGAAAGTCCAAGAAAGACATTTGAATCACTACCACGCAAAAAAGTCATTTTTATGTAAAAATATATTGGATATTTGAACCCTTACATAATGCTATCTTCTTTTTTTTTTGTTAGTTACCATTAGAAATTGCTACATAAGACTACTTAGGCTTTATTTTGGTAAATAAAATTCAATTTATTAACACCTTCACTGATATCTTGGATATTTGAACCCTTACATAATGCCATCAATGTTTTTGTTAGTTACCATTAGAAATTCCTATATAAGGTTACTTAGGCTTTATTTTGGTAAATAAAATTGAATGTATTAACACCTTCACGGATACCTTGGGTATTTGAACCCTTACATAATGCCATCTTTGTTTTTGTTAGTTACCATTAGGGATTTTCGAAAATAAATCTAAATTTATTAATCTATAAAGAATTACATTAATACGCGTTTTTTGAGCTGATTTTCATTTTGCTCTACAAGGCTATGTGACGATTTTACGTTTGATGGATGTTCTTGCTTTTTTTAACATAGAAAAAAAACTCATCAAATCAACGTAGAAATACTATAATAACACTGCCTATTAATTTTGTCTAAAAAAAACTATGCAATGAACGCACATGTGTAGCTAACTGCAAACATGCCTCAAGATATACAAGTCACGTGACAATTAACGTGTTCATTCTTTTAATCTCTAGAGTGATACTTCACTATCTAAAAGTATAAAGAACGTATAACCGAAAACAATTTTGCTAAAATCCTTGATGCCATATTGGTTGTCGTCAAAATACTCTTGTTATATAGGAATAAAGTGTCACTGTCGACACTTGAGGTTGAAAATAGATCGCCAGTGAGCAAACATAGGCGATCCCATTATTGAATTAAGTGGATCATGGGACCATAGAGGAAATACATAAGTATGAAGTCGAGTGACGTCTAGATTGATCTCCATTTCTATTCTATCCTCTATTACTATTCGGATCTACATTTCTAGTCTATCCTCTATTTCTATTCGGATCGCTATTCTCTATTCACTATAATACACTACAACGAGCATTACGAAAGTAACAATTCGTTGACATAAAAAAAAGGTGTCCAACGAGTGTTCGTTGACATCACAAAAATTCTCCAAGCCGAAATGATCGTACTGAAATGTAGATATTCTCTTTTCATTGACCTTCTCTTTCACTTTCAGTAACCCCTTGCGTCCTAGTGGCATTATCGCCTTGCTTGGGGTGAAATGATTAAAATATATTTTTCAGCTTCTCCTTATACAAAATTACTTAAAAATATACAGGTGTAAATATGCTTGAGTCTTCGGAAATTAATTACGTATGTCATCGCCTATGAAACATGCATCAACCAACCAAGGCAGGGCCATGGTTGAATGGAAAAATAAACAAGGTCTTGATGACCAGTCAGCATCTCCATTTCTGGATCCAATCCAAAATCAGTCATCAGGAAGAACCATAACAACCAGTTTCGGCCCTTTTTCCTCTACTGCACTCTGCTAGGGCGGGGCCTTCGATTGCGGTGGCTTCTTCTGGATCGGTGCTAACTGGTCTTCCCTGTCATCAATTGTTCGCCAACCAACTGTCATCATCACGCTTTAACAAGAAAAAGAGCGAGGCTTTTTCCGCTGTCGCCTGAAGATCTGCTACCACCCTTTTTTATCTTCTTGTTGTTGTAGCTAAATCGTCTTCGGAGCGATTTGGCAACATCTTTTCTGACAAAACCGCGGCATCTGGATGCTAGAATTCAATCTTCCATTCACTTTCTTCATATTTGTCCATCAGGTTTTCATATCTCTCAACTTTTTTTTGCTCTGCCTGTTCCAAATTGCTCTGCCTGTTCCAAATTGCTCTGCCTGTTCCAAACTGTAAAAAACTGCGTCTAGAATTGGTTCATCATCATTTCAAGAGCATCCATCCTGGTCATTATTTAAAGGGGTTAAAATTTGGGAGAGAATACTGTAATCAAGCTCCTACAACCCGAAACATTTTACGGTTTTAAATAACCCACAAAAGCTTGATAAACCATAAAAAACAAATCAATTATCATTTCTTCTATCTGAAATTAGCCATTTAATTTTGCTCTCGTTAAAATATCCTCCTTTAGCCTTGATTACTGCAGCACAATTTTTTTACATTCGTTGCAAAAATTTCTCAAAGTATAGATTTGATAATTTATTCCATTCTTTTTTTTAATGACTCTACGAGATCTTTTTAATTTTTTTTTTTTTTTTTTTTTTTTTGAGTCTTCTTTCAAGTTCATCCCATACTAATTCTGGGTGGGATCAAACTTTCGAACTGTAGTGTATATATTTTTTTTCTTAAAAATTCACAATATCCCATACTTAGTTACCTCCCCTGAATCGTTAGTCAAACCATAACTCACTCAGTCTGAAAGCTAAATATTTTTAAAATATTTTTTAAGTATTTTTTCTTTTTTAAAAATATTTAGACATTGCAATAACTTAGTTACCTCCCTTGACGTTTAAAAATTCTACAGAACATGACTTTAGCGTTTTCACTTCACATGTAAAAAATTAATTTTTAGATGAACCCAACAAATTTGACTTAGAAAAAAATGTTTTAAGTTAATGGTGCTTTTCAGGATTTAAATGAGAAAACTTGCAAAGAGGAAATTTTGGTACCTCATGAGGTTTTGCTTGAGAACCAAACACAACATTCCAATATTCACAGCAATATTTTTTTCTTTTTTTAATAATGTTTACCCAATACAAGGCTCAAGAGCAACTCAAGGTAGAGGGTTACCCTGTGGAATTATGTTGGCGTAGAGAAGAACAAGCGTTAGGAGTATAGAGTTGAAGCCGACTTTAGAAGGAACTGGAAATTTAATCCTAAACAGGAAACAAGGGATAAACCTCTACTCCTGTTCAAAACACCGAGGAGGAGTGTGAACCGGGTGGCGAACGTATCTATTCCTATTGGTGGAGAAAAAAAATAAAATGAAACAAACAGTGAATAAAATTTTAGAGTTCATATTCAGACGTTAGTAGTACATAGCTGAAGCCGACTTTAGAAGGAACCGGAAACCCAATCCTAAACAGGAAACAATGGATAAATCTCTATTCTTGTTCAAAAGACTGGACAGGAGTGTGAACCGGACGATGGACGAACCTGTCTAGTCTTAACCACTCAGAGAGAGTACAAAATATAAACATACCTCCACAATAAAATTAAACATATATATATATATATATATATATATATATATATATATATATATATATATATATATATATACATATACAAAATATAATCATACCTCCACAATAAAATTAAACATATATATATATATATATATATATATATATATACACAAAATATAAACATACCTCCACAATAAAATTAAACATATATATATATATATATATATATATATATATATATATATACATACAAAATATAATCATACCTCCACAATAAAATTAAACATATATATATATATATATATATATATATATATATATATATATATCTATATATACATACATATACAAAATATAATCATACCTCCACAATAAAATTAAACATATATATATATATATATACACACACAAAATATAAACATACCTCCACAATGAAATTAAACATATGTATATATATATATATATACAAAATATAAACATACCTCCACAATAAAATTAAACATATATATATATATATATATATATATATATACAAAATATAAACATACCTCCACAGTAAAATTAAACATATATATATATATATATATATATATATATATATATATATATATATATATATATATATATATATATATACAAAATATAAACATACCTCCACAACACAATAAACATTTCAGTTTTGTGACACAGACCTTGCATATGAAGGAGCATTCTTTTTTGGGGTCAAAAGTCACAGCTTTTTAGTAGGTTTTCATTAAACGGCTAAAGATGCCGGCATGGTGGTGTCTCCTTGAGGCAGAAATGCTAAAATTTAATTTTTGGCATAGCATTGTGACTGGTGATGAAAAATGGGTTTTGTAGAAAACGAAATAAAAACAGTGTTTATCACAAAATGATACCAAACAAAAACTCCAAGAAGCCCTTTTTTGCGTATAGTGCAATATGAAAGGCGTCGTCCATTGCAAACCAATCGAAATTCCAGACAACCTGATTCAAAGAGATAGCCTCTCTTCCAACCTCAATGAGCCTGAAGTAAGTGGCCAACAATGTTCAGTTATGTCACCCACAACATACGGTCACATATCTCTGTTGATTTGTATCCTCTAGTTCAGTGGTTCACAAACTTTTTGAAATCGGGGTGCACTTGAAATCCTACCAATAATTGTAGGTGCACTATATACAAATTTCGGAAAAATATGTTATAATGAAGTCAGATATTGCAGAAAATAAATAATGCAATTAAAGAGAAACATGAGCCTGATGAATCTTAGCAATGTCTTTAAAGTTTGGTTGTATATTTGATAGACAAACTCCCATTCCCTCGTCAATACATTGAACGGTTCCTCTCTTTTTTCACTTAATTGTGGTGAGAGCAGAAAAGCTTAATTCGCATAAATATGAATGAGACGGTTACGCAATATAATACAATCAATAACACACATATTTCTCTGGAATGTGAGGACACACCTAGACATCTTCCAGGACGCACCAGTGCGTAAAGGCGCACTATTTGAGAACCACTGCTCGAGACGATTACGTCTGGGACATCGTCCAGAGAGAGACTGACCATTGTCCCCAAAATACCTAGGACAGTTTTAAGACTGTTATCGAAAATAAATTAGAAAAGAACGCAATTCATTACGTAGGAAATACTTGGAGGGACTTCTGATAAATATTTTATCATCTATAAACACAATTTATTATATCATTAACTTTTATAAAATCCGTACTTAAAGAAGCTATGTCTACCTACAACCTCAACAGGTGCGACTTAAAATTCTTTCACCCTCACGCAAAACGCCCCCAAATCGACATGTGGACAACCACCAAACTTGGATTAAAATACCTACTAGAGGAAAACACACACACGCACAAACACACACGCGAAAGTATACACATTATCACCAAAACCCAGCATAGACAAACTAGAATTATGATACACATACACACATGAATTAAATACATAAACATTGCTTGGCGGGAAATATGCACGTGAGATCTGTTCAGCCAATTTAAAACAAATATAAAAATAAAGATAACAGAATTTTCTTTCTTTTTCTCCTTCATATTTCATTTTCTGATGAAGCTTAAATAAAAGAGAAACATGTAAAATTTATAAACTTTTCCTATCATTCTATCGGATTCCAATCTATATTTGATCCAAATTCATATATATATATATATATATATATATATATAAAATAAAGAAGTCAGAGTTGAACTAGACGAGTAGTATTAAAAAGTGGTCAATACACATTTTAAAATAAATAAAAAGATAAAAATATTAAAAAAAAATTTTTTAAATCGATTAACCGAAATCGTCTGAAGGTACCAAGGTTGAATCAAAGTAGCGAAATCGGTTGATTTCCCATATATCTATATATATATGTGTGTGTGTGTATCAAACATTATGAAATGGACAAAGTTCGACAATTATTTTAAGACATTTTTATGTTTATACATTCTTTTTATAGATACAAATATTTAAGTAAATGCTCTGTTTAGAATAAACAGTATTAATGACGAGGAATTTTCACAGAAAATATTCGTCCTCCAACAGGATTCGAACCTGTATCCTATGCGGAACCGTCATTTAGCTTAACGTGCCTTTACCGATTTGGCCACAGAGGCGCGTTCGGTTAACAAGGTCGAATTTATATATATATATGTGTGTGTGTGTGTGTGTGTGTGTGTGTGTGTGTGTGTGTGTGTGTGTGTGTGTGTGTGTGTGTGTGTGTGTGTGTGTGTGTGTGTGATGAAAGTTGTGACGATGAAAAAAACACTCATAAAATGTAGCAGAGAAAACCCGGGCTACATTAGGTCCTTATTTAAAATTATGTGTGGTAACTCTAGATAGATAGATGCGTGTGTATCTATTTCATTGTCAGCAAATCGATTGTCAGCCATATTTATGGTGTCTTAGAATAATGTCGCCTGCACCAACAATGTGTTTATTTCGTTTGGGATAAATGGCTGACGCCATCAACTCATCCAAACTCAATAACCCGAAAAGATCAGATGTCTCGGTGTTCATTGAGCGGCTATTTTATTTGTGTGTGTGTGATTTTTCTATGATTTCTTTTATTTTTCACTATAAGCATTACCATTAACAATTCTTTAATCCAGACATCGAACCAGTGTTATCGATCTTATCTTTGTCTGACACAAGGATCACCAATAAAAATCCAATCCTTACGCAGTAGTAAAGCTCTATAAGATGAAATTTGCCAAATATAACAAGTCCCCAGTTAACGAACGCTTTCCGTTCCAACGACATGCTCTAATTGAAAAATTATGTTTGGCCGTTATTTCAGTTGTGTAATATGGAAAACTGTAACACCGAGATCCGAACACGCATTGGACTAGCGAAAGACGCCTTCCAAAAGCTAAGCAAGGTGTCAAGAAACAGGAAATTTTCGTTAGAAACAAAGAAAAGGATGATGGATTGCTATGTGATATCCATTCACTTATATGGCAGTGAATGCTGGACAATATCCCCAGAGATGAGGAAAAAACTAAAAGCAGCAGAAATGCGGTTCTACAGAAGGATACTGAGAATTCCATAGACAGAGCGAGTAAGCAACAAGAATTTCTTTAAAATAATGTCAATAGAAAGATCACTTATACTAAAATTTTGACTCGGGAGTCCAGGCAGAAGGGTTTAAAATTGTTCGGGAACACAGGACTTAAAAGGGTTAAGCAAAAACATTTGACAAAATAGAGCACAAGAATCTATTTGAAAAACTAAGGGAACTAAATCTGTTTGGAAAAGTTGTAAGGATAATCGAGAATGCCTGTTACGGATAGAAAATAAATTGAGAATCTATACAAAAATAGAAAGGGTTGCGAGACAAGGATGTGTCTTCCCGCCAGATTTATTCAACCTCTAAAGCGACAATATCCTAAGGGAACTAAAGACCCTGCCAGGATTTATTATCAGTGGACATAATCTTAGCAATATAAGATACGCAGATGCCATTGTGTTGATGGCTGACTCAGGATGGACACTATAAGACTTGCTAGACAGGCTGGTAGAAGAAAGCCCGAAAAAAGTACTAAACAAGAGGAAAAGTTATGAATTGGATGTGTAAACATTAAGCAGACGTAGAAGTTTAAATATCTGGGAAGCTTTTTAATGGAAAATGGAAGATCCGAACACACATTGGACTAGCGAAAGATGCCTTCCAAAAGCTAAGCTGAGAAACGGGAATTTTTTGTTAGAAACAAAGAAAGGAGTGCTGGATTGCTATGTGATATGCATCCTCTGATATGGCAGTGAATGCTGGATAATCTCCCCAGAGATGAGGAAAAAACTAGAAGCAGCAGAAATGCGGTTCTACAGAAGGATACTGAGAATTCCATGGACAGAGCGAGTAAGCAACACAGGACTTAAATGGGTTAAGCAAAAACATTTGACAAAATAGAGCAGAAGAATCTATTTGAAAAGCTAAGGGAACTAAATCTGTTTGGAAAAGAATAATCGAATATGCCTGTTACGGATAGAAAATAAATTGAGAAAATTTCTTGTACCATACCTTTCAGGGCCTATCGGTTGAGAAACACGAACTTTGTAAAGTACAGTAGTTGTATCTGATCTCTAGTCCCAGGACTACGACGCGGGTACCAGGTTTGTGTCAGCCAGCTTCAGATAACTTTTATATAACCATTGTATCATTTGTAACATTTCTAAGTAGCAATAAAACCAGTAATAAAATAATACAGCCACTCATCACTTAATAACCGTTCTAGGTAAGATGATAAACTACATCCGACAGCAAGGCCTCTGATCAGGAGGTTTTGAGGAGTGTGGAAACACTTCCTAATTGCTGGTGTTCTTAATTGCAGGGTGGACCTAGATCCTAGCTATGGGCAAATATTAGATTGGTGCAAAAATAATGTCGTTTTCTCACATATGTTACTATGTTAGAAAACGACATTATTTTTGCACCAGCCTAATAGTTAACCCCCAAACTGGGGTAAAAAAAAATAATGAAAGTGTAAAAATAGGTTTTAATGTCAGTAATACATTTTTGGAAAAAAATATTAACATCAATACATTTTTGAAAAAAAAAAAAAATTATTATCATTTAATACATTTAAAAAAAAATTACCAGCAACAAAAATCTTGTCGGCATTAAACAACCCATTGGGGTTGATATGCTGTAAAACAAAGTAAAACCAAGTAAACGAAAACCTCACTTAATGACCACTGCCTGGCGTCTATTTTAGGCATATTACGTGGGTAATAGGTTTGTATCAACCAGATTTAGATAGCTTTAATATAACTATTATATCATTTGTAACATTTCTATTTCTAAGCAAAACTAATAAGATGGAGTAAAACTAATTATAAAATAATAGTACAACCTCTCCTCATTTAACGACCGAGTGACTAAGTGACTTGTACATAAACACTATTTTAGACATACTACGCGTGTAATGGGCTTGTATAAACCAACTTCAGATTGCTGTAATATAATTATTGTATCATTTCTAAACGGAAATAAGATGGAGTAAAACTAGTAATAAAATAATACAGCTACTCCTCACCTAATGACTGGGTCGCTAAGCGAATTGAATTCAATCACTATTTCAGGCAAACTATGTGTGTAATGGATTTGTGCCAACCAGCTTCCGGATAGTTTTAATATAACTGTTGTATCATTTATAAAAATTTCTAATTTATTTCTAAGCAAAAATAATAAGATAGTGTAAAATTAGTAATAAAATAATAACATCTCACTTAACGATCGAGTCGCTAAATGAGAAGAACCTAATAACTATTTCATTCGTGCTACGTATGTAATGGGTTTCTATAAACCAACTTCAGATAGCTTAAATATATTAGGTTGGTGCAAAAATAATGACGTAATAATGTCGTTTTTTTGACGTTAAACGTCAAAAAACGACATTATTACGTCATTATTTTTGCACCAACCTAATAACTAGTGTGTCATGTGTATGTTTTCTAACTCATTTCAAAATGTTTCTACAGTCACCTACAGGACAGTAAATGTAATAAAACACATTCGAAAATAAACTCAGTTCCGCGGTTGAGCCAGGATCCGTCGCCCGGGACGCAGAGATAAAAAAAAAATAGTTAAATATTCTTCACTTGCTGATAGATTTTTTTTATTCCTGTGGCAGTGGAGACTTTTGGGATTAATGGCCCTCGTTCGATGGCGTTCCTTTGGAGGATTGGTGTGATTGCGTCTCCATTAAGGGAGGAGCCTCGCGAAACGGAGTGGCTCTTGCAGCGTGTCTCACTGGTGATGGTTCGAGGTAATGCTTTCTCCATCATTGCGGCTGGCAAAGGTTAGAAAAAAATTGTTTATAGTTACGTTGTTCTGGAATTGTCATCAGTGGTCAACTGTACTTGTTTTGTTTCAATAAATTTTGTTTAATGGTAAAAAAAACACTGTATTCTACACAATACTCCATTTTGTATATTATAAATACAGTATACGTATTTTTTTCTTTATTTTTCATTTTATTTATTTATTCGATTTTTGATCAAAGTTTTCGTTCTAGGTTCAGTACCGACCGGTTGGTGTTTTATTTTTATTTTACAGTTGGTCGTAAATTGGGAGTTCGTTAACCAATTAAATCGTTAGCTAGTCTTGCAGGCCATTAATAACGCCCGCTATCGTCATGATTATATCACACATTAATAACACCAGAATTATTAATGTGTAAGATAATCATAACTATTTTGTCATCTTTAACCATCCATATGTCAGTTGTCACATAGACGCTCGTAAATTTAATCGGGCTTTCAGCATATCTGTATAACGGGAGGTAAAATATGCTGCACGAAATATTTGGACGTTTTTGCTCGTTTACGCTTCAGTTATGCCATGAGGTACTCGTAAATTTCAGTGGGTTCTCGTGAGTGAAACAGGATAATGAACAAAAATCATAGCGTGACTTGAAATAAACACCGACTTTGAAACAAAAAATAAGATTGTTAATAATACAGTGATACCTCAGCTTACGTCGTTTCGAGTTAAATCATTTTCGAAAATATTAGAAACATCAAAACACTAAACTAACAATAAACACACGTAAAATCATATTTAAAGAAACTTAAAAATAATATTATGTATACTATATATATATGTGTGTGTGTGTGTGTGTGTGTGTGCACAGCTCTTCCATGAATTCAGCCCTTGGCGTGTTTATTCGAAGAATAGGTACGTAAAAATTCGCCTTCCTTCGGGCACCGATGCCAAATCAGTCGAGTTTCGATCCTGGCTTGAGGTAATTGGATGTCTGTTCACACTGATGAGCTGCGATACAGCGAATCAGTCTGTCTGTGGATGATTATATATATATATATATATATATATATATATATATATATATATATATATATATATATATATATATCGTAAAATAATTAAAAAAATATATATATATATATAATCATATGAACACCCAAAATAACACTTTCAATGTAAAGCAAAATAACAGCGTCTGTTTGTAGCTTTTTTTACAAAGAAAATTAGTGACATCTTCTCTTCTCTCTAAACTTCCTTCTCTCTTTTTCTCTGAGTTTTTTCTTCTCTACCCCTTCGATTTCAATATATAACTTCCGTTAAGTTAACCGTTTAAATGTGTCAATATCTGCTAATTCATTCATATCATTTCTCTCTCCCCACTCACTTCCTCATTTTGTTAATTTACATATGTTTAATACGGCCCGTCAAAATGTGTAAATTTTCTTTTCATTTTTTGTTTGGAAGTAAAGTCTGGTGATCCGCAGTCCTTTTAAAAGGGCTGTGGTGAAATAATTTATTACATGGAACCTTAAAGTGGTCTGTTTTTATTTAAATTATTTGCTCTGCATTTACATTGAGCTCTCTGGATTTTATCCTCCTTAGGTTTACCCATACGGATTACCTAGTTTTTCCTAAACTATATATAATCATATATATATATATATATATATATATATATATATATATATATATATATATCATAAAATAATCAAAAACAGAAAATATCATAATAAAATATAATCAGCAGATGTTCTTATTTCAAATTCCTGCCGACAGGCGGCACTCATGCGTTGTTTTGCGCTCGAACACCGATTTTGAAATCAGACTGGTTTATATCTGTACTCACCCGTTGATGTTTTTTCAGTTACATTCAATTGTGATTTAGAATACATTTTTGCCCATGGCTCTGAAGAAAAGTCCCAGTGCAAGTGCTAATGCTAAGCGTAAGACTATAAGATAAGGTGTGAATTAATTATTTTATTCAGAATGCTGTATATACATGTCATAAATACTGTAATAGGCAATGATGAATGCTTATTTGCGGTCTATAGTACGGCCATTTCAACTTAAGTGGTTTTTTTACCTTAGTCGTGACCTCTAGAACTAATTAACGATGGAAGCTGAGGTATACCCATGTTTTTAAATGCTATATCCCTTCAGGGCGTAGGCAAAAATGGCTCCACGTTTCCTTTATTATGCGCGAATTGCCAAAGATAGTGGAGACTTTGCCCGTTGCCTTCTCCACGGATTTGAATTCAGAGTTGTCCTACTCCTAGACTGACTACCACCCAAGAATAAAAAGCATAATCTACCTTACTGCTTAATCCCTGACTGAGTGGGAAAAGAAATTGGTTCATGCTTTTCCCAAGGATATCTGCACTTTTACACCCTCAACCGTTGCATGTTCTAGATATTCTTTTATGTGCCGCATCTCTTCAAAACGTGGGAGATCATGGCTCTTTACCACGTCCTATCCTTTGAAGCGCCTAGCAAAATTTGCTTTTTATACTTCACACTCTCTGATCTGCAATCCATTTACACAAGCTCGTTAAGTAGTGTACTCACCGCTTCCCTCTGCTTCTCTTGCCTTTAATACGTCTCGTGGGTGTCAAATTCTTCAAACCCTCTTTCCTTATTATATGTTCCCCCAAAATGTGTGATTCTATGTATAAGTTTTGTTTTTGTCTCCATTTTTTCCATCAATAGTATTCTCATCATCCTTCTGTAGAACTACATCTCTTTTGCCTCAAGTCTTGTCTTCAACTGTGAGAAAATTGTCTCGCACTGCCATATAGGAGGATCGATATTACATAGCGGTTCAGCACTCTTTTATTTGCTTATAACGGAATTTACCTGTTTATTAGTACTTTACTTAGCTTTTGGAAGGCATCTTTCGCTTGTGCTTCGGATTTCGGCGTCAAATTTTCCGTTCCTCAGTTAAAACATTTCCCAGATATTTAAATTTCTGTACTTGTTTGATTTTGATATCTCATATTATCAATATAACACACATTTGTTTGTCTCGAGAGATAGCGTTACCTTCAACTTCGGTTGAAATTTGGTAACTGGAGTGATTTAACATTCCGATCTTTGTATGACACACACTTCTGCAGGTGTGGCAGACGAAGCTAAAATGTAGAACGAAGATGTTTCCTGCATAAATGCTTCCTGCATAGTCTTTTTGTCTCGAGCTGCTAGTTTCGCCTTTTCTCGCCTTTCATGACTACCTTGTACAGCAATCGTTTGCTATGTGTTCCCAGCTAATTAGGTCGATGCTCTTGAGTGTTACGTCCCAATTGCAAACGTCCTTGAAACGTAGTTCAAAGCCTTTTGTTATGCGACTGTCATTCATTCGATGCACGGAAATTTCTAATATAAGGTAGGGATTGCTTCTGGGCACACCAGTCTCTTAGGGCGGCTAGCCAAACCCTTTGACTGACACATCCACAGAGCAGCTATACTGAACGGACCTTAGTTATAGTTTCCGGGTTGGAGAGAGCACGTAATCTGGCGTCATCGAGAGTTTGAACAAGGCCAGTACCATCAAACCCCTCGGTCACGATGACTTGTGACTTCGTGCTAGCAAAATCATCGACGACTTTCGAACACTTTCGCCTAACTCAGAAGCTTTGAGTAGAATTTTCAAAAATTTTCCACTGGTACCGCACACTGTGATCGCCTCCCCAGCCTGGTAAAATAAAGGAAAAATCGACCATGGTGTGATTCGAACTTGGACCACTCGACTATGTGACTACTCAATATGCTAAAGTCATAACCATGCTTATTATCGTAATATTACATAGATCTTCAAGCATGATCAGGCCTGTCAAACACAGATAGTGATTTTCTAAGCGCTGCTTAGATGTGGCACAAGGCCGGAAGTATGGAGCACTTAGTGAGGATCGAACTCACTACTCAGTCGTAAATGCCCCTGTCAAACACAGATATAATAAGATGGACACTGACTATTTAAACATTACATAGTGCATCCCAAACGAATCTGTCAATAGAAGACATCGGTCTTTCTGTTCCTCCTAAGACCATTGTACTGATGATGATGATGATGATGATGATGATGATGATGAAGGGGGTGGGGGTCTGCTAATGTTTCTGGTTGGGATATGAATGATCCTGAACAATAAATCAACACTATCTACCAAGACAAACATTTCCAAAAACAGAAAGAACTTCAGCTATGCTTCATAGTACACACGCAAAAGCGTTTGATAATTTACGACACATAGGTCGATTTTTTCATACTGCTATGAAAACCATACATATTTGGCAAAGAAATTAGATTAATCAGTTACATTTACCGGAAACATGCCGCCTGCGTACCGAGAGAAAACGAGTCAAGTATGGAAAACTAGAAAGACAGCCTATACCCTTGACTACGCCCTGCTCATATACAAACACAGATGTGAAGAGATTAGCATTGATCATTTAAGCATTCCATAGAACGTCCCAAACGAATCCATCAATGGATCCTACTTTCCCTCCCAAGGCCACTGTACTTATGATGAGACTGGAGTGGGGGGGTATGCTGATGACATAGGTATCCATAGCTGGGATTAAAATGACCTTAAACAGAAAATCAACACCATCTAGCAGGACAAACCTTTCCAAAAGAGAAACTGTGATCTGGAATTGGAATCAAAGCAGAGATGGCCCCTACCCCGGAACCATCGTAAAACGTCAAGATGTGAAATTAGTAAATTCTAAATATAATAGCATCAATAAACAATCTAATAAATAGCATCAATAAAGAATCCAATATATAGCATCAATAAACACTCTAATAGCATCAATAAACACTCTAATAGCATCAATAAATAATCTAATAATTAAATAGTTTCTAAGAAGTTGACACTATTTACATTGTTCGGACTGTTGTCATCTTTATTGTCATATTCACAAAGTGTCGGCTGTTGTATGCTTCGGCCTTGTTCAAGTGATATACGTTGAAATGTCGTCCAGCGGGGTGTACTGTTCGCATTTCAAGTGCCACGCCTTTTCTAGATATTTCAGTCTCAGTTATTTCCTTTTAGTAACTCAACTCTCTAAGTTCTTGATCAGCTCTGCTTTGGCCAGGTATTGAACTCACAAGAACCGAGAGAAAACGAGTTGAGAAGGTATGGAAAACTAGAAAGAAGCATCCGAGGCAAATGCGTTTTCTCATCTCATTTATACAAGCTATACCCTTGCCTACGCCCTGTGTATATATAAGTGCATATTTGAAGAGATTAGCATTGACTATTTAAGCATTCCATACCACATCCCAAATGAATCTATCAATAAAAGACAACGATCCTGCTTTTCCTTCCAAGGCCACTGTACTTATGATGAGACGGGAGTGGGGGGTATGCTGATGACATAGGTGTTCATAGCTAGGATAAGAATAATCCTGAAGAGAAATTCCACACCATCTACCAAGATAAACCTTTCCAAAAGAGAAAATGAGATCTAGAATTGGAATGAAAATGGTGATGGCACCTACACCGGATCTATCGTAAAGCGTCAAGATTTGGAATTAGTAAATCCCAAACATTTCGGATACCTTGGCGTATGGATCATTGATAACGAATTTAATATAGAAGAAAAGGTAATTGCGAAATAGAATAGACAGCGCCAGAGGAAGTTTTTTCTCAACAGAGCAAATTGCTGCAAAAGCAAAACATCAACCTGAAAACCCGAGTCATGTTTTTCAAGAGCCTCGACAAATGGAGACTTTGATATGGATGTCGTGCATGGCGCCAAACCCGTTCAGAAATATCTAAACTTTCTAAGAATTATTCGTTAAAAAAGAGAAGCGTCTTGGCAAAGATCATCCTTCTTAAAATATTGTGGACTTGTGCTATAGATTACAAAGAACTGTACCAAATGACAGAAACCACATCACTTGAGGACTACCAACAGCAGTAACAATTAAAATGAATAGCATATGCAACTCGAAGAGAAATGTATGAGAGTCAAACATTTCAGTTGCGAACTGAACCACTAAATCGCTCACACATGAATTATGTAGAATTAGCAACATGTCTGGCGAGGATCCCAATACTTGAAACATTTCAAACTTCCTCAGGAGTACGATACGGAGGAAATGAAAGCCCCAGTCTATTTAATCTTTGTTTAGACTATGTCCTGCGAATTTACAAATACAGATGTGATCAGATGGGCACTGATCATTTAAGCATTTCATACCACATCCCAAACGAGTCTATGAATAGACGACAACGATCCTGCTCCCCCGACGAGAGGTCATCCCACTGATTATTAACGGAGGGAATGGGGGCTATGCTGATGACATAGGTATTCATAGTTGGATTAAGAATAATCTTGAAGAGAAAATCAACATAATCTACCAAGACAAAGAAGAAAATGTGATCTGGAATTGGAATGAAATTAGTGATGGTACCTATCCTGAATCCATCATGAAAATTCAAGGTGTGGATTTAGTAAATAGTAAACGCTTCAAATACCTCGGTGTATGCATCATTTATAACTAAATTAATATAGGAGATGAGGAAGTTGAACATAGAATTGGCCGCGCTAGAGGTAGTTTCGCCCAACACCACAAGTTGCTACAAAACCGAATCATTAACATAAAAACGCGAGTCCTATTCATCAGATCGAGACTTTCATATGGATGACATGAATTGCGCCAAATTCGTTCAGAAATATCTAAACTGTCAGCTGTATACAACCGCTTTCTCACATCAATGATTAAAAAGGACCTTGGGCGAGTGAAGCCTGTGTTTCTACGTGAAGACCACACTTCTTCAAACCTCGTGAACTGGCACTACATAATCACAAACAAAGTACTGTACCAAATAACAGAAGCCACATCACTAAAATGGATAACAGATGAAACTAGAAGAGAAAATAAAAATAATCAAGACGTTGACGTTCCACACTACTTCAAACAAAAGGTTAGGAAGGAAACATCCACCATCAATACTGGAAAGAGCGATAACAGCTATTGGAATAGAGAAAGCAGTTTTCCTGAAAAAATTTACAAATACAGATGTGATCAGATGGGCACTGATCATTTAAGCATTTCATAACACATCCCAAACGAATCTATCAATAGAAGACAACGATCCTGCTTTCCCTCCCAAGGTCAATGTACTTATGATGAGGCGGGGGGAGGGACTATGCTTCAAAGTGTTCTAGCATTGAATATCAGTGTTGGTCTTCAGTATTGTTGTTACATCTTTATTTTTGAGAGGATCTTTAGCATGGGCTGGTGGGTCAAACATAGAATCATTGTGACACGAGCGCTTCTTCGCAACGGCAAGATGACGATCTAAGAAGTGAGCCCTGTATTGGAGACGTCAAGACACTGGAACAAGAAATGTCATCTTTTTGATGAGAATGGTAAGCAATATAAATACAGAAAGAACTGTATCTATGCTTCATAGTGCATAGGCAAAAGCGTTTGATAATTCACGACACATAGGTCAATTTTAACTGCTACGAAAACCTTATATATTTGGGTAAGATATTAGAATAATCAGTTACATTTACCGGAGACAGGCCACCTGCGTACCGAGAGAAAACTAGTTGAGCAAGTATGGAAAACTAGTAAGACAACATATACCCTTGACTACGCCCTGCTCATATATAAGCACTGATATGAAGAGATTAGCATTGATCATTTAAGTATTCAA
>OZ010603.1:24682316-24694816 GCA_963932145.1 Acanthosepion lycidas
CTTGCCAATATTACTTCTCAGAGTAATTTGTATCAAGGGTTTCTAAGTTCGGTTCACGTGCGCGGTTCTAATTAGCCAAACTTTTGCAAAACATTTCGTGCATCACAGCCGGCAACTCGATTCAGAGAGCATAATCAGGTGTGATCAACAGTTTGAACTTAACTCTGGGGTAAAAAAAAAGTACGAACCCATCTGTTAGTCTCCCCCTAGCTATGAGTTAAATAGTATGCTAGACTGGCTCTTTAGCCTTGAATGTCAGCCAGTCTAGAAGAAAGATAACTTTTTGAAGACCATGTGGCACTAATTCTCTGTAGTATTCGATTCTTCCAAACAAGTATGGTTGGTTTTGCATATACTTGGATGTTCGGATCTAAGAACTGAGATGCTGGCCTTTTATACATCGAAGACAATGGTAGAGTCCAACAAACACACACACACACACACATATATATATATATATAAAGAAATATAGTTTTAAGGTGTGCTATATTTATGGGATAAAGTTCTCATTATCAGAGATAGAACGTATGTAAATATAAATATAAAAGTGAACATTGAGGTCAACATTCGGAGGCGACAGGTTGTTTCATGCTAGACGCAATCGTCAGGCCGCCTGATATATATATATATAATTATTTATCTAAAAATATGATTCCAACGCTACATAAGAGTTCTCATGTTTCTAAAGAACTTTGGATTATTTACCTAAGGAAGTTCGTTCCTATTTTCTATATATTTTACACACACACACACACACACACACACACACATACATACACACACATACACATACACACACACACACACACACACACATATATATATATATATATATATATATATAGGGAGTGGCGATAATGTCACTATAGTGTTACTTACAATAACAATTAAGACTAAGCAATTAATCAACAGTCCAAAAATTTATTATTAAAATGGTTCTGGTTAATTTTGGTTTGTAACAATGAAGTGTTATGGTAAACAGTAAGAAATTAATTACCGATACCGTTCGTACTGCAATTCACCTGCTTCAGTCAGAGTTGACAAGGCCTACAAGGAAGATTTGTGGGTCGAAATAGCTATTCGAATGAGGTAACTTCTGGATTTTTATTCTTTGTAATTTATATGCTCTGTCATAAGAAATACACTGAGCTCTTTTTGTGGGTCAGTTTTAATATTTTATATTATGAGGATTCATTTAGATTATTCACCAACGGATTGTTATATATATGTGTGTGTGTGTGTGTGTGTGTGTGTGTGTGTGTGCGGAAACAAACATTCTGTATAAATCAAATTACCTGAGACATTTCGTTGTGAGAGGGGCTCTGTTTATAAAACGTCTCCTCCCATTATCAACCTCACTTTATTCAACAGTGGCAATGGGGGTTGTTCAAAGGTTTTTTAAAAACAGAAAGACAGTCACTAGAATTCCAGTCGCGTTCAACACGCGAACGCTCGGAATAAACACTCCTACTGGTATTCAAAAACAACACAAAAAATACATCTTATACAGTCAAATATGAAGAGAAATTAACAACACTCCCCCCCCTTGAAAATGGATAAAGGAGTGGCCGAAACCGCTCGTGACAATGGACAAGAGGGACAATTTTTTGCACTCCTTACTCCCAGCAAACTGGAAAATGTAAGAATGCTGTAAAAACTAAAAAAAAATTAATTAAATTTTCCTTGTCTTTTATATTCAACGAAACATGTTTAAAAGATAGGTTGCTGCCCAAATATACACATATATGTATATTTCGTCTTGGTGTTTACCTTAAAATGGAAATATTATGCTCTGAAGATGAAAATTTGACATTTTCGAAATTACTCGCCCCAGGACCATTAATTCCATCTGACAACCATTCAAATATAAGGATTGCGTTATTCAAGGAATTGATAGTAAGATAATGCCTCATTAAGTCCTGTTAGCGAAGTGATTTCACCATTAATAACATTAAGATTGCTAATATATATATATATTTTTTTAAATTTTTAGAAATTTTTTATCTCTTACCTTTTAATATATATATATATATATATATATATATATATATATATATATATATATACTCGTTTCGAAAAACATTCGAATTTTTGATTTGCCAATAATCAAATCAATCTCGAAGGAAAAAAAGGGTTTAAAAAAAGAAAGAGCCAGGAACATGAAAGTCTGTCGAAAAAATCGCACAGATACAGGTTTGAAGCCCAAAGAAAAAACACCGACATGAGTAAGCAACTAACTAAAAAGAGCTCAATACAACTGTAGAGCAGACCTAGATAAACCTAGTGAGCCAGACAAACCTACCCAGGTATATATGTATCCGTGTATATGTGTGTGTATGTTTAGGTATGTATATATACATATGTATATTTATATAGATGTATATATGTGTATATGTATATGTGTATATATGTATGTATGTGCATATGTATAGTTAGATGGATAGATAGATACGTTGTATATTTGTTTAGATGAGTGCGTGTATGTAAATGTATGAAGGTGTGTAAGGTTTTATGTATATATGTTTATGTGCACCTGTGTGTATATCCGCATGTATATGTGTGTAGATGTATATATATGCAGGAGCGGATGTGTATGGATATATATATATATGTGTGTGTGTATTTGTGTGTGTGTGTACACGCGTATATGTATGTATTTGCGTGTAAATATAAATATGTTGTTGTGTATGTGTGTATATACGTATGTGTTTTGGGGCATAAAAATAATAGGTCCTTGCTAGATTAAATATTCGTTATTTTTTATATGTTTCTATTAAATTTGTAACCTGTAGTTGATATTACTTTTGTCAAATTTTATTGATTACACAACGGCTCTTTTATAAATACCCTTTGGTTTTAGTTGCCCCACCATATATATATATATATATATACATATATATATATATATATATATATATATATATATATATATATATCTCATCTTCTGATTTTTAAGTTTAGATTATATCGTCTTTTATTGTGCGTAGTGTCACCACAAATGTATAAACCCATTTCCGGTGTCGGTTTTTAATTTAATTTAGGTCAGCGATTCAGTAATGTATTATGCATCGGAAAATAATTCATATTTATCTGTATCTCACTCATTTAAACCTTCTTTTAATCCCTCCCCTTAAGACTTCTCTCAGTTAAATTTGAATCCCCATCTTCATTTTTAGGCCTTCCTGTTCTTCTCTCGTCTGTTTCCCCTGTCTAGAGCTTTTATTTACTTCTCACATTCGCCCCCCCACACACACACACTCTCATTCATTCATACACTCTCACTAAATGTTATTTTTTTATACCCGGAGTTATTTTTACTGATTTCTTTTTGAATTTGTAGGACTGATGAATTGGATCGTGATTACGATTCCAATGTAATAAATTATAACCATGGAATATTAGTGTTTAAGCCTTTTTATTATATTCTTACTCTGTCCTGGACATTGAGGTCTACTTGGATTCTATACTCTTGGAAATTTTTATATGAATATGTGTGTGTATGTATATATATTTATATAGTTTATATATCTATCTATCTATCTATCTATTTTCTCAGAGTTAACCTGTAGAAAAGAAAAGATATATATATATATATATATATATATATATATATATATATATATATATATATATATATATATATATATATATATATATATATATATATATCTTTTCTACAGTTTAACGCTGAGAAATGTTCATATATATATATACATATATATATATTTTCTACAGGTTAACACTGAGAAATTTTCATATATATATATTTATGAAAATTTCTCAGGGTTAACCTGTAGAAAAAAACTTCTTTTCCATTTTGTCTTACTATATTTCGAAACATGTTGATATAGTGGACACTCCCGTCATATTCGACTTATGAGGGTCAGGCAGATCAGTTCCTAGGAATCAACAGCCCAGACACCAGCATATGTGATATGATTATAGTGGTGAAGGCTTGGTGCAGAACCAACCATACATTTTGAAGAGCCGAATACAGAGACCTGGTGCATTACGTGCCACAAGGTCACCAAACGACCCTCCACAGGTTTTGAAATCAGAGGTGTCCTTCTCCTAGACCAATTGCCATCCAAGTCTATATAACTTAGTCTGTCCTGCTATTTACCCATAGCTGGAGGGAGAAGAAGAGGATTAATACCTGCCCCAAGTGTATTAACATGAATGTAATGAATATATATATATATATATATATATATATATATATATATATATATATATATATATATATATATATATATGCGTGGTGTTTTTGAAGCATTCTTTTAATGTTTGGTATTATATATATATATATATATATATATATATATATATATATATATTATAAATATTGAAGTTTTCTTTTAATGTTTGGTATTATAATATATATATATATATATATATATATTATAAATATTGAAGTTTTCTTTTAATGTTTGGTATTATAATATATATATATATATATATATATATATATATATATATATATATATATATATATATATATATATATATACATACCCAAGTATATAATTGGTGTATATGGAATGAATTCCAATAACCAACCATTACTATTCTTAAAAGAGTGCTCAAAGTATAAGAATAGAATAGACAGTGCATATGTTTATGTTATAAATTTTTTAAATAAATAAATATATATATATATATATATATATATATATATATATATATATATATATATATATATATATATATATATATATATATTATAATACCAAACATTAAAAGAAAGCTTCAGATCGGTCATGCCTCTACATATATATATATATATATATATATATATATATATATATATATATATATATATATATATATATATATATATAGTATCCTTTGGTGGATAGATTTTGCCATCATATTTGTGGTGAAAAACTTGGTTTTTTGCACCGAAAAATACACACAAACTTATTGGCTTAACAGACTTTTCTGTGCTCATTCTATTTATAATCAAAACTTGTTTGAACGATCGTCTTCTACCTATGATGGGAGGGTCCAATACAATCAGTTCACGAACACTAATAAGTGTATACCTGACGCAAACAGGTGACCGCGTAACCCTGCATATACAGTGGAACCAATTTCCGAAGAATAGGAAGTAACATTCAGAGAACTTCATCGCCAGAACTGTTGCTTTGTCGAACAGACTTCCAAGAGGATTCCTCCCCACTCACTACCATCTCAACCTCCTCCTATGGTCCATTGGTATCTATCCTTTATATCCCCATATGTACGCCTTACTTCCTCCCTTTCCATCCTTAACAACATCCTTATTCACTAACCCTCTACCTTGAGTGGCTCTTGGGTCGGGTCATGTATAGAATGAAGAACAATATTAAAAAAAAACGTTGCCATGCACAGACTACTCTCCTCAGTGAACTGTACTTTGGCTCACAGACACACCCACAGAGGCACGTATATATAAAAACGCATATAGACATGCACACATAAAACACACACTCGTACATATATGCACGCATAAACGCATATAAAAAGACAGGCACATGCACGTATAGAGAGACACAAACACACACAGACGTGAAAATAAATTCGCGTATATATATATATATCAACACACACATAAATTCACACATGCATACGGACATCGAAACACTAGTTCTCGTACGATCGCCGAAGTTAAGCAATGTCGATCCTGGTCAGCGCCTAGATGGATGGCCGCTTGGGAATATGTGCGGGTGGTGTAATGGACAACGGCACGAAATTGGAAATCGGAGAGCTGAGTTCCAATTCCAGTCTGGCCCGTTATATTCATTGGCGCGCAATTATCATTGGGAAAGATACGAATTCACTTCTTCTCTCCCCAGCTATGGGTTAATTAGTAAGACATGTCAGTAAATCATTAATATCCCCAAAATTTTCTTACAATCCAAAAATATTTTCTGGTTTTAAAATAAATAGTAAAAAGTTGATAATCCGTAAAAAATCAGTCATAATCGCACGCATTAACACATCAATACGCACTTGAATAAATGCATGCATTCACATGTTCACACATTCATGCAGAAACACATACACAGTTAACTTTAACCCATAAACACACACATACTTCAACACAAACGTACACATATACAAACATACACATACACACACATATATAACACTCACATACACATATTCACGTACAGATACACACATATAAACGTACCCATACGCACTTATATAAATGTGTGTGCATACATTACCACACGCACATAAATACATATATAAAATAAGTAAATTATGTCCAACTACTCGTTTCTGAACAGTCCCGTCTGCTAGGGCGACTAGCCAATCCCCGTTGCAGACGCCAGCTCAGGCACATTTCTGTTTGTTCAACACCCACAGCGGGCCTTAGTTACAGTTTCTGGGAGAGAACGCATAATCTGACAGTTTGAACTAGACCGGCACGCTGAAGTCCTCAGCCACGATGACTTGTGACCTTGTGAGAGAACAACCATCAACGTCACCGGGTGGCTTCATCTACCCAGTTTCAATCACCAGGCGTAGGTCAACTCGTGGCATGGATTTCAGGCACCTCCCAAGAGTGCTACGCGCTCGGTTCGCCTCTCCAAGCTTATGACATCAAGAGGTCAGCTACCTGACAAATCGACCGTGATGCGATTCGAACCCGGGTCTCGGGATCGGGAAATAAAGCTGAAACCTGCGCCCATACATGCATGCAAACGTACACGTTCGCATAAGTGCACACATGCACATGAACGCACACATAAACACAAACACACACACACACAATAGATATGAACGAAACTACATCTACGGGAGGCATGTTGACATGTAATCTCAAGCTGAAAGTTCCGTGAATGATTTTACAAGTATCAATGTCTCAGGCTTATAATGGAGACTTCAAAGTTTCTAAACGTAAAGAATTTTATATTGAAAAAAATCATGTCGGCTAAGCAGGGAAAACAGATTGGAAAAGAAAAAAGAGAAATATTTCATCCACCACCACCCCAACCTCCAAACAACGCACCTGTTTAGTCAAAGACCCACCGTGGAGCAATGGTTAGTAAGTTGGTGCAGTAGCCTTATATTGTACTTTATCAAGCTTAGTAAATACTCGGATGTCCCGCCGTACGGTAATGGTTAACAAGCAATTCTTAGTAAGTTAGTTTACTATAGCAGTAAATTCGAGGCCCAATGAGTATTTCACACTAGTAGCC
This sequence comes from Acanthosepion lycidas, assembly GCA_963932145.1. Lineage (NCBI taxonomy): Eukaryota > Metazoa > Mollusca > Cephalopoda > Sepiida > Sepiidae > Acanthosepion > Acanthosepion lycidas. Next base: position 24,689,510 of record OZ010603.1, read on the forward strand.
TTGTATTGTACTTTGTGAAGCTTAGTAAATGCTCGAATGTCTCATCACATGCTATGGTTAATGAGCAATACTTAGTAAGTTAATCTACTATAGTGGTAAGTTCAATCTCAGATGAGTATCCCACACTTGTAGCCTTGTACTCTACTTAGCCAAGCTTCGTAAATATTCAGGCGCCTCGCCGTATGGTAATGGTTAACGAGCAATAAAGTTAAGCTACTTGGATAGTCAGTTCGAAGCCAAATGGATGTCACGCACTTTGATATCGTACGTAACTATGCTTAGTAACTATTTGAATGTATTGACGTGGAGTAACAGTTAACGAGCTAGCTACCACAGCACGTGATTAGTGAGTTAAAAGCAAACAAACAGCGGATGCTTTCGTACTGCGCTAAGTTTACTAAAGAATTAGCCGCCTCTTCCATGGGTTAATGGTTCGAGAGCTCATTTAGTACTCTATTAATCTTGCAGGGTCTTCGATTCTCACTAGGTACTCAGTAGCCTTGTGCCAAACTTAGCTAAACATAAGTTATATCTACAATAAATCAGTTAATCTGTGTGCCTTTAATTTATAAACTTTAACAGAAAAATAAAAACTGCGGTTGTTTTTCTTTTTTACGTTTTTTATGTATATAAATAAATAAATAAATAAATAAATAAACATATGAATAATGACGTATTAATTCGACCTGTAGTCTTCAATTCTTCTGTGGCGATCGGGTCTCCAAGTGTCTGGTGCGAGATTCAGTGAATCTGACGATTTCAACTTCCCATCCGTCGTCCATCAAGTTGGTGTGACGCTGAAATTCTACGGCAATTCATTTACCACTTTTATCATCATGTGATCCAGCCGACACTTATAGCAGTGTTACTACGCATACAGACACCTTCATGGTAATCTATCGATAGTCGATGACGATAAGCCTTGTCTTTTACAATTTTTTTTTTTTTTTACGAGAGAAAAATGATTTTTTAAAACCATACACGGTACATCGTCGTCGTTGATATGACGTCGCCAGAAAGGGATGGTAAATTTGACTCACAATGCAACTGAAGAAATATTTGTATGTCATGTTTATCTCCGGGTAAGTGTGTATGAGAGAGAGAGAGAGAGAGAGAGAGAGAGAGAGACTAAAAAATGATATTTATACGATCGGATGATGGGGGTTTTGTTAATTGGTATTGGGAGGAAAGAATTGTCGAAGATTTTAGAAATATTATTTTTAATTCTACACTTTTGGCTCGAACCTGAATATGTTTATTAAAAAGGACGTTGGTTGTGTTCTTGAAAGTGGACCCACTATATCTTGTTCCTTTTTCATCATTGCGCTTATATATATATATATATATATATATATATATATATATATAACTCTCACTCTCTGTGTGTATGTATCTTGTGTATATCTTTGTGTGTGTAAGTCTGTTTGTTTTTGCGCGAGTATATAGGTACAATAATAGAAAATTGCTAATGATATTTCATTATTAAAATTATAAACACAATCCCTACTGGCGAATTTACTGAAGTTATTTTCTAAAAAGACCCACTATATATATATATATATATATATATATATATATATATATATATATATATATATATGTATTATTCGGAGGTATTCTTTGATCAAAAACCACATCAAGTAATGAATCAAGTTTCGCAGCAACCATGATTTCTACAACAAACATCGTTCATTCCTATTCTCTATGTTTTGTAACAATTTTTTTATGGCTAAAGACGCCGTTGGACATTTGTTTTTAGGCATTTTCTTGTTCTATCTATTCACATATACACTATTTGATGGAATCCTTCTCTATGCTGAAGGCCTATATAATTCAACAGTTTCATATATACACATGTGTTTTGTATATATATATATATATCAACGACTTTGTTTTAGGGATTTGTTTAAATGTATTTTTTCTGTTTTGAACCATTTTATCCTGGTTTGTGGGAAAAAATTCAGCATTTGAAATTCCGTTAGCCTTCAATCGAATCTACCAGTACAAACATATATATATATGTATGTGTGTGTGTGTGTATGCGTAAACATATATTTATTTATACCAACATGAGTATATGTATACTATGTATACAGAGAGGTACATACATATACAGCTTATAGATAGATAGATAGATAGATAGATAGATAGATAGATAGATAGAAAGATAGATAGATCTGAATAAACTGAGATAGATAGATAGATAGATAGATAGATATTAGGTTAGTGCAAAAATAATGTCGTTTTCTCACATAGTAACATATGTGAGAAAACGACATTATTTTTGCACCAACCTAATAGATCTGAATAAACTAAGATAGATAGATAGATAGATAGATAGATAGATAGATAGATAGATAGATAGGTAGATAGATAGATAGATAGATAGATATTCTTATCGGAACCATTTTTCAATCAGCGTGCATATCTCATTATCTCTTTCTGTAAGTTCTACTGACAAATACATAAACAGCCACACAAACACAGTTATCGTTAGAGAAAGACAAACAGACAGACTGACAGACAGCTACAAAAAGAAGCCAGTTCTTCTCTACCTACACTTGGCTATTTACCTTAATTTCATTATATACACCTCCACCTGTTCATACGCGCGCGTGTGTGTGTGTGTGTTATAAATCCATTTGCCTATCTAGTAGTGTAGCAATTTTTCTTGCCCATATTTACACATATATGTGTTTATTTATCCCAGTGTACCATGATAGAATACGGTTCAATCACCTTTTTTTTGTATAGTATATCTGTGTACATACGGAGTGTATTATATACCTTAAAATGCAAACATTAATTTTATGCATTGTCATGATTGCGCACGCGCGTCTCTGTGTGCGTGTGTAGGTGTGTGGTGTATTACACACCATCTTTATATATACATATATATAGTTATATATGTATGTGTGTACATATAAATATGCACTTACCTCGTTTTGGGCAGAGTATCCTCTCTCCGGTTGAGTGTATCGTTTCTATTAACGACATGGATGGAGGTCATGGATGCTAATCAAACAACGAAAACAGGAATAAATTCTCTGCCGCCTTCGCCGCCTCTTTCGACGTCTGCTCCTTTCTTCTTTTCTCTCTCCTGTGTTCTTGTTTCTGCGTTAAAAATCCTTGTTTTTCTTTCTTTCTTCCTTCCTTTCTTCCTTTTCATTCGCATCTGTGATTACAAATAGTCGAGCAAGGCCTAGTCTTTCTGAACGGGCCATAAGCACACGAGTCGAAATACATCTCCAAAATCTACTCGTCTCATCATCATCATCTCTCTCTCTCTCTCTCTCTCTCTCTCTCTTTTTTCTTTTTTTTTTTTTTTTTTTTTTTTTTTTTACGAAATAACGTAAGGTTGCGTTTCGTCGCCAGAGAGAGCCAGTTCTGGTTTTCAATGAAACTGCTAGCTTTCTTCGCTCTTTCTTTTTCTCGCTTTCTCTCTTACTCTCCACCTCTCTCTCTCTCTCTCTCTCTCTCTTTCTCTTTCTCTCTTCTCTCTCCCTCCCTCTCTCTCTATCTATTTATACCGCCTCTCTCTCTTTCTCTCTCCCTCTCTCTCAGTTATCTATGTATCGATTTCATTTTCTCTTGTTTTTTCCTCTCTCTTTTACTTACACTATCTTTCTTCGCATTCACCTTATACATTATGCTTCTTTTCTCCGTCCTTTCTATTAAAATAAATATAGATAGGGTTATATTTTGATAAATATACTGGACCCTAACTAGACATAAGACTCTATTTAGTATCAGTCGCACTAGTAACAATAGTTGTTGAGCTATAGTAGCGGTCGTGATAGCAGGACTAATAGTTGTGTTGCAGCAGTGGTATTCATTGCTGTACTAATCATTGTATTTTAGCTGTAACCACAATCGTAGTGGTAGTTGAATTGGTACCAGTAGGGTTATTGAGAAAGATTCTATAGTGATCAACTGTGTTGCATTTATCGATACTTCGAAAAGATCGAAAAACATGTAAGCATTGGCAATATTTTGTTTTTATTGGTCTTCCGTATTTTTTATTCATTTATTTACTTTTTAAGTTCAAGGAATGTAGCGATATTATTTTTTTAATCAAATTTTTAAGATTTTTTTTTTTTTCATGCAGCAACCAGTTTCAGAATTTGAAATCGATCCCGATTCTGAAGAAAATCCACAAGATGAGGATTTTTTTTTTTTTTTTTTTTTGTTAACAGAGCGTTTTTTATTTTGATTCTTTGTTGCTTCCTTCCATTTTCAACAATGGACTATGACGCACGACCAGTGTAAGAGCGAAACTGCCTTCGACAAGCAACGTCTTTTGGTTTGCGCCACTATTTCTAAATAGATTATCAGCAAATAGATTTTGAATGCACACCTTATACACACTATAGCCACATTATTATACGGATAGATAGATAGATAGATAGATAGATAGATAGATAGATAGATAGATAGATAGATAGATAGATAGATAGATAATGAACAGCTTCTGTTAGATAGATAGATAGATAGATAAATAGATAGATAGATAGATAGATAGATAGATAGATAGATAGATAATGATCAGCTTCTGTTACATAGATAGATAGATAGATAGATAGATAGATAGATAGATAGATAGATAGATAGATAGATAGATAGATAGATAGATCCAAACAGACTGAAATAGATCTGAAATAGCTAGCTATCTATACAGATAGATCTGAACAGTGATATATATATATATTTATATATATATGTATGTATGTATGTCTTTATCTGTATATATATAGAGAGAGAGAGATCTGAACAGATAGATAGATAGATAGATAGATAGATAGATAGATAGATAGATAGATAGATAGATAGATAGATAGATAATGTGTATCCAGTTTCTCTTCACTTTGAGTTGATTGCTATTGTCACCAGCTTATTATCAAAATCTCAAGAAAGATAGGGCTGTAGAATTTGACGGCATCTGATATGCAGTATCTTGTGCGCTATTTTCTGAATTTGCGCTTGTTAAAAAAAATTGTTGCTAACTACTTGCGATTGTTTGTTTATTTTACAAAGAGGAGTTTTGAGTGAGATGCTGGAAAATTGATAGACCTCTTATTCCTAAACAATAAACATTACAGGCATTGGGCTTAGCGTGCAAACCCTTTGTAGTATAATCATTTTCAGTCAATGCTTTTGATTCGATGCTCCACGGCTGTAAACTTCTGTCAGATTTTGCTAAAAGGAAAGACCATGAGTACCTAATGATTATGTTGTTCTTACCAACAGATTTTATTAATTATTTGGGATTATTTTGCTATGACAATTACTGATTGTATCCTAATAGAT
>OZ010603.1:24699816-24729816 GCA_963932145.1 Acanthosepion lycidas
TGTTACAGGTGGATTGGTCACGTTAGATGTTACAAGAGCGTTTGCTAAGTCAGAGGTTACAAATAGTTAGGATAAGTTAGATGTTACAAGTGGATGGGTCACGTTAGATGTTACAAGAGAGTTTGCTAAGTCAACGGTTGCAAATCGTTGGGATAAGTTAGATGTTACAAGTGGATGGGTCACGTTAGATGTTACAAGAGAGTTTGCTAAAACAGAGGTTACAAATACTTAGGATAAGTTAGATGTTGCCAGTGGATAGGAAAAGTTAGATGTTACAAGAGAGTTTGCTAAATTAGAGGTTACAAATAATTGGGATAAGTTAGATGTTACAAGTTCATGGGCTAAGTTAGATGTTACCAGTGAGTTTGCTAAAACAGGGGTTACAAATAGTTGGGGTAAGTTAGATGTTACAAGTGGATGGGTCACGTTAGATGTTACAAGACAGTTTTCTAAGTCAGGTGTTAAAAGTAGTTGAAATAAGTTAGATGTTACAAGTCGATGGGCCAAGTTAGATGTTACAAGAGAGTTTGCTAAGTCAGAGGTTACAAATAGTTGGGATAAGTTAGATGTTCCAGGTGGATGGGTCACATTAGATGTTAAAAGAGATTTTGCTAAATCAGAGGTTACAAATATTTAGGATAAGTTAGATGTTTCAAGTGGATGGGCCAAGTTAGATGTTACAAGATAGTTTGCTTTGTCAGAGTTTACAAATAGTTGGGATAAATTAGATGTTACAAGTGGATGGGCAAAGTTAGATGTTACAAGAAAGTTTGCTAAGTCCGAGGTTACAATTAATTGGGATAAGTTAGATGTTACAAGTGCATGGGCCAAGTTAGATCTTACAAGAGAGTTTGCTAAGTCTGAGGCTACAAATAGTTCGGATAAGTTAGATGTTACAAGAGAGTGTTAAAAGTAGTTGGGATAAGTTAAATGCTACAAGTACATGGGTGAAATTAGATTTTACAACAAGTTGGTAGGCTCAGTCAGACGTTACAAGTATGTGGACAAATCAGATGTTATACGTGCCAAATGTTACCAATGGTTAGACACAGTCAAATATTACAATTGTGGTCTAAATTAGATGATACAGCTGGTTTGTCTAAGTTTGATGTTACAAGTCGGTGAACTAAGTCAGATGTTAAAGATTTCTGCTTAGATGTTGATTTTTTATCTCCTCCTTTCATAGAATCGAACCTTTTTTTTATTAGATTCATTATCCGATTGTATTCCTTGTTTTCTTTCGATTTTAAATTCACATGTTTGGCTCTTCGCTCTTACCTATATTCAGAAATCAGATCAGATCTTTAGAAATTTTTCTACAACTTATATAAAAATTATATATATTATATTATATATATTATTTATATATATTTCATATTATATGTATTATATATTATATATATATTATTTTATATATTTATATATTATATATTATATATATTTTATATATTATTTCATATATTATAGTATATATATTATACATATTATATATCTATTATATATATATATATTATATAATATGTATATTATATATATTATATATAATATGTATCATATATATATTAAATATATATATATATATATATATATATATATATATATACATATATATATTATATTATTATATATTATATATATTATAAATCATATTTGATGTAATGAATATGCATACACCTGGGATTCCCCTCACAGTAATATCATTGGCTGGTGTCATCCATAAATACAGACTGATGTGGAGGTACAGGGACGACGCCTATTGGCTACGCCTATTGACTACGCCTATTGCCTACCACTACGACAAGGACCAGTCCATTATGGTTACCTGCTAGATTGTCCTACTCGGTTACAGTAGTCAACAACCACTTTGCTATTTCGATCAAATATATCCCTTTCCAGGACATATCAATATTATATATAGAAATGTCCACAAATTCATACAGAAGTTCGAGAAATTAAAGTTTTAAGGTGAAACAGCTAAAAATGATTTGACAAGTTCAGCACAAAAGCATTTTCTGATGGAGGCCTACAAAACAAATTTCGTTTCCTCTTTAGTCTTCAAATCTATCAATGATGAGGCGGTCAAAGAACATTCTGCACCCTTTCAAGATATCTTCGTTTATATATTAAAGCCTGTGCATGTATACGCAAATAAAAACGGTTTACTCAAAGAAAGCAAAAGATGATGAGAATACAGTCGACCGAACATGACGAAGCTTTAGAGAAAATAGAAACAAAAAAAGCACATTTAACATAAAAATGTCAGTTGATTTTTCTAGGTTATCTAAAGAGGAAAGAGGGCTTGGAAAATTTGATAGTCACAGGACATAAAAGGAAAACGCGCCTTAATCTACTTAACGATGTCGTATATATGGATAGCAGAACAGGGCTTAGAAGAGACAACAAAAAGACAACATTTGAAATTCCTAGGATACATAATGAGACAGGCTTGGAAAATTTGACACTCACAGGACCTATTGAAAGCAAGAGGGAGAGAGGAAAACATCGCATAAGCTACATAACGAGGACCTCAATGGGTGAGAGGACGTGGTTTAGAAGAGATAACAAAGAGACAAAATTTCTAGGGCCCATAACGAGGAAAGAGGGCTTGGAAAATTTGACACTCACACGACATATTGAAGAGAAGAGAGACAGTGGAAAGCAGCAAATAACCTACCGAATGAGCTTGTGTAAATGGATGGGAAAAAAAAGAGAAATAGCAAAAATATAAAATTTACTAAGAGCTACAAAGGACAGGAAGTTATGGAGAGCTATGATAGCCAACGTCCGGAAGGGACACAGCACATAGGAGAGCAAGAAGAAGAAAAACAAAAAAAAAGATGGTAGAAAATAAACGCCTTTATTTCCTGGGGCAGTGTTTTTGAATGATGTACGATATGTCCGGCGAAGTACGGATAACTTGATAGATGGACAGACTATTGATCAATCGTTCCGATTTATTCGAATATTTGGGTACCCGCGCAGAAACTGGTATCTGGTAGGTAGCCATCGCTTTAATAAATAGACAGACAATTCGATGGGTTTGTAGGAAATGTTTTGACCCATTGATTTTTGTTTTCAGTTTAGTATATATGTGAACGTTTTTTGTTTTTTTTTGTTTTTTTTTCGGACTCTCTGCAACGGACGTTGTATTAAAAGCCAATATCTAGGATTTCTTTACATTCTTTGATAAGACGTTTTCCACTTTCACTTTTGATATTATCTATCCTCCAGTTCATACCCATCGCTGTTTTTGTAAAAAAAAAAAAAAAAAAATCACCGATCGTTTTTTAAATTACTACTAACCTTTTACCCAAACCCTCCCTGTCATCGCCGTCGTCATCATCATCCGTTCCTTGATTTAGATAACGACGTTTGTATCGAGATGCTGATCATAGTAGTAATGTTTTGTTCTTTTCCTGGTTGCCTATGGTTTGCCGATTCTATGAGTTGAGAAGTCAGCATAGCCTGTGTTGTTGGTGCTCCACCCCCACCGACGACATACAGACATTTGTTTCGTTTTCGACGACTGCGCCTGCTGCTATACGCCAACACCAAAAAGGCCAAAGCTGCTGATGCACTTATTCATCTCATTCCTATCAACAGTAGGACGGCTAATACCACCTCCGACTTTTCTCTGCACACACACACACACACACACACACGCACGCGCGCGCGCACACACACACACACACATATATATATATATATATATATATATATAAAATCAAAATCCAGGTACCCAGTGACTGCCCACGACTGCCAGTTTCCTGCTTTTGCACGCAATCGTCAGGCGACCAGTGGCTGTAGTTTATCGAATGGATACACTATGTACCAATAGGTAAGTTCAATATGACGGTCAAAACAAACCCACCCGGCGAGAGAGTAAACCATCCGACCAAAATCTAAAATACACGAAAACTAAAAAAAAACAAAACGTTCTACCGAGAAAGGCTTGCCATTATGGCAAAGAAAAGTGCTCAATGACATAAGGGAAAAAGCGCATATATATATATATATATATATATATATATATATATATATATATATATATATATATATATGTATATATATTAGAGTGGGAAGCTTATATTTTATATTATAAAGAAACAATTTATACAAAGAATTTAATAGCAATGTTACTGGGATTAATGGCGAAATCATGACGCTAACAGAACTTAATGAGACATTAACTATCAATTCCTTGAATAATAAAATCTTTATATTCGATTTGTTGTCAGATGAAAGACACGTGCCAAGTACTTTCGACAATTTGAAATTGTCATCTTCAGGGCGCAATTAAGATTGCTATTTAATTCTTTGTGTAAATTGTTTCTTTATGATACATATATATGGTCACTCCTCCTCCCCCTATACTAAGTATGATTGAGAGAAATATTAAATTAAACCCTCTCTAAACTCTAGCGTGTCTCTCTGACTACTCCTTATTACACTCTCTGTTAAATTACAAAAAAATACACTACCCATCAATTTACAGTTTTTGTTTCATTTTTTGGAAGCCCTATCTGATGGTCCGGCGTCCTTTAAAAGGGCTCTGGTGAAATAAATTATTATAATGGAACCTTAAAGTGGTCTGTTTTTCTTTTATATATATATATATATATATATATATATATATATATATATATATATATAAAGAAATATAGTCTTAAGGTGTGCTATATGTATGGAATAAAGTGCTCAATATCAGAGATAGAGCGTGTGTAAATATAAAAGTGAACATAGAAGTCAACACTTAGAGGCTCTAAGTGTTGACTTCTATGTTCACTTTTATATATATATATATATATATATATATATATATATAATGAAATGGGTTCAGTCCGACAATTATTTAATATATTTTCTGTCTATACGTTATTTTAATAAATACAATTTATTTAAGTAAATGGTCTATTTTTAAAATAAACGGTATTTTATTGCATTTACCGGCCTGAATGTTCAAGATATTTCGTAAAAATATATGCATTATCCAACGGGAATAGTACTTGCGTCCTTCACGGAGCCAGTCAGTTAGATCTGACGCGCTATACCACTCGGCTATAGAGAAGCGTTTGGTCAAGAAAATCCAAATTAATGTTTTTAAACAACAAATCTTCAGAAATATATATATATATATATATATATATATATATATATATATATATATATATATATATGTTTGTGTGTGTAAGTGTGTTGTGAGTGTATTCTGTGCAGAAAAATGTATATCTTTTCTTTGCATACATTCATATATATATATATATATATATATATACAGGATGTATACAAAGGCTGTATATATATATATATATATATATATATATATATATATATATATATATATATAATACAGGATGTCCATAAAGTTCGTGTGCACTTTAAAAAATTATAACTTTATTTGTATTTGCGATAGAAATAATCTGTAAAAAATGTTATAAAGTTTAATGTACCTAGTTTTAAGTATAGCTAAAATAACTAATGTGACTTCAGGCATTACTGTAAATCAATTGGCAAATATTTTCCGTGTACTGTAAAATCGTATTACCCTTTGTATTGCTAATGATGGAGGACATATTTATGGTTGATAAAGCTCATCAAAACAGTTACCATGGAAATATTTATAGAAAAAGCAGGGGGAAAACTACGAGATGCCAGCTCGTGACCGCTATCATCGCAGATACCACTTTGTATTTTATCAAGAATTTCTAAATATACAGGAGAATCATCAGATCAGATGTGACCGCAATGGGTACAATCTATAACAGTAGATCAGAGGTTTGGTTCTAAATCCCTATAAGATTAATAAAGGGAATGGACACTAGATAAAGACCAAATGTTACAATAGCCGAGAATTCAACAAGAAATGCACTTTGACGAAAATTCCTCATCTCAGAAATAAAAACAGAAAGGGTTTTACTACAGTTTGCACACCTAAGGTTGCAATCATCAAATTACTGACTCCTAGCATACAGAGGCGCATCTGAAGAAAATCATACTGTGGGGTGCCCAGCTCTGGGAAGCAGATGTCCGAAGCTGCACCTTCTCATTGCAGAAGGATCGGTGCCCGCACCGAGGCCTTCGGAAACGATGGTTGCGGCAGCTCCGTGAATTTTTGTCCTTAGCCCGACTGTACGCGCCCGGGTTCCCATATTAAACTGACCTTGAGTCACAACCTGATTCCCTTCAAGTAAATACCTACTAACTCCTAGTATCATTCGGAATAGCATTCTTATAGGAGATAGAAGCAAGATTTTGTAATTTTAAGTGTTATATAGGATAATATATTATTCATATCCTAAGTTATATAGGTGTCGCTTGAGTTGGAACATACATCGCCCAGTGAACAAACATAGGCGATCCCATTATTGAATTAAGTAGACCAAGTGACCATAGAGGAAACGCATATATGTAGGAAGTAGCTGACAACTAACGATCATCATTCTAGTATATATTGATTACTATTCGGATCGCTATTCCTCCTCTATCCTCTATTACTATTCGGATCGCCATTTCTAGTCTATCCTCTATTACTATACGGACCGCTATTTTCCACTCTATTCACTATAATATTCCTCTATTCGGATCACTATACGGATTACTATTCAAGCGAGTATTATCGACCAAGTACTATTAGCGTGAGTGTTATTCGAAGGTGTCTGACACCAGTATTGTTCAACGGCGTTACTATAGTTGTTTCTGCGATTACAAAGTCTCTATCCCAACGAACATTACGAAAACGACAACGAGTATTCGTTGGCATCACAAAAGTGTCAAACCGAGTATTCGTTGACATCACAAAAACTATAGATTACTATATAAAATACTGTTTACTATTCGGATCGCTATTCCTCCTCCATCCTCTATTACTATTCGTATCATCATTTCTAGTCTATCCTCTATTACTATACGGACCGCTATTCTCTACTCTATTCACTATAATATTCCTCTATTCGGATCACTATAGGGATTACTATTCGAGCCAGTATTATCGAGCAGGTACTATTAGCGTGAGTGTTATTCCAAGGCGTCTGACACCCGCATTGTTCAACGGCGTTACCATAGTTGTATCTGCGATTACAAAGTCTCTACTACAACGAGCATTACGAATGTGACAACGAGTATTCGATGGCATTACAAAGTGGCAAAAGTTGAGTCACAAAATTAAGAATGAAAGTAAAAGCTTGAATAAATTTTAATATCATTAATATATTATCATCATGAGGATACGTCTTCATTTTGACAATACTGCTCGATAAATCGCTTGGGATATAAATAATATATTATCACGTGAATTATAATTCTTCATTTTAAAACTTCTGGTCGAAATTAGATGCTATAATGTTCAAAGTGTCGGGATTAAAATTCTAATCAATTTTTTTTTTTTTTAATATTGCTGCCACAGTAATCAATAATCCCTAAACATATAGCAGGCCGAATAGGTCAGAATCTATTCGTCCTGCTATATATTTAGAGATTATCGATAAATCCCAAAAGAAGAATCAGTAATGTTATTAGTTCTGATCTTGCATTTCACCTTCGGTCACTATACCACCGCCATAATGTAGCTTCCCTGTGCTTTTTCTATAAAAATGTTCATCGTAATTTTGCTGATGAATTCACCTCTATGGTACCTAGACTTAATGAATTTAAGTGCAGTAACTAAAGTGGCGGCAAGATCTCATCAGTTTACAGTTGAAATGGCCAGATGTAACCGTAAGTTCTATGCAAATATTTTCTTCTATTGCACTTCTTGCATGTGGAACTCTCTTCCAGCTTCTTGATTCTCTGTCAAGTTTGATATTCAAAAATTTAAATGCAATGTAAATCGTTATCTTCTGTCTTATTAATTCTTGCTCTTTTATTGCTCTCTCTCTCTCCCTCTCCCTCTCTCTCTCTCTCCCCTTAATAGTGTTTTTTTCATATTCTTTAACCCGCAATAATCCCTTGTTTCTTAGTGTTTTCCATCTGCTCTTCTTACCGTCAATATTTCCTTTGAGTGTCAAATTCTATACACCGTCTTTCCTCGTTGTATGCCCGAGTTTTTTTCTATTAATCATTTTAAAGAACCTTTTTTTGCCTCCCATCAGCATGACTTGTCCTAAACTCCAGGAGAGCAACTTGCTGCGTCTTCTTGATTTCACGTTTTCGACTGACATGATGTGTAATTATTATTCTGGATCAAAGTCTGCTTCTATGAATGTTAGTTCCCCGTGTCGTGCGAAATATTTTTTTCACTAGAATCTATCTTGCTAATTTATAAGTCTACCATTCGTCTGCTTATCGAACATTGCCGCCAAATCTGGCTCAGTGCTTATTCTATGTGTCTAGATATTATCGAGAAAGCCCAAAGAATCTACAACGTTATTGGTCCTGACATGGCATCTCGTCTTCATTCATTTTCCCGCCTCTCTAAGGTAGCTTCTCTGCCTTTTCTATAAATATTTTCACGCTAATTATTCTACTGAGCTTTCCTCTTTGATACCCCGACTTCACGAATTTAAGCGTAGTACTGGGTTGGTAGCTAGGTCTCATTATTTGACAGTTGAAACTGCTAGTTGTATGTTGTATTTATGTTAATAGTTTTTTCTCGCGCTTCTCGCTTGTGGAACTCTCTTCCGGCTACCTGATTTCCTGTCAACTTGTTCTTTAGGTGCCGTGTCCACTCAAGACGTAAGCGATCATGGCTCTCCACAACTTCCTGTCCCTTGTAGCTCTTAATAAATTTTGTCTTTCCGTTATTTCTCCTAAACCGTGTTCCGCCATCCATTTACTCAAGCTTACTATGTCTCTCTTGCCTTCAATCTGTTCTGTGAGTATCAAATTTTCTAAGCCGTCTTTCCTCATTATGTTCCCTAGAAACCTCAGCTGTCTCTTCCTGATGTTAAGTTTAAATGTTCTTTTTGTTTCAAATTTCTCATCAAAATTCGTCGTTGCTTACTTGTTTAATCCATGTTATCCTCAGTATCCATCTGTAGAACTGTTGCTTCAAGTCTCTTCTTCATCTTTGAGGAGATTGTCCAGCACTCACTGCCATACAGGAGGACAGATATTACATAACAGTTCAGTACTCTTTTCTTTGTTTCTGTTGCTTCAAGTCTCTTCTTCATCTTTGAGGAGATTGTCCAGCACTCACTGCCATACAGGAGGACAGATATTACATAACAGTTCAGTACTCTTTTCTTTGTTTCTATTGCTTCAAGTCTCTTCTTCATCTTTGAGGAAATTGTCCAGCACTCACTGCCATACAGGAGGACAGATATTACATAACAGTTTAGTACTCTTTTCTTTGTTTCTGTTGCTTCAAGTCTCTTCTTCATCTTTGAGGAGATTGTCCAGCACTCACTGCCATACAGGAGGACAGATATTACATAACAGTTCAGTACTCTTTTCTTTGTTTCTGTTGCTTCAAGTCTCTTCTTCATCTTTGAGGAGATTGTCCAGCACTCACTGCCATACAGGAGGACAGATATTACATAACAGTTCAGTACTCTTTTCCTTGTTTCTAGCGAAGTTTTTCTATCTCTTAATACTCTGCTTAGATTTTGGAAGGCATCTTTGGCTGTCCCAATACGACTTCGGATTTCCCTGCCACACCTCCTGTACTCTGTTATCTTCAAAAATTGAAATGCAATGGCAATCATCATCTTCTGTCTTGTTGAGTCCTGTTCCTTTATTGTACTCTCTGTCTTTCACTCTCAGTAATCCTTTACATCCTAACGGCTTTTAGCGCTTTACTCGGTTTCATTATCTTATTTGGCAGGATACAAAATGTATGTGTGCCTTTTTGGCCATTTTCCTTAAAGATTCTTTCTTGATCATCTCGTATTGCCAGCACTCTTCTGGAAAACTAAATCTCTGTTGCTTCAAGTCTCCTCTGCCACTGTGAGGAAATTGTTCGGTATTACCATATAAAGGGGTTGATGTTACATTTATAGTACTGACCTGACATCTCAGCTTCAGCCATTTCCCCACCGACGTAACTTAGCTTCTCTGTGACTTTTCTAGTTTCATGGTAATTGTTCTGAGAAGCCAATCCCCTTTGGCATCTCGACTTTACGAGTTCTCATCATTTTACTTTTGAAATGGCTGGCTGGAACCGTAACTCCTATGCTAACAGTTTCTTCTCTCGCACTTCTCGCTTGTGGAAGTCTTCTGGCATCAACTTTTATCTTCAAAATTTTAAATGCAATGTCAATCGTTATCTTCTGTCTTTTTAATTCCTGTTCTTTTATTATTCTCTCTCTTTAATAAGGTATATTTTTTCTTTTTCTGATATACTTTCACACTCAGCAACCCTTCGCACCTTAGGGACTATATTGCTTTCCTTAGGATGAAATTATTAAAAAAAACAAAAAAACATAGGAAACCAGCACTCTTTTCTTTCTTTCTAACTAAATTTTCAAATTTCTTAATTCTTTGTTCTGCTTTTGGAAGGCATCTTTAGCTATTCCACACCGACTTCATGATTGCACTAGTCTGATAAAAGTAACGGATGCTAATCCTAATAATACATTATGAAATACGTCTACTGAAATAGTGGGGCTATCAGTTCTATGCTGATAGCAAAAGTCCGAATAAATTAAGGTATAAGCAGGAAAATTCTTTATTCAAGAAAAGCTGATAAAAAAAAAAGAGCAATATGCTGTTACCGCATCGTAGTGGCTATGAAACCTCAAATGAGAAAACAGTTCGAAATAGATTATTGTTTAAAAACGATAATCCTGGCGTTGTGACATCCTTAAAAGATCTAGCGATTACCAAGCAGTGTTTGAATAGAATAACTTCGATATTAGAGAATCGATTATTGCGGATATCTACCGACTTATCAACCCTTAATCTTGTTTAAATCTACTGTTTATTACACTTGTAAAGCTGGGTTAGTTTGAACTTGTTTATATTTGAGCCTATAAGGAAGTGTTAATCATGTTTATACTTGAGCCTATAAGGATGTGTTAATCATGTTTATACTTGAGCCTATAAGGATGTGTTAATCATGTTTATACTTGAGCCTATAAGTTGCTCGTGCTTATACTTGAGAATATGGTTGAACACTGGACAGGTTTATAATTTGAATGTAAAGATAAAACTTGGTTATGTTTATAGCTGAGATTATAGATAGACAATGATAGTGTTCATATTTGAACCTATAGGTAAAACTGGGTGGGTTTGAACTTAAGATTATATTTGAATCTATAAATAAGTATAGATCATGTCTATACTTGAGTCTATAAATTAACATTGGACTGTTAATACTTGAGTCTGTAAGTAAACATTGGTTATGTTCATACTTCTGCCTATAAGTGAACATTGGTCATCTTTATACCTGAGTCTGCAACTGAACATTGGTCATCTTTATACTTGAGTCTATAAATAAACATTTGTTGTGTTTATACTTGTGCCTATAAGTAAACATTGGTCATGTTTATACTTGAGTCTATAAGTAAACATTGGTTATGTTTATACTTGTGTCTATAAGTAAATATTGGCCATCTTTATGCCTGAGTCTATAATTGAGCATTGGTCATGTTTATACTTGAGCCTATGAGTAAGCATTGATCATGTCTATACTTGAGTCAATCAGTAAGAATTGGTCATGTTTATACTTGAGTCTATAAGTAAACATTGTTTATGTTTATACTTGAGACTATAAATAAACATTAGTCATGTTTATACCTGAGTCTCCAATTGAGCATTGGCCATGTTTATACTTGAGTCTATAAGTGAACATTGGTTACGTTTATACTTAGGTAAATATTGGTTGTCTTAATACTTGGATAGGTGACCACTTTTGGGGAGGTGTAAATTTGACTCCTCAGCAATGGATTCAATCTGCATTCTGATAAACGGAGTAAAAAAAAAGGACGAATTGTCCTGTCGCCAACAAGATGATAACAATGGTCCAAATAGCTGAAAAGATAATAATCATAAATGATCAATTGTGAAACCCCGTAAAAAAAGATAGCCGGTAAAAATCCGAAACGTTGTGAATCGAGCCAGGAAGATGATGGTACATATCCGGATTGATTTACATGCGACATAGTTACGACATCATATGTGATTATATATGTGGCTCAAAACGTGTTTGTGCCGTTGTTCCATAGTGGACCGAGTCGGTTATGTCGCTAGGTTAATCTCTACGAATGTATTCAGACAAATAAACCAAAGTTCTACTGACTCTGTTTCTTAATGAAAATAAAATCAGTCGTATTTTCACACCTAGAATTTATTTGTAGTAGTATTAAATAGTACAACGCATATGGTATGTATAGCTACTTTTATTGTCCCAAGCAGGGAAATTTTGACGAAAATTAGTCAGTAACGGAGAGGGAAAAGTGAGCGAGATGGAAAGGTAAGTGAAAGAGAACTCACGATCCTAGCATTTGCAATCTCATGTCTTCCGACAAAATTCACTGCAAAATTAGGAAGGACGTTTATCCTTTTTTTTTTTTTACAAGAAAAAATCGCATTCTCTGTAATTGCTTATTCGTCAATTCACGGGCTAATGAAAAGGCATCGCTACTTCCTTCTTCTTTTTCCCTTCTTATCGGAACTTATGACTGTCAACTGAGTGTGTCAAACATATTTTTAGTGAGGAGATTTTTCTTTTCTTTGTAATTCTTAACCTTTACTTATTGTTTCCGAGTATAACAACCAAGAAGATAGCACGATTCCGAATGGAATAATAAATATTATTAATGATTCCAGATTTTAAAATGCTGATAAAAAAAATGTAGAGGCTACTAAACACCACGACAAGAATAATGAAGGTGGACGAATCAATTACCACATAATAATCACAATTAGTTATTTCCAAAATTCTAATCAATATCACAGGCTACGGAAGATTGCACTAATATAAACAGATTCAAGTACATTCATCATAATTATCGCAAATTAAACATTCTGGTCGAAATTAGATGCTTTATCGTTCAATATTTTGTGACAATAACAACTTAGATTGGTTTGTTTGTTTAACAGCATATAAACTCCTTATGCATACATATTATTTTTTGCGAATTTTTATTTTTTTTTTTTTTTATTATGAAAATATTTTGCTGATAACTCTTTCTAATGTACTTTCCCTTTCAGTGTTTTGACTCTAGTTTGGGGGTTCACTATTTTCCTATGGCTGGGACTCTAACAGGTACTACTACCCTGGGTTGGGGGTGAACCTGGGGACAACAGCAATTAAGAGGTGATTCCACGCTCCTCAAAATCTCCCGATCAGAGGTCCTGCCGCCGGATGTAGTTTATCGTCATACCCAGGACCAAACAACTTAGAGACGAATTATTGTTTGTATAGATTAGCGTATTTTAATTCCTCATAATTATTCGATACTATTCTAAAAATGGTGTAAATTAACATCCACCTTTTTTGTATGTTTTTTTTTTCCGTTTTTGAAACGAGAAAGTTAATCTTTATTAAAGGATTTATTAAAGTTTTTTTGTGATATAAGGCTCTCGTTTTTTAAAATTGTATTATTTGTTATTCTAAATGTTTAGCCTGAAGGGGTTTTTCTCATTTCACAGAAATGCACGACGTCCTTTTATCATCACAATTTCAAAATTCTTATTGGTCTTAAATAGTATTCAGTATTTTGCGGCGATAACAACTTAAAGGGCAGCATTATTTTAATAGATGAAGTTATAATTCTGATAATGTATTTTTTTAAATCATCTATAAACTGACTGTTATCATTTTCAAATTATTCAGCATGTGAAGGTATGAACTTCGTGATTCAATGGTGCCATTGCTGGAAATATTCTTGGAAATCATTTTCTGGAATATCTTTTATTAATGTAGACACGTCTTACTGGATGTCGTTGTCCTTTTCAAGACATTTTATTTTTAATTTGGTAAATGATCAAATTAACAATAGAACAAATCTAGTGAATAAAGTGAACAGCCTATTTTTGCAATGGAATTCTTTGCCAAAAACTCGTGGACTTCTAACACATCATTTCCACCATTTCCATCTCCTCTGTTAGAATCTGTCGCACCGTTTCAATATTCATATCCAGTTCCTCAGATTTCATTCGCTCACTTAATCTTCGATCTAAACGCATCATAGTTAACAATCTGTCCACATTTGCCTGCGTGTGTATGTGTATATGTGTGTGTATGTTTGATTGCCCACGTTCTGCATCATCGCCACAACTTGTCTTTCTCTGCAACTCAAAAAAAGTTTGATTTCTTTATAGAATGTTCACCAAAAAACATTTTATTTCACACCGAAATTCGAAGCACAGGAAGCCTTCCAAAATTGGTATTAAGTACTAAATTGGTATTAAGTACTAAATTGGTTCTAACTGCTAAATTGGTACTAAGTATTAAGAAACAAGAAAAGATTGGTAGAAACAAAGAACAGAGTACTGAACTTTTATGTAGTATCATTCCTCCAATATGGCAGTGAATGCTGGACAATTTCCTCACAGATGAAGAAGAGACTTGAAGCAAGAGAATCAAAGGAAATAATACTGAACTGTTATGTAGTAATCAATCCTTCTATATGGAAGTGAATGCTGGACAATCTATTCACACATGAAGAAGAGACTTGAAGCAGCAGAATCAAAGAAAAGAATACTGAACTGTTATGTAGTATCAGTCCTCCTATATGGCAGTGAATGCTGGACATTCTCTTCGTAGATGAAGAAGAGACTTGCACCAACAGAAACAAAGAAAAGAATACTGAACTGTTATGTAATATAATTCCTCCTATATGGTAGTGAATGCAGGACAATCTCCTCACAGATGAAGAAGAGACTTGAAACAACAGAAACAAAGAAGAGACTACTGAACTGAAGCAAGAGAAACAAAGAAAAGAGTACTGAACTGTTATGTAATATCATTCCTCCTATATGACAGTGAATGCTGGACAATCTCCTCACAGATGAAGAAGAGATTTGAAGAAACAGAAACAAAGGAAAGAGTACTGTTATGTAATATCATTCCTCCTATATGACAGTGAATGCTGGACAATCTCCTCACAGATGAAGAAGAGATTTGAATCAACAGAGAAGTTGTTCTATAAAATGTTAATGATAAACGTTTCCTTATAAGGAAACATTTGACATGCATTAATGGAACTGCTTGCACTAATTTCGGTTGAAAATAATGAAATCTCTCTCTTAAAACAATTATTTAGGAAAATAGATTTATCAAGTCCAGTAGCTGTTATCGCTCTTTCCAGGATTGATGGGGATTTCATTCCTTGCCTTTTCTTTGAAGTCGTGTGGAACATCTACAATGCATTACTGGTAATAATTTTTCCAAAAAAGTATTGGTATTAAAACCTATTTTTATACGTTCATAGTGTTTTGATTCCTTTTAGGGGGTCAAACATTTGCCCATAGATGGGACCCCAACAAGTAAAACCATCCCAGGTTAGGGTAGACCTGGGAACATCAGCGGAGGTGTTCCACGCTCCTCAAAACCTCCCGCTGTCGGATGTAGTTTATCGTCTTACCCAGGACGCGGATATAGCTTATCGTCTTTACCAGGACTGTGATCTGACGAGTACCAATGTTTCAACGTGATATGGCCGTAAGCTTAATTTGTTATACTATTTATATATTGAAAGGTAAATTTCAGTGATAGCTTCAATTCACAACTTAGAACATTAATAAGTTAAAGTACATCAATACTGTGTTATGGCTAAAATATACTTGTGTCATGGCTAAAAAAAAATGGGACAATTCTTAATAGAGAAGTCTAATTTGTTGAAAATAATTCTATTATTTTATTCGGTCCTGTTAACTCGGATATTCATGAGTCTATCACGCCAACCATCACGGTCCTTCACCTCAAGGTCGGAAGGTTATTAGGGCCGCATTCTGTGTCACAATATAGCTGGTCAGTGTAGGTGGTTGCTTGGCGACCAACACGCCATGCTTCATGGCTAGATGTCCAGAGCAGTACAACACTTGCGTGTTTTTGTTTTGATCGCCGGCAGTGTCCTGCAAACCTCAATCTGAGTGTAGGTTCCATTAACCTTGGGTTCTAGTGATTTAATTTCCAAGTAGTGGCACCATACATTAATATCGCCTTTATAGTGGCTCGAAAGAATCTCCTTTTGAGGTTGTGTTATAGTGGAACCCACCTATTCTATAGTTAATAGACTCTCTCACCTATAATAAGTAGGAGATTCAGTCAGTCAGTCGGTCAGTCAGTCAGTCGATGTCGGTCGACCGGATGATCGGTTGAACACTCTGCCTTCGGGCGGGGAGGAACCCGAACGAGGCTACGCCGAACGGCGGAGTCTCGTTCGGGGAGGTAAACCGACCCTGAACCCATTTATACGGGTTCAAAGGGTATATTTTTGGCCGAGCCCACGGGCTCGGAGATCACACGTTAAATCGGCCTTGTGCCACATGATACCCTCGTGGAGGGGGGTGACTATATACTAGTCAGTCAGTCGATGTCGGTCGACCGGCTGATCAGATGAACTCTCTCTGTCTTCGGGCGGGGAGGAACCCGAACGAGGCTATGCCGAAGAGCGGATTCTCTTTTGGGGAGGTAAACCGACCCTGAACCCGTTTATACGGGTTCAATGGGCATATTTTGGGGCCGAGCCCATGAGCTCGGAGATCCCAAGTTAAACCGGCCTTGTGCCACATGATGCCCACGTGGGGTGTGACTAAATATAGTCAGTGAGTCGATGTCGGACGACAGTTAGTCGAATACGAAAGTATCAGCGACTACAACTAGTTTTCTCTGCGTAATACTTATATCAAGTTCCTAACGTTTTGTACGTTGAACCTATTTTAGGACCGACTTAGTACAAATACAAGCCTCCACTGCGGAATCACTCCACAACAGGTTGTCTGGTAGATTAGATTTTAATATTACATCCATTTTATTCAAGGCGGACTAGGCTTTAGCTATGTGGATTTTTATTTACTTTTCAGTAGAGATTATCTCGCTTCCTAGGTATGTAAGATATCCATGGAATTGATTCACCTGAAACAGTTTGTATTGAGCTTTGTTGGTTGAAGCCTATGACATTCAGTTTTAGAGGCATTCACAGAGATTCCATCATTGTTGACAGCATTTTCTAAATGATGTAGGAGTACTGCTGCAATGGTAACGGTGATAGCTAGGTCATATGCATAGTCAATATCTGTCAACTTTTGTGCAGGATATCGACTTGAGAGTCTTCCCTCGACAAACATGATCATCTAAGTTTTACTTAATCACCAAGATTTAATTATTGTATGCAAATAAAAGAAATTTACTGTTAACATTAGGCGAAGTCTGTGATGATAATTATTTTTTTTACAAAAACAGGATCCTCGCAAAGACGCTAAAAATTTAGAGAGGTTGAAAATCAGTTCAAAGTTTTAAAAGAATTACAAGTCACATATTTTTATACTCAGACATAGTAGGGAACACATCACGTGGTTTTAAAAATAATTTTTTTGACCAATCAGAAACGAGATTAAAAATATACTTTCATCAATAGCTCTGAGAAGTCTATAAAATCTGTCGACTTTTCACACGTCCAACCTGCTTTCAGACTATGTGCCGTGCGACACTAAAAATATTCTCTTTTAACAGGAAATATTTCAAAAGTATTAAAATGCATATTTTTCCTCACACGTACATATAAACACATAAACAATTCTCATTCCATATTTAACACACATTTAAAAATCGTCGAAATTGTAAAAATATAATTAAATTAGTTTAATATTTATTTTATATAGTGTTCCTTTCCTTCATTTCATTTGTATTGCCTTGTTTTCTTATCTTCTGATGAATAACATCAGTTTTTCTAGCAGTTTAGGTTCATGCAAAATTCTTCTCAGTTTTGCCGGTTACTATCTTCTTTTATGTTGGAGGTAAGACGTCATACATCGCTTATACATAGCCACAGTTTTTGGGGGTTTTTTTTCTAAAGATTGATAGATTTTTTTGTTTAACGGCATATTTACTTATGGGTCATTTAATACCGAAATTTAATTTTCTTGAGAGCTTTGAAGTAATAAAAATGCTATATTCTGCTTTCACAATTGAATACATGTTAGATAATACATGTTAGATAATACATGTTAGATAATACATGTTTGTGTGGACATAATTACAAGCGGTGGTGATATGTGTGTTTTATGTTGTGGTTTTGTTGAAGTTCTATTTTGGAATACAGTTTGATTTCTTTAAGAAATTGTAGAATATTATATATGGACTAGCAGTAGAGCCCGGCGTTGCCCGGGGATGTAACAGTAAGAGATAGATCAAGTATCGACTATCAAAAAGACTGAAAAATAAAATTGACAAAGATTATTGTTTAAGGTTGACGGACACGCATGTCTTAATTAGTTTTTTTTTCTTTTTTACGAATTGGTCAAACCCAAACTCAAACAAAAACATTGTTTTCAATCGTTATGAGTCTACCGATTGAATAAAATTTTATTATAAACAATTGTCTTGTAAATGGAATTTTTAAAGCATTCTGAATGTAAAAATAAAGAAAAAAGTGTGCAAGACAATAAGAAACACTACCCGCCAAAAAAAAGTGAAGTTTTGTTGAAATCGGTTGAAAAATGTAGGAAATCCTATCCTACATATAAACGAACACACACACACACAAACAACCTGGGTTTTAAGTATAACTCGATATGAGTTGTCCCCCTTTCATTCTGGCGACAGTGATCCCTCTTAATCGTGTTTTCAAATTAATTTTGTGCAAAAACAATTGTGTTTTTCCTATTTTGGGCACTGTCAGAACCACCGCAAGGTAATTTTATGTAGTCCTGTGAAGTTTTGTTGAAATCGGTTGAAAAATGTAGGAAATCCGATCCAATATATAAATGAACAGACACACACACACAACCTGTGTTTTATAATAAGTATGATTAATGTCATGAAAGTGTTCTTTAATTTTGACTGGTTGTTTGGTTCATTTTGTTTAGCAGCATATCAACTTCCAGGGTTTATTTAATGCCGAAATCTCAATATTTTGATTGGTTTGTTTTATTGGGGTTTTTTTTTGGGGGGGGGGGCTTTTTTTTTCTTTGTTTTACAGCATATCAATCTCTATGGGTTATTTACAAGGGTCATTCAATAAATAAGGTGAATTTTTCGGTATAAGGACTTTTAATACGGATAGAAGCTTACTTTTTTTCCCAGCACTGTCACACACTTTTCCCATCTGTGCACAAGCTTCCGTATTCCCTCAGCGTAAAAATCTTTGGACTGATGTCTCAGCCAGTCGCTCACAACACTTTTGACTTCGTCGTCACTTTTAAACTTCGTGCCTCTCGTAAACGCTTTCAAGGGAGCAAACAGGTGAATGCCTGAAGGGGCAAGGTCTGGGCTGTAAGGGGGATGAGGGACCAGTTCTCAGCCCAGCTCGTTGATGGTCTGCACCGTTTGGACTGCTGTGTGAGGCCTTGCGTTGTCATGATGCAAGATGACTCCTTCTGACTGATGACTCCTGCGTTTTTTCTTTATGTCTTTCTTGATCTGCCTCAGCAGTTCACAGTAGTTGGCACTGTTCACAGTGCTTCCTTTCTCAAATGGTGATTGGGCCTTGCATATCCCAAAAGACGGTGGAACGCTGGGACTTGAACCTCTTCGCTGGAGAGCCTACGTGCTTCCACGCCATGGACTGCCGTTTGGACTCAGGCTCATAGTGCCAAACCCATGTCTCGTCACATGTGACCACCATCTTCAGAAAATCATCACCATCCTTCTCATAGCGGGAGAGACACTACTGGGACACTCGACCCTCCTCTGTTTGTGCTCTGCAGTAAGCATCTTTGGCACCCTCCGGCAGCTGACCTTCGAGTAGCCAAGGTCATCATGGACAATTTTGTGTGCTTTCCCAACAGATAAGCTCAAAGTCCTTGCAATGTCATCCACTGTCACCTTTCTGTCAGACTGAATGAGGTCATTGACTGATTCGATGACCTCAGGAGACCTCACTTCTATAGGCCTCCCAGGCCTGTCTTCATCCTCAACACTGCTCCGTCCTTCTTTAAACAATTTAGCCCACTTGTAGACATTTTTTTGGCTGAAACATATGGCACCATACACAGTTGACATTCTCCTATGAATTTCAACTGGTCTGCACCATTCAGCAACGAAAAACTTGATAACTGACCGCTGTTCAATCCTGGAGCATGCTTCTTGGTCGGCCATCTTTGTTAATCGCCAAAACTCTCAAAGTTTTTTAATCTGCAAAAGAAATTAAATCCATGTGAAAAAGAAGTAAAACAAAAAAAATTAAAACAAAAGTAAGTTTCTATCTGTATTAGAACTCCTTATACCGAAAAATTCACCTTATTTATTGAATGACCCTCGTAATACCGAAAACTAAATATTTTGATTCGTTTGGTTTGGTTGATTTTGTTTAGCGGCATATCAATCTCTATGGGTTATTTAATGCCGAAATCTAAATGTTTTAATTGGTTTGGTTTGGTTAATTTTGTTTCGTGGCATACCAACACCTCTAGGGGTTATTTAATGCCGAAATCTAAATATTTTGATTCGTTTGGTTTGGTTTGCTTGATTTTGTTTAATGGCATATCAATGCCAAAATCTAAATATTCTGATTATTTTTTTTATTTTGTTTTTTGTTTATTTTTGTGTTTTTGTTTTGTTTTGATTTTTATTTTTTTTTTGTTTTGTTTTGTTTTTGTTTTTTTGTTGTTATTTTTGTTTTACAGCATATCAACCTCTATGGGTTATCTAATACCGAAATCTAAATATTTTGATTGGTTTGGTTTGTTTAGCGGCATATCAACACCTCTAGGGGTTATTTAATGCCGAAATCTAAATATTTTAAACGCAATTGTATGACTTCAACTACAGATAAAATGTATTGTTACTCATTTGACACTTTAATGAATTTAATTTTAATGGTAGGTGTTTGTCCTCAACTGTACATCGGTCACAACCTTTTTCATAAGTATCCATTTAACACCCTACGAATGTTTGCAGTACATTTTCCTTCCAAAAACAGGCATTCTATGGCAGCGTTTTCCCTCTCCGTGATAGACATTTTAAAAAAGCATTATGCGTGAGAAAAGAGAAAGTAACAGCACATTTTTTTTTTTTTTTTTTTTTGTTACTATGGACTTTAAGATACTTTATAGCTTATAGCTAGGGAAAGAAATAGGTAATGTTACTTTTAAAATTACATGAGAGCGGGCAATACTTTTTGACCGAGTCTCGTACTTTCAATACCGAAGATATATCCTGAAAAGATCAATGATCTCCAGGCATGACTAAAATACAAAATCGTGCGCAAAAATAAGCGAAGTGAAAAGTGCTTTGTTTTCTCTATGTTTAATGCTTTGCCTGTTCTTCATCTCAGCCTGGTTGAAAAACTCGTATAACATCGCTCCTTCAACAAACAACATAACTGCTTCTACGTCTCCCGCTGCCAAGGTTACTATTACGACAATCAAAAGAGGCGTGGGCACTGTGGTTTGTCGTAGAAAGATAGTGCGGCTTTTAGGTTACATTTTGAAGCTAGGAGTCCGCATCTTAGCCTTGTAGAACATTCCCAGACAAGATTACGCTTCCAATAATCCAATGTAACCATATATTTACATCTTTAGCCGACGAAAACATCTAGATTTATTTAGGGCAGCGATATCCAGAGAACTTAAAGCAATTACTTGGTTACTTATAATTTAATATAAATGATAATATAATATAATAATAATAGTTGCCCACTCGTATTTGAGGATACCCATCTATTAGGGCAGCTAGCCAATCCCTATTGCTCGCTCAGGCATATTTGTGTTTGTTCAACACACACAGAGCTAAACTGTGGTTTATACTGCAACTTTGCTGAGCAGACCTTAGTTACAGTTTCTGGGAGAGAGCATGTTATCTAGCGTGATCGGCAATCTGAAGAAGGCCAGCACACTCAAACCCTCGGTCAGGATGACTTGCAACTTCGTGATAGCATAGCTATCGACGGTCCCCCAAGGGTTCCGTCTACCCAATTTCACTCACAAGGCTTGGGTCAATCCGTGGTATGGCTTTCAGTCACTTTCCAAAGGTGCCGTACGCTGGGATCGACCCCGCTCCGAACCGATCAGAAATTCCCCTTTCCGATATGCTATAATATAACGTATAATAAACGTGCATAATTTTACTTACAATTATTGCAATTTATAAAGGAATAGATTTTTTTTATTTATTAATCCGTCAGAGTTTATCATTTTAAACGCTATTTTTAGTGGATACGCGTATTTGAGTAAACGCTCTGTTTATTTTTTAAACAGTATGTTTATTTTTCTTCGTCTACCGGCCGGAATATTCGAGAAGTCTTATTAGAAAATGTTCTCTCTGTCATGATTGTAACCTGCGTTCTCCGAGGCAAAACCGTCATTACATCTGACATGATTTGACCTCTCGGCTAGGAGTGTATCAATGACCAAGCAATAGTGCCTTTAAACGCATATTTTCTCGAAAATAGACATATCTGTTCATTTTCATATCCTAACGTAAACAAAGCAATTTCTAAAGAAGGGGATGAATTTTTTTTATTAATCCGACAGGTTTTTATTACTTAAAGTTATTTATTTTATTGTTTTTACCAGAGCTCATATTACAATTTTTGTTGTTAATTTTTCCTTTTCTCTGGCACTTCTTATTACTGGTTCCCATATTGCGTTCATTTCTATGCTTGGTCGGCGCAAATATAGACAGATACTGAAGGGTGATAAATATGGCGACAAAGATGAGGACAATAGTCCGAATAATGTAAATAGTCTACATAATACCTCATCTCAGAAATATAGACAGATACTGAAGGGTGATAAATATGGTGACAAAGATGAGGACAATAGTCCGAATAATGTAAATAGTCTACATAATACCTCATCTCAGAAATATAGACTGATACTGAAGGGTGATAAATATGGTGACAAAGATGAGGACAATAGTCCGAATAATGTAAATAGTCTACATAATACCTCATCTCAGAAATATAGACAGATACTGAAGGGTGATAAATATGGCGACAAAGATGAGGACAATAGTCCGAATAATGTAAATAGTCTACATAATACCTCATCTCAGAAATATAGACAGATACTGAAGGGTGATAAATATGGCGACAAAGATGAGGACAATAGTCCGAATAATGTAAATAGTCTACATAATACCTCATCTCAGAAATATAGACAGATACTGAAGGGTGATAAATATGGCGACAAAGATGAGGACAATAGTCCGAATAATGTAAATAGTCTACATAATACCTCATCTCAGAAATATAGACAGATACTGAAGGGTGATAAATATGGCGACAAAGATGAGGACAATAGTCCGAATAATGTAAATAGTCTACATAATACCTCATCTCAGAAATATAGACAGATACTGAAGGGTGATAAATATGGCGACAAAGATGAGGACAATAGTCCGAATAATGTAAATAGTCTACATAATACCTCATCTCAGAAAATATAGACAGATCCTTACAAATAATAGAAAGCTAACGGTGTGATCTCTATATTGTTGCCATTTTTGCGAAGTCTGTCCGTAAAAGAATTTAAGGTATTTAATAGTGACCAATAAATAGCCTACCTATGGCAATGGTGCCTTAGTCCACTTCAAAGTACGCCTTTTGGGATATCTCCCACTTATCCAAGTGTCGTTTCACTTTTCAAAGCAGTTTACCTTTCGGTATAGCCATCAGTGTCTGTTTCTATGTCATGCACAAAGTTTATCAACTCAGTTCAAAGATCAAGTAAGTATTGATTCAATTTCCCTTACCTGATAAGATAAATGTGCATCTCAGGAAACAGCTGAAACATGGTTGTCAAAAATGTCATCACCTGATATTACTTACACTATTGTCCTCATCTTTGTCGCCATATTTATTACAACATTTCGGCCGTTGTACGCCCCGGCCTTCTTCAGGTGGTTGGAATGTCGAACTGAACCCTTTATTTCGTTCGCTGGGGTAGACTGTTCTAGTTCCACGTTTCATGTTTAATGGATATCAGTTATCAGTTATCTCCTGTTAATTCCACTGTCAAAGTTCTTCATCGCCTTAACCAGGTATTGAACTCACACTCTTTGGGTCCTGTCACTGAATCTAACTGTGCCATGTGTCCTTGAAGACATCTGTGTATGAATTTCAGGGTATTATAAACCTAATGTTTTCATCTGATATTTTTTACCTGTGCTCATATTGCAATGTTTTACTGTTATCAATATATGTTTTTACCAAAGCTCATATTACAATTATTGTTGTTATTATTGCTTTTCTCTGACACTCCTTATTACTGGTTCCCATACAGTATTCATTTCTATGCTTGGCCGGCCGAAACGTTATAATAAATATGGCGACAAAGATGAGGACAATATAATAATGTAAATAGTGTATATAATACCTCATCTCAGAAATATAGACAGCTACTGATATTACTTACAACGACAAAAATTTCTAACATTAAAACACAGTCACATAATAAAAAATTCGCTTCTTCTTCTTCTTTTAATATTACACAACCCTTTCGAGTGTGGGAGATAATGTTTCTCCACAGCTTCCTCTATTTTGTTACTCTTATTGTTAGTAAAAGGTACAGCCCTACATTCAAATTATAGGTTTTAATTCGGAAAGCAAAGAGATGCAACAATTTAGAAATATGTCAAGCGTATTAACAGAGAACGGAAAGTGCGACACTGAAATTCAAAGGAAAATTGGGATATTGAAAGAAGCCTTCCAAAAGCTAAGCAAAGTATTAAGAAACAGGAAAATATCTCTCGAAAGAAAAGAGTACTGAACTGCTATCTAGTATCAGTCCTCCTATCTGGCAGTGAGTGCTAGACTGTCTCCTCACAGAACCTTGAAACAACAGAAATGTAGTTCTACAGAAGGATGCTGAGAATAATAAGACAGAACATGTGAGCAACGACGAAGTACTAGAGATAATGGCAAGAAAAAAGGATACTTAACATCAGGAAAAGACAGTTGAGGTTTCTGCGGTACATAATGAAGAAGTGGGGGCTTGGAAAATATGATACTCACAGACAGATTAAAGGTAAGAGAAACAAAGAAAAGTAACCCATACTCTACCTGGTCAGCTTCGTGAATGGATAGCGGGGGACGGTATAGAAGTGATGGCAACAAGACAAAAGTTATAAAGAGCTACAAGGAACAGGAAAGTGTGGGGAGCCATGATTGCATACAGAATTTCCGATCGTTTACCGTCCGTATTTTCCATGTTCTACCACCTGTTCACACAAATACATCAAGTGGAATACACTGTTTCTATTGTTTTCACTATGTCCTGTAAGTGTTATATTCTTTAAACCTTCTTTCCTCATTGTACCTGCCAAATGTTTCCTTCTGATTGTAAGCATAGATGTATTTATTGCAAAGTTCATTAATACTTCCTCGTTTCTCCCATGCTCTGTCCAATATATTCTTAGCATTCCTTGATAGAGCCATATCGTTGTCACTTCAAATCTCTCCTTCAACTCTGAGGATATTGTCTAGCATTCACTGCCATATAGGAGGACTGATACTTCATAACAATTCAGTACTCTTTTCTTTGTTTCTAATGATATTTTGTTGTTTCTTAATACTTTGCTTAGCCTTTGGAAGGCATCATTCGCTATCCCAAAGTATCCTTCGGATTTCGGTGTCGCAATGTTAATACGCTTCACAGATTTCTAAGTTATTGCACCTCTTTGATTTTGGTGTCTTCAATCTGCAATTTGCGTGATGGGCTGTTCCTTTTACTAACAATTACTAATGAAAATTCAAGAATTCAAGTGTCGTTCTTTCCTCGTCACCACATTTCGTTACACCTTTTCATCTTCTATTAGCCTTATCCCTTCAAAACGTCGACGACCATGATTCCCCACAGCTTTCAATCTTTTGTTACTCTAGGTAATTTTAGAACCTTTACCAACATTCTTTGTCCCTGCGTTGTCACCCGTTCACACAAATTGGGTGAGTATGTTGCACATCGTTTCCCCCTACTTTTGTGGCTTCCAATATGTCTTATGTGTGTTAAATTCTCCATACCCTCTTTCATGTTGCTCTAAGCAACTTTTGACCTTATACCTTCCTTCTTTGTCCTTGTTCTGCTATCCATTCATTCAAACTCGTTAAGTAGGTTACTCACTGTTTCTTTCTGCTTCTCTTGCCTTCAATATGTCCTGTGAGTGTTAAATTCTCCAAGCCCTCTTTCTTGTTGTTCTAAGTAACTTTTGAAGCTTTACCTTCCTTCTTTGTCCTTGTTCTGCTATCCATTCATTCAAACTCGTTAAGTAGGTTACACGCTGTTTCTCTCTGCTTCTCTTGCCTTCAATATGTCCTGTGAGTGTTAAATTCTCCATGCCCTCTTTCTTGTTGCTCTAAGTAACTTTTTACCCTATACCTTCCTTCTTTGTCCTTGTTCTGCTATCCATTCATTCAAACTCGTTAATTAGGTTACTCACTGTTTCCCTCTGCTTCTCTTGCCTTCAATATGTCCTGTGAGTGTTAAATTCTCCATGCCCTCATTCTTGTTGCTCTAAGTAACTTTTGACCCTTTACCTTCCTTCTTTGTCCTCCTTCTACTATCCAGTCAATGACGCATTTTTAGTAGGTTACTCGTTGTTGTTTCTGTTGCCTTTGTTATGTCCACTGAGTGTAAAATTTTCTAGAACTCGTAATAATAATAATAGAGGGTGTGTATTTCTATGCAAGTGACACAAGAGTTTTGTGTATGGGTGAAGATCTAACATTCCGAGTGTTATAGCAAGAACCCTATAAGAAACACTGATTTACTCCTTAGTAAACACTGAATATCCTCGACTGACAATCCGAAAATGACATTTACCTCAAGTGAATATACGTGATCAAGTCACAGTGTGAAAGGTTGCAAGATGTCATTGGCAGATTCATTCTTGCCTTCATCACGTTTTATCATTTTCGTTTCTGGTGTATTTTGCTTTTTTTGGTTTTTGAGCGCCGTTTCTTCGTTTGTGTGAAGGCGGGCGAGAAGAGAAAGAGGTCGATGGCTTTCTTAAATTCCTTTCAGCTAGTCTTGATTTCGATGACATCACGTAACACTCCAACACAAACAATTGTAGATGATAGATAGATAGATAGATAGATAGATAGATAGATAGATAGATAGATGTGAACAGAATGGAAGAGAGAAAGGGGGAGAGAGAGAAAGAGAAAAAGAAATGTGCAGAATGAAATAAATAAATAGATTAACATAGAATGAAAGATGAAAAGAAAGAAATGAACAGAATGGAAGATAGATAGATAGATAGATAGATAGATAGATAGATAGATAGATAGATAGATAGATAATGTCCTTGTTCATGCAATAATGGAATAATAATAATCGCATCGCAGATATTTCGTTCCTTGCTGAACGAATTACCTATTCCTCATCGGGTCAATGTTCGATCCCCCCAAAAATGCCTGACATCGAATGCAAACCATGCTTCACACCTCTTGCCATCCTAAGATGAATTTAAAAATATATTTTAGGCGACTAATGGCCTGAAATATTAAAACATAAGGGATGATCAGCACTTGTCAAGATGAACAAGAACAAAACGTCAGGAGATGCGATCAAACTTTGACGATTTGGGGATCAACAAAATGATTGAAAGACTAGATGAAATATACGACAGTGGCGAAATACAGGAAGACCTTAGTAGATCCATTTTATAGCACTGGTTAAGAAGCCAGATGTATAATGAATGCGATTTCCATCGGACAATCAGATTCTCATGCCACATAATGTAAGATGATTCGAATGAATACAGTACGTAGAAGACTTTGGCCTAAACAAGAATAGCGCGGGGAAAATGGGCTCAGTGATACACAATAAACGACCAAATAAAAACCTGCTTTCAAGAGCAACAAATTCTGTAATAGGTCAAGAACAGTTTGGCTTCAATAAATACACTTGAAAATGAAATGTGATCTGAACATTATACATATATCTGAACACACACACACACACACACACACACATACACACATATATATATATATATATATATATATATATATATGAGCATATATATATAGAGA
Source organism: Acanthosepion lycidas (assembly GCA_963932145.1). Lineage (NCBI taxonomy): Eukaryota > Metazoa > Mollusca > Cephalopoda > Sepiida > Sepiidae > Acanthosepion > Acanthosepion lycidas. Next base: position 24,727,839 of record OZ010603.1, read on the forward strand.
GAGAGATATAGATATATAGATATATATATATGAACATATATATATATACTAGCAGCATAGCCCGGCGTTGTCGGTGCTTGATTCAAAAATCGTACGACTCGTACAGCAATCGCTATCACTTGACTTAAAATATTCTTGCCCTTCCTTGCCTTTAAAGGAGTTCCCTTTGCCGTGCTGACGTTGCTACATGACTTACTTCTTGCCTATCTCGCACTGCAATTTTTTTTCTAAGCTCTATACTAAACATTAAATCTGTTACGAAAAAAGAACTAAACAAAATGAACACAAAACGATCAGCTTTAAAAAAAAGATTCGTAACTGGAAAAACCGAATGAAAAAAGAATGTTAACAACAAATGTTTTTTCACATCCAACCCAGTTCTGCGGAATCAGAATCAACGTTGGGTTTAAGCAAGCAAATGAGCCAATTGGAGTAAAGTGCTATGCAGATTTAAATTTTTCCCACTTGTGACGAATGCAGCTATCGATTTCTTTTTTTTTTTTTTTTTTGCATGCTAGCATGCTAGTTAACATTCGTGTCAGCCAGCTGTTGGCTCTCACGCTGGCCAATAGAATCTTCCTGTCTATTCGTGGCAGCCAGCTATTGGCTCTTACTCTGACCAGTAGAAAATGGCCGCAAACTACCTGAAAATTGCTGTAGAAGCATGAAAAATTCGATTATTTCCACTATTGATGGGAAATGCAAAGTCGGTCTTGGCCGCTAACTTGGAGCATGTGCATGTAAATTTTGGTGCAAATCCATCGAAAATTGCGGCCGTTCATTCGTTACACACAAACACACACACACACATACACACACACACACATCCTGCCTTTTATTTATATATATATATATATTTGAACATACATATATATATATATATATATATATTTGAACATATATATATACATATATATATATATATATATATATATATATATATATATATATATATATATATATATATGTCGTATCCTATCGGCAATTCCATAATTTTAAGAAACAACCAAAATAAGAGAGTTCACCTTCCAGGACCAGTGATTATTGTAAAATTTATTCAGGATAAAAGCCTCAAGTATTAACAAGGAAGGTCAGACGAAGGTATGATAGATGAAGACGATAGATGAGACTCTGAGGACATCCCAACGGTCATCCACACAAAGCTTTCCGTAACTGAAACGGTTATGGGAGTCGTGAGCAGCGACAAAGATGTCAGACCTTCTTTCCTCAGAGTTTAATGCTGCTGACTATAAGAAGTTGGAGAGGATTGTGAGTCTTTGGACAGAGAACGCAAGCAAAAGAAGACTGTACAACTACCAAGAAGACAATGCGCCGTCTCATAAGGCCAGCGCAATCCAAGAATGGATGAGTTTCAATCTCTACGATTATGCACCCAATAATATGATCACCTATCTCACGGTGGAGTAATGGATAGAGACGTGGAGTGAGGAATCGGAGAGCCGAGTTCGAATTTCAGTCGAATCCATTACATTCACTTATGTGCTAATACTCTTGGGAAAGATATGAATCCTCTTCTTCTCCCCCCAGCTATAGGTAAACAGCAGTACAGATCGCACATAACTGACTGACTGACGTGCTAATACCCTTGGGAAAGGTATGTATCCCCTTCTTCTATAGCCTTGGATGACAACTAGCCTACCGCAGAAAGAAATGGCAACCTACTGCAGGAAAAAACCTGCATCGTAAGTCATCTATCGAAAGATACAGGATCGCCTAAGCGTGTATCACCCATGACACATAACTGACTGACGTGCTAATGCCCTTGGGAAAGGTATGAATCCTCTTCTTCTCCTCACCACCAGCTATGATTAAGTAGCAGGAAAAATCGGGTTCTATAGCCTTGAATGGCAACTGGTCTACCGCAGAAAGAAATGGCAACCTGCTGCAGGAAAAACCTGCCTCATCAGCCTAAGCGTGTATTGCGCATGGCACATAACAGATTGATTGAGGTGCTAAT
>OZ010603.1:24734816-24975461 GCA_963932145.1 Acanthosepion lycidas
ATTATGTACATTATTTACATTATTCGGACTATAGTCCTCATCTTTGTTGCCATATTTATTACAACATTCCGGCCGTTGCACGCTCCGGTTTTCTTCAGGTGATTGGAATGTCGAACGAAACCCTTTATTTCGCTCACTGGGGTAGACTGTTCTAGTTCAACGTGCCATGTTTTAATGGATGTCAGTTATCTCCTGTTAATTCCCCTCTCCAAGTTCTCCACCGCCTTAACAGGGTATTGAACTTACACACTTTGGGTCCTGTCATTGGATCTAACTAACGCCTTTATCCACTATGCCATGTGTCCTTTAGGACATCTGTGTATGAATTTCTGGGTATTGTAAACCTAATGCCTCAATAATCATTTTTTACCAGTGCTCATATTGCAATTTTTGCTATTATTATTGCATGTTTTACCAGAGTTCATATTGCAATTTTTTTTTTTTTTTTGTTATTATCGCTTATCACTGGCACTCCTTATTACTGGTTCCCATATTGTATTCATTTCTATGCTTGGTCGGCTCAGGAGATTTTTTTAGGAGATAAATATGTCGACAAAGATGAGGACAATAGTCCGAATAATCTAAATAGTGTACATAGTACCTCATATCAAAAATATAGACAGATATAGGCAAAGATAATTTGAAATAGCTTTCTGTTATAGTTGAAATAAAGTTCTTTAAAATGCTAAGTTCTTAGTTAAGTCCGATATCATATTTAACGAGTAATCTGATATCCATGGCACGTGGAACTAGAACAGTCTACCCCAGTGAGCGAAATAAAGGATTCAGTTCGACATTCCAACCACCTGAAGAAGGCCGGAGCGTGCAATGGCCGAAACGTTGTAATAGATATGGCGACAAAGATGAGGACAATAGTCCGAATAATGTAAATAGTGTAGAATTTTCTAGTTTTATCAAAACCCGTTCCCGTCAGCCATTCCTTATCTCCTTTTGGCTTTGCAAGATTTGGTTGTCGGTGAAAGAAAATCAGAATAGAAGAAAGTGCCAATGGCGTAAATTTGTTTAAGGTGAACCTCAACCTGCCAAGAAGTGACCCACACACTTGATTTCATGACCTTCCGCTTCGGTACATATGGAAAGAGACGCGCAGAATCCGGTTATGAAACTGAACGGACGGCCGCCGACTCGGTTATAAATTTGAATGGCGCGTTGAGACCTTCACGAATATAGTCTTCAGCTTAAATCTTGTAACCGAGAAGCTACCATTCCATACAAAAAACCAAGAAATTACAATTACCATTCAAAAAACGATCTTTTCAAAATGAATTACAATAATTATCTTTATTTAGTAGGGTGGGCTGAAAAGTTCATAGGATGACTATGAAGGAGTAATGCTAGAACTGTGAAACCTCGCATGCATTAATTTTAACTCTTTTTATTAATAACTATATTGTTTCTTTCCAGGTCCGACGGTGTGCTGAAAAGTTCATAGGATGACTATGAAGGAGTAATGCTATAACTGTGAAACCTTACATGCATTAATTTCAACTCTTTTTATTAATAACTATATTGTTTCTTTCCAGGTCCAAGGGTGAGCTGAAAAGTTCATAGGATGACTATGAAGGAGTGATGCTAGAACTGTGAAACCTCGCATTAATTTTAACTCTTCTTATTCATAACTGCGTTGTTTCCTTCCAGGTAAATTGACATCTGACTGTCGAAACACTTCAAAAGTAGCGACTTCTTTTAAAAACAGACAAAATTTGACACCGTAGTGTTATTAAACACCTGAAGAAAAAAGAGTCCCAAATGACATTTTATGCTGACGTGTTTGCTACATTAGGGGATGACACTACAGTGCAAAATTGCGTAGCCACATTTAGGAGGGGAGAGGAGAGTTTTGAAGATGACCCAACATCTGGACATCGTTCAACTGCCACCACCGAGGAAAATATTCATCGTGTTCAGCACATGGTGATGGATAACGAGCGATTGACTATAAAACAAACTGACTATTAAAATATCACATGAGAGAGTTGAGAATATTCTGCACAATGAACTTGCTATGACATCTGATCAAAATCCTCACAGTCTGATCACATCACTAGAAAATCTGATATTGTTTGAGTTGGATCCGGCTGGTTTTCTTGCGACACTGAGATTCGAAGACATATTGGGATGGCCAAGGACGCATTCCAAAAGCTAGGCAGAGTATTACGAGACAGCGGGATTTCTTTGGTAACAAAGAAAAGCGTACTGAGCTGCTACGTGACATCTGTCCTCCTTTACGACAGCAAATGTTGGACGGTCTCCTCAAAGATGAAGAAGAGACTCGAGGCGACTGAGGTATTGTTCTACAGAAGGATGCTGAGGATACCATGGACCGAGCAACAATGAGGTTTTTTAAGAGAATGCAAACAAGGAGAAAGCTTATATTTAACATCGAGAAAAGGCAGCTAAAATTTCCGGGGCACGCAATGAGAACGGAGGGCTTGGAGAATCTGATACTAATACATCGAGTCGAGAGAAAGAGAGACAGACAAGGGAAAGCAACGCGACATGCCCTAGCGGGGGCTTAAGCAAGTGGATGACAGAACGTGGTCTGGGGGAGGTGACAGAGGGATGAAACTTATTGAGAGCTACAAGGGATAGGGAGAAGTGGAGAGCCATGATCGCCTACGCCCTGAAGAGACACGGCACAAACAGAAAGTAAACCACGAGACAGGCAGAAGTCTACTAATGATCACGTGACGTAGAATAATATAAAAAAACCAATAACAATATTATAGTTCTTTTTTCTCTATTCTTATCTCTATCTATAAAAGGCAGGATGTATGTGCGTGTGTAACGAATGCACGGCCGCAATTTTCGACGGATTTGCTCCAAAATTTACATGCACATGCTCCAAGTTAGTGGAAAGGCCAAGACCGACTTTGCATTTCCCAACTCCCATCGATAGTGGAAATAATCAATTTTTTCGTGCTTCTACGGCAGTTTTCATGTAGTTTGCGGCCATTTTCTACTGCCCAGAGTGAGAGCCAATAGCTGGCTGCCACGAATAGGCAGGAAGATTCTGTTGGCCAGCGTGAGAGCCAACAGCTGACTGACACGAATGTTAACTAGCATGCTAGCATGCAAAAAATATCGATAGCTGCATTCGTCACAAGTGGGAAAAAATTTAATCAGCATGACACTTTACTCCAATTGGCTCATTCGCTTGCTTAAACTCAACGTTGATTCTGATTCCGCAGAACTGGGTTGGGTGTGAAAAAGCATTTGTTGTTAACATTCTTTTTTCATTCGGTTTTTCCAGTTACGAGTCCTTTTTTAAAGCTGATCGTTTTGTGTTCATTTTGTTTTGTTTTGTTTTGTTTTTTCGTAACAGATTTAATGTTTAGTATAGAGTCAAGGAGTAAACATGTAGCAACGTCAGCACGGCAAAGGGCACTCCTTTAAAGGCAAGGAAGGGCAAAAATATTTTAAGTCAAGTGATAGCGATTGCTGTATGAGTCGTACGATTTTTGAATCAAGCACGGGCAACGCCGGGTCATGCTGCTAGTTTAATTATAAAATTAAATAAGCTATTTCCTGGCAAACTATGTAAAATAACTGTAATAAAATGAATAATAATAATAATTCTTATTTTTTGACGAGCTTTCATTCAAGCTCGTCATAAAATAACAACAGCTCAAGTATTTTTTCTCAACTCTAATCTTTGCCACTTCAATTAATTGATCAATAACAATCAGGTTTGCAACTCAAAGCACCTTATGACCAATTGATCGATCTACTGATTGATTTAGGATCGGAATTGTTTCCCTCTTACTTTGGTTTCAAATCTATCGTCCACCATTTCACCAACTGTTTCCGCTTGAGCACTTGGTGTATTTCAGTTCGCTCATTCTAAACGCATTTTTTGTTCATCGGCAATAGCTTTTTTTTAAAACCAACGATTTCGCAATTGCTAAAAAGCCTTTCCCAGACGAATAAATTGATTATGTTTTTCCACACTCAATGTAACATTACTTCGTTTTTACTTTGTTTCAAATAAAAACGAATTGAACTGAAATAAATTGTTAATGCAGTAACAAAAAAAATGAAAATATCGAGAAAGAAAGAAAAAAGCGTAAAATCCATGCAGGGTTATCCAAAATTATAAGTGGCTCCGATAAATTTTATTAATTAATATTTATAATTTATATTTAATTAATTTATAATTAAAATCCAATAGTTTATCTTCCTGGATATCACGATAAACTACATCCCGCATCAAGATCGAGGTTAGGAGCTTGGAACAACCTCTTAATTGCTGTTGTTCCCAGGTCCATCCTTACTTGAGGTGGTAGCACCTGTTAGGGTCCCAACTATAGGCAAATAGCTAACTCCCAAACTGGGGTCAAAACACTATGAAAGTGTAGAAATACATTTTTATAGTTTAGCTGCCAGTAATACATTTTCATAGAAAAACAATTTACAAGCAATACGTTTTTGTAAAAAAAAATTCAAAATTGATATGAGCAACATTATAATATTGTTATTGTTTTATTGTGCTGTTCTACGTCACGTGATCATTAGTCGCCTTTTGCTTGTCTTGTAGCTTACTATACACTATATATCTTTTCTTAACATATGCAAATAGGTACAATCCGACTACACGTTTCTGAAGTGAAGTAGTTTAATGCTTCTGGTTGTTTTCGAACTTCTTATACAGTCTCTTTCCTCCTCTATCCCTTGAAGTTTATGCCCTGTTCTTTTTAATCGAGATCTTCGTCTCATTTCTTTTTCTTTCGTGTCTGAGTTACTCCAGTTATCATCCATAAGATCGTCCTCTATTGCATTATCCTGATCAGAAGAACTCATCCTTTCTTCTCTGTCAAGATCTTCTTCCATAACAACGTATTACTCTTCATTTGTGACGATATTGTGTAATTGATTCATCTTGTTTCTGTTTAATAGACAGAAATTTGGTTCTTTCCGCTATGAAAAATTTCTTTTTCGATCATAAACTTCTTTTTATAATTTCTGAAGTTTCGATGTAAGTCAAATTCTCCAGTTCTTTGGGGTATGCCATAAGAAAAATTTTCATTATACCATCACAACCTGCCGAAGCTAGAAAGTAAGGAAAACATATTTCCAGCAATACATTTTTATTAAAACAAAAAGATAGTGCCAGCAATACCTTTTTATAAAAGAAAATATATTTTTGAAAAACAAAATTACCTGAAATTAATAATGTTCCCAAGAAAATTACATTTCGGCATTAAATATATGGATAGCTCGTATTCAAGGAGACCCGTCTACTAGGGCGGCTAGCCAATCCTTATTGCATACGTTTGCACTGGCGCATTTGTGTTTATTCAACACCCACAGAGCCCATCTGTGGTTTATACAACTATGCTGAGCAGACCTTAATCACAGTTTCTGGGAAAGAGCGTGTTATCTAGCGTGATCAGTGATTTGAACAAGGCCAGCACGCACAAGCCCTCGGGCACGATGACTTGTGGCTTCGTGCTACCTATCGGCGGCACCAAAGGGTTCCGTCTACTTAATTTCACTTAAAAGGTTTGAGTCAACCCGTGGTATGGTTTTCAGGCGTTTTCCAAAGGTACCGCACGCTGGGATCGACCTCTCTAGTCCGATAACTTCTTCCTGAGAAATTGACCATGGTGATATTTGAATCCGGGTCTCATAGTCAGAATCCGAACTTTCTAACCACTCGGCCACGCAACCATAAGAATTTCATATACTGTGAAGCAAACAAAGCAAACTAACAAATAAAAGTTCATAATTAAATCCAGAATAGAATTTATGATTAAATTTACATAAATTTATAATTTAATTCATAATTAAATTTTTAATTTATATTTAATTCATTTTAAATTTGTAATTATCTTTCGCCATGATTTGTGTTGCATTTTTACACACAGGAGTTTTATCAGAATTGTAGTATGCAATTCACACCCGGTAATATCAGATAGTCTGAATCGAATTTAATATACAACTGTTCTAATTGATCTCAATAGGCAGTGAGCTCAGCTCAGATGATACCAAAATAAAGTCTTCACTCCGTGTAACACCAAAGCATTAAAGGAACCAGGTGCACTAGAGTGTTGACTTGGAAGGCGTTTAGGACAGACAAACGAATGAATGGAAGATCTATAAGCGCTCCACCCGAGAGGGAGAAGTTAGAGGAAAACTCACATAATCGAAGAGGGCACCTCGACGTGATGTAATGGTTTGCAAGTTTGTCTCGCTGGAAGAATTGCGAGTGAGAATGGATTCGATCCTCATTGGGTGCCCCTTACTTTCGTCCCTGAAAATCGCAAGAAGATCCATGTTCGAAGAAAGTCCTCAAAACCACACACACCCTTATGCCATAGTCGGGATCATGAAGACAGTGTGAACTCCACGATCTTTTCCTTTTTTTTTTTTTTGTCCGGACATTAAATCAAATAGAACACGGTAAGTTTTCTTACCTGTTTTATACTTTCTGTAACTTGAAACACTGACACGACTTATCTCACAAGTGGTCCGCATTCTGTTTACAGCCATTGGGTACATAAACCTTTATGAAACGAAATGCTTAACTCTTTATGGTAACATCCAACACGGTTTTCTAGACAAGAGACATCAGTCGTATGATTATCAAAATATGCCGAGTAGAGGCAATATGCTTTCGACAGTAAATCCTTTCAAGAAGATGGGTCAATTGTTCACGACAAATATCTACGCTGAGGCAATTGAGATTGCGAATGAGTCTTGCTCTTTTACGCCCTCACCTCATCCCTCGGCTATTCAAATTAGCTAACCCGGGTGCCTTTATCGATTATACTGGTATCGCTCACCTGAAAAAACATTCCGGTAGTCGGGACACCAATGACCTGCCCTATTGATCCTTAGCCTACCTCTGGTTTGATGGTGCCAACTTGTGACAGCACTGCTTCAAACATTTGACGTGATCACTGCTGTAGTATTTGTTTTAACCGTTTCACCCCAAGCAAGGCGATAATACCGCTAGAACGCAAGTGGTTAGAGGGAGTGGGTGTGAATAAGAAGACTGAGAATTGGAATGATTGAGAAAGGACCAAAAGGAACAAGATTCAAGAAAAGCTTTTTGAAGATTGTGGTTATCAGGGAAGCAAAAATCCGGAAGACAATAATGCCACTAGAAGTTACAGGGAGTAAAAGTGAAAGTGAAAGTGAAAGTAGAAGACTGAAAATGGATAGAGTTGAGGAAATGACCGAAAGGAAGAGGCTTCAAGAATACTGAAGATGGTAATTGACCTTCCAGTTAAAATTTTGAAGTTGTCAGGGAAGCAAGAAATCGGAAGGAAGTTCCACGGATGGGAGTTGCAGGAAAAGAAACTGTTAGAGTAGTGGTGGCGTTCCATCTAATTAGTTCAACATTAAAACGGGTATACCTAGTTGACAATCCAGTAGCATATTTAAATTCATGTAGGCAGAGCACCATGGAAAAAATCTAATCAGAACATTTGCCAAAAATAATCTGTAGAAAAGACAGAGGGAAGCCATGTGATGTTGGAGTCAAAAAGCCTTGGTCAAGATCGATTAGATTACAGACCCTTCTTTATTCTATTAATTAGCCCTGCTATGGTTAATTTTTCAGTCGTTTCCCCCCCACAAGCAAGGCGATCATACCACTAGAAGTTACAGGGAGTGAAAGTGAAAGTGAAAGAGAAGATTGAAAATGGCTAGTATTGAGGAAAGGACCAGAAGGAAGAAGCTTCAAGAAAACGGAAGATGGCGATTGACGTTCCAGTTAAATTTTTAAAGATTGTAGTTACCAGGGAAGAAAGAAATCGGTAGGGAGTTCTACGGGTGGAAAATGCGAGAAAATAAACTGTTATAGTAGAACTGACAGTTTCATCCAGCTAGTTCATCAGTGAAACGGTGAAACCTAGTTGCTAATCTAATAGCAAATAATGTTATTTCGAATTAAATATTTTATTAAACTCACTTGTTAATCTCTCGAATCTCTATTTTCAATGTCAAATTCCCTCATTCTGCCAGATCGCGCTATTTTCTTCATAACAACGTACACTAATGCTCGCTAACCATGAACAATAAAAGATAGTCATAGAGAATAAAAAAGAAATTATCCACCAGTTACGCTAGAATTATATAAAAGTCCGAATTTCCTATTCTTGGTGGCAATTTGTGGTAACTTTACATAACAACAGAAGGTTCGCTAGAATATATAAAGTTCATTTATTTGGCAGACGTCCTCCACGGACAATTCATACTCGGCTAACGTCACAAATCACTCTGCCCCCACACAGAGAGTTTGATCCCTGATGTCTACTCACTAGCCAAACATCAAGAATTTAAGCTCAATGGCGGTTGTTAACTAAACTAAAAGGTAGCAACTCTCTTTTACTTCGGAAGGGCTGGCAAGTTGCCACAAATTTCCATCGTAAAACCATGTGCAATAAATACTTTTGATATTTGTTGTGGATATAATCATAAGAGTGAATGAAAATTTCGATACATTTGCTTTATCAATCCTATGATATTATGAGTTATATCCAAAGCTATTGCAATAAATTACGATGCAATTACGTTAGCAATGCATTTATATAGTAAAACCTTTTGCAATTTATTTATGCAATAAAAATAATTTCTAATGCATTTATATAGTGACATGCTTTGCAAAGCATTTTCATAGTAAAATAATTTACAATACATTTTCACAGTAAAATAATTTGTAATGCATTTTAATATTAAAATAATTTGTAATGCATTTTCATAGTAAAATCATTTGCAATGTATTTTAATAGTAAAATGATTTGCAAATCATTTTCATAGTGAAATAATTTGTAATGCATTTTAATACAAAAATAATTTGTAATGCATTTTCATAGTAAAATCATTTGCAATGTATTTTAATAGCAAAATGATTTACAATGCATTTTCATAGTAAAATAATTCGTAATTCACTTTCGTAGAAAATGATTTGCAATGGATTTTTATATAAAAAAATTTGCAATACCTTTTTCATAATAAAATAATTTGCCATGTATTTTCATAGTGAAATGATTTGTAATGCATTTTAATAATAAAATAATTTGCAGTGCATTTTACTAATAAAATAAGTTGCAATGCCTTTTCCTCGTAAAATAATTCGTAATTCACTTTCGTAGAAAATTATTTGCAATGCATTTTAGTTTTAAAATAAGTCACAACACGGTTTTACAGTTATATAATTTACTATATTCCTCTACTTAAATTATTTGCAAAGGATTTCTATATATGCTTTTAGTGTTTACTGTGTCATATGCAATCATTATAATGAATGATAGTTTTCGTGTATTTTTTAATTTCATAAACAACTAATATTAAAATAATTTCCAATCATCTTTTAATATTTGCATTGTCAGTGTATATGTGTGACGATACAAAAAATAATTATCTCCCTTAAATATAAAGTATCACTGACAACGCAATCAGGAAAATAAAGACCGCTATAATCCGTCCCTGACCAGCAAGCAAAGTTAACATCTCTTTCCTTATGCCACACAGCAAACGAGATACGGGTGTAGTACTATGTACACCCACAGGGAAAGAGAAGATGTCATTTTATCCTGAACCGAAGTGTTTCAGCAGATGATTCCTTTTAAAGTTTGGTCTTCTAAGTGGCATCCGCTTAAATTAAAGGATAGAGTTAGTTTTTTTGTTGTTTTTTTTTTTCGAGATCAAGTGGCAAGGACACCGGAAATAAGGTATATCCGGGAGCTGGTCTATATTAACACCCATGTTGAGGATCGAAGTAGAGTTATGGTCCGCGTTTGGCGGGAGACAGACGCGTCCATCGTGTAGTTTGGTCGCCGTTCGATTCGTAAGGCCAGCTACCACGTTGGGATGAGTTGATTGACGAGAAGTTGGTAGGGAGAAGAGCGAAGATTTTAAATCTACATAGAAGTTGTTTTCTCAAGTATCACCTACCTACCAAATCAAACGAGCAGACAAGGCCATCTAAAAACCATTTGTTTTATATGTGAAACAGGGTTCGCGTTCTTATTCCTAGATGTGTCGTTTGTCTTTCATCTTGTTACCTTATGGACATTCAATGTGCCGTTCCTCGGCTTTCGGTGATCACTGGGCAATACTGGGTAAAATCTGGTAATATAATAGTTGTGAGTTCAATCCTGGGATTGAGCAGTGTGCACTTGCTCTCAATGAAATCAAGCGAGCAATAACTGAACAGTCATTTTTCTCTCCCACTGTTTAACCGTTGGCTGGGCATTTAGCCATTTTTCTCTACCACCGGTAAAGCGGTGATCCGAGCTCAAATGATTAAGCTCAGTACTAAATTGACGGCAACGTAAATATAATTCTACAGTCGAAATGGCTAGAGGTAATCATAAGTTCTATGCAAACAGTTTCTTTTCACGTACCTATCGCTTGCAGCTTCTTGCTTTCCACCTTCAAAAATTTAAATACAATGTCAATCGTTATCTTCTGTCTTTTGAAATTCTGTTCTTTTATTGTTCTTTCTCATTAATAATGTTTTTCTTTTTCTTATTCATTCACACTCAGTACCCCCCGGTGTGCCTTAGTGGAATTGTTACCTTGCTTGGGGTGAAATGATTTTTAAAAAATACATGATATGCTACTTTCACTATGAGCATAAAAACATTTTGAAAATTCACAATTCAAAGAAATGGATGTCGCCTTGCACAATATGTATATATGTCATAATTTCAGTCACGTGTGACGTGAAATCACCACCTACGCTATGAACGTCTGTTCCAACCCAATCGTAATGTCGACTTGAAATTTAGACCTTGAAATTTACACTATTTGCATTCTAACTATCACACTAATCTTTGTTATTCTGGCCGATATGCGCTTCGGGTGTATATCGAACTTCGTAACCTAGAGAGGATTCTGAACTGAACTATAGGTTACGCAGATCGATATACACCTGAAGAAGGACGGAGGGCACATTTGCTGAAACGTTGTGATAACAACAATAAAGTCCGAATATAAATAATGCAAATAATAGCAATAGTGTCAACCATGTTAATTGACTTTTTGCGATATTCAAAACTCATTACAAACTAGAGTAAAATAAATGTTTAATATATATATATATATATATATATATATATATATATATATATATAAATATAAATTCAAGTAGAGGCCTTTATAAATGTCTATTTAAGAAGTGTCTTTAACATATTGGACACTATTCGGATGCTCAAACATCTTCTTTGGATAAACTATGTGATACACGATCATGTATCTTTCGATGACAAGGCAGATTTTCCCGCAGTAGGTTGCCATTTCTTTCTGCGGTAGACCAGTTGCCATCCAAGGCTATAGAACCCGGTCTGTCCTGCTATTTACTCATATCTGGTGGATGAAGATTCATACCTTTCCCAAGGGTATTAGCACGTAAGGGAATGTAATGGATTCGATTCGAAAGTCAGTCAGTCAGTTATGTGCCATGCGTGATACTAACTTAGGTGATCATGTATCTTTCGATAATGACTGACGAGGCAGATTTTTTTCCGGCAGTAAGTTGCCATTTCTTTCTGCGATAGACGAGTTGCCATTTCTTTCTGCGGTAGACAAGTTGCCATCTAAGGCTCAAGAACCCGGTCTTTCCTTCTATTTACCCATAGCTGGCGTAAATACCTTTCCCAATGGTATTAGCAGGTAAGGGAATGTAATGGATTCGACTGGAATTCGAACTCGGCTCTCTGATTCCTCAGTCTGAGCCGCTATCCATTACTCCTTCCTCTTAGTGATGCTGGTTGCAGTAACGGTAATAAATGTACAAAGAAAAGAATTGGGAGTATGAAAAAATGGAAGGCATTTTATATGATTGGATACTTTCTGGACATCGCTCATATCAACAAATAAAATAGGTTGGGTCCGGATGTTTTTAAATGATAAGGACAATCGTCCGAATGTAAATAATCACAGAAATTCAAAGAGAAATTAGATTTTGCTAAGAATTTTATCCAATAAGAGCAAGGACCTTTCCCAATTCAGTTGTCTTGTCTTCGAAACGGAAAATAAATATATAGTAGAAGCACCATGTAATAACATTGCCTACTCCTTCGTTCCGGATTTCCGGAACGTCAATCTGCTTTTTATACGTACAAACACGCATGCGCTTTTATCAATAAAATATACGCCATGACAGTCCCTTATTCATAACTACATACGTGTTCGAGTTATTATTATTTTTATCAATACACATCCATGCACTACACGGCATGACATGGTGGCAGCGAGACTGGATAATACACTAAACAACCCTACGAAATCACAGCACCAAAATAAAACTGAGTACAAACTGCAGTACATTATTTTCTTTAATCGCCCACGCTACACAAATTCTCGCTCGCTCGCTCGCTCGCTCGCTCGCGCCACACCGGACTCACAACATAACCGCTACTAACAGGCAGATATCATGGCTACAGTGTCAATACAAGTAGCTAGTCTCGACTGGGGGTCGCCAAACATCGCTGAATCGTTCAAACTATTTCGGCAACGTATGGAGCTTTACTTCACCGTCAAGGCAAGGCAACATAACACGAAGACAAGGTGCCGCTAATTCTCCTCGCAGCCGGCGAAGAAGGCCTACGCCGATACACCAGTTGGTCCATGACAGACGACGACCGCAAGGACCCACAAAAAATATTCTCTGTCTTCATGGAGCAGCTCGAACCGGCAACCAACCACCGCGTCTGTAGACTCGAACTCAGCAAATACCAACAAAAGCCAACCTGAAACAACGGACATTTTCGTTAACAGATGTCGACTGCTAGCAAAGAAATGCGACTTCACTGTCGACGAAGTAAACGAACGCCTCGTCGAGTTACTAATTGCCAGCACGCCCATACCCGAACTACAAAAGGAACTGTTGAACAAACCAAAGGGTTACAAAATTGAAGAGGCTGTTAAATTAGCCCGTTCACATGAAGCATCAGCAATATATGTCGGCCGACTCCACCAGCTACAGGGGTCACCACAGATAGCCACAATAAACCGTGGTACACACCAACAGCAAGGGAGTGACAGAAAATATGGACAGGTTTGCAAAAATTGTGGATGCAACCACCGTTTTGGCAAAGAACACTGCCGTGCCAAGAACGACACATGCAACACATGTGGCAAAGTAGGCCACTGGGCTACAGTCTGCATCTCAGGGAAACACAAGACCAAGAGATGACAAGGGAAACCCTGGTCTAACGGTCGTAACCAGTCAAGACACCCACAACAGGAGTTTGGCAGGAAAGTCGACAGCGTCGCCAAACACAACGACCAAGTCATGGCCGACATAGACACAGCGATGGAAAACCTCACCTTTAGCTCCATCGAAACCAACAGTGGAAAATCATCGAACATGAAAGGCCCTCGAAATGATTTAAACGTTGATGGACCACCCAGGCACATACTTTCAACCTGAAGGTAGATACTGGGGCACAAGCAAACACTGCCTATCCGCATATGTTTGCAAGATGTACCCCACCAGTATAGACAAAGCTGGAAATCCAATACCCGGATCACTCACCTCAACACAATACCTACTAACAGCCTACAACAATACAAAGATAAACTGTTATGGCACCACAAATATTAGGTGCAAATACAAGAACTCTCCATGGCTGGATACCCAATTCTACGTGGTTGATGTTCCATGAGCATCCATATTGGGCCTGCCAACATCAGTAGCACTTAAAGTAGTGACAATGAACTGTGCTATCTCAGTCCAGCACCAACCCATCAACAGTGTAGCTGGCCTAATGCGCCTCTACCCTGACAGATTCGACCGTATTGGTGAATTTCGGAGGACTCACAAGCTTGCTGTTAACCCCAATGTGCCATGCCACATAGACCCACCGAGAAGGACGCCTATAGCCATGCGCGACAAAATCAAAGCTGAGCTCGACAAGATGGAGTCACAAGGAGTCATTCGCCGTATTGAAGAACCCACAACCTGGGTAAGCTCTCTTGCATATGTCACCAAACGTGACAACACAATAAGAGTCTGCCTAGACCCACGAGCATTAAACAAAGTTCTCATACGGCCATACCACCAGATTCCGACTGTCGAAGAGCTCAACCATCGATTTGCAGGAGCAAAATTCTTCTCAAAATTGGATGCTAAGTCTGGATACTGGTTCATAAAGCTCGACCGTGAAAGCCAGCCACTAACAACTTTCCAAACGCCATTTGGGAGTTGCTGTTTTTAACGACTTCCATTTGGTCTGAGTGTAAGTCAGGACATTTAACAACTTGAGATGGACAGGATACTCGAGAAGTGCACTGGAGTCTGTGGTATAGCTGACGATATCACCATATATGGGTTAACAGAACACGAACACGACGAAAACTTAAAGCGCTTTATGGAGGTCGCTACTCAAGAGGGCTTTACCCTCAACTCAGAGAAATGCAAGATTAAACGCCGGGAAATCTCTTTCTTTGGAAACCTGTATACACATACCAGATTGAAACCTGACCCAACAAAAGTACGTGACCTACAGGAGATGTCAGAAGCACGTAACAAAACAGAATTGCAACAGTTTTTAGGTGTGATGACATACCTATCTCGCTTCATCAAGGACTTCAGCTCCAAAACTACCGTGTTGAGTGACCTGTTACACAAGGACTCTGATTTTCACTGGGAACCACATCACCAGAAAGTTTTCAAAGATCTAAAGAGCGAAGTATCTGAAACGTCTCTGCTCCACTATTTTGACCCCAAACTCCCAATTTACATGCACTGTGATGCGAGTATACGGGGAATAGATGCAGCTCTGCTACAACTTGATGCAGATGGCAATCTATCGCCTGTCACATATGCTAGCAAGAGCTTAACACAAACGGGACAAAGATATGCATGTATCGAGCGTGAGCTACTGGCCATCGTATTTGGCGTACAGAGATTCCACACATACCTTTATGGCCACAATTTCCAAGTCGTCACCGACCATAAACCCCTTACAATGATTATCGACAAACCTCTCACCTCAGCCCCGGCACGCCTGCAACGGATGCTTATACAACTCCAGGGATACAACTTCAGGCTCACCTACAACAAGAGATCTGACAACATCTTGGCTGATGGACTATCACGCCTACCATCACCCGGTAATTCGGACCTTATCGAGCTTGATGACCGGGTTGATACTGTCCGTTTCTCCACTGATTGCATTGAACAACTGAGAAACTGTACAACAGCGGATCCTTTGCTTAACCAGCTGCGAGAGACCATCATCACTGGATGGCCAGAGACAATCAAGCAGCTGCCCACTGACATCAGAGTGTTCTGGGGTCTAAGAGACCAGCTCTCAATTGATGATGGTCTTATCCTCAAAGGACAACAAATCGTCATTCCCCAGACACTTCAAGAAGACATCCTAAACCAGCTTCATACCGCTCACTTAGGACAAGAGAAAACAAAAATCCTCGCCAAGGACACTGTCTATTGGGTAAACATAAACAGAGACATCGAACAGTTCACAAAGTCATGCAGCATCTGCCAACAGCATCAGACATCCCAAATGCAAGAGCCCCTTATGCAACACGACATCCCAACAAAACCATGGGACATAGTTGGTACAGACCTGTTTGATCTCCATGGAAGTCAATGGTTGATCATAGCCGACTATTACTCCAAGTACCCTGTAGTCAAACACCTACCTGCTCACTCACCAAGCAGTGTTATAGTAAACATCACACGTTAAGTCTTTGCAGTGTTTGGGATACCATCAAAGGTAGTCAGTGATAATGGACCACACTTTTCAAGTCACCTCTACCGTGAATTCGCCAAAGAATGGGGTTTCCACCATGAGACCACTTCACCTCGGAGACCACAGGGAAATGGCTTCATAGAACGGCAGATAAGAACTGTCAAGAACATCCTCAAAAAAGCCAAGCAGTCGGGAACGACGCCTGAAATTGCGCTGCTGCACTGGCGCTGTACTCCAATTTCAAGCGTCATACCAAGTCCTGCACAACTACTCATGGGTAGACGAATCCAATCTCCACTGATTACCAAAATCAGAAACGATCACCAAGATCAGTATCAGATATATAGCGCGATTCAACAGCGTCAACAAAACCAAAAGAGGTACTTTAACCGACATGCACTCAAGGAGGAACTACCACCAATGTACCGTGGGCAAAGGGTAAGGGTACAAAACCCTATGTCTGGAAGCTGGGACCCAGCGACTGTTTTATCCCAGGCAGATGGTCACCGCTCATATCTCCTGGAGAATGTCAATGGATACGTGCTGCGAAGAAACCGGCAACACATAAGGAGTATCCCAGTGACGCCTGACCCACAACTGTCGCAAGACGTCTCGAAAACAGCTTCACAGAAATGTGTGACTTTTGTGGATCCACCTGTGTGTGCGGTCCCAAACATGCCAAATGAACCTCAAAAGCGTACCCGTAGTGGTAGGATGGTGCGACCGCCATCAAAGATGAACACATTCTCATAAGCTCACAGCAAGCACAATGGGGCAGAATAATTCCCTGCTTTGCTGTAGCTGTTCATGTAGTCTACCCTGAACTAGCCTTTCTGTTTATTTGTTATGTTTGTTTTGTTTTTAGAGACCTAGTATTACGATCTTTGTTTCGGAGAAAGGGGAATGTAATGACATTGCCTACTCCTTCGTTCCGGATTCAATCTGCTTTTTATACACACAAACACGCATGCGCTTTTATCAATAAAATATACGCCATGACAGTCCCTTATTCATAACTACACACGTGTTCGAGTTATTATTATTTTTATCAATACACATCCATGCACTACACGGCATGACACACCAGACCAGACGTAACAGCAATATTCAAAGCAAGGACGAATGGTAAACTTATAAATATGTAAGATAGATTCTGATAGAAAAATTGTCTACCAAGACATATCGAGCCAACTTTCTTAGTTCAATGAAATGGCTAGATGTAACCGCAAGTTCTATGCTAGTAGTTTCTTCTTACGCACTTCTTGCGTGTGGAACACTCTTCCATCTTCTTCCTTCCCAGTCAACTTTGATCTTCAAAAATTTAAATGCAATATCAATCGTTATCTTCTGTCCTCTAAACTTCTTGTTCTTTTAATGTTATCTCTCCTTAATAATGTATTTTTTGTCTCATATTCTCTCACATTCATTAACCCTTTGTGTCTTAGTGACTTTATTGCCTTACTTGGGGTTAAATGATTATGAAAAGAAAAGAAACCATCACAGATAAACAATATGCCATTCCTGTTTGATGTCGAGTATAGACTGAAGAAAACGTACGTCAGGGATGTTTGGTTTTAGAAAGAAAGAAAGAAAGAAAGAGAAGGCGATAACATTTCCATGTGTTTCACGTCTGCTTCAGTGAAATGTAAACCATGACAATTTCAACTCTTTTCATTTGTACCTCTTTACTTTTTAAGCAAGAACGAAAAAAAGAAAAAAAAACGAACCAACCAAAGAAAGAAAGAAAGAAAGAAAGAGGTGGCGATAACATTTGCATGTGTTTCACGTCTGCTTCGGTGAAATGTAAGACCATGACAATTTCAACTCTTTTCATTTGTACCTCCTTACTTCTTAAAATAACAACCATTATTCATATTTATCATTGTTATTGCAATATTTTGTTAAAGTTGTTAAGCTCAAATATTTAACGAGGTATTGGAGAATTTCTAATATAGTTGTGGAACTCGCAGAGGGCTTATCTAATCATTAAGTTAAGAATTAAGATCCAATGGAAAAATTCAAATAGGAAAAGCGTAGAATTTTCACGGTTATTTCTGGGGTTTTTTTTTGGGGGGGGGGTCTTCGTTTTAATGGTGCGTCAATGTATTTATTCACGTGTTTTTAATCTAAAACGTTTTTTCGTTAGAAAACCTCTTTCAATATAATGTCTGTACGTACGAATCTCAGGTTTGCAGACGACATTTTTTTTCGACACAACAATAGCGTATTGTCCATCTGCTCTTGTATATCACGAACGCTGATGCTAATGGCAAAATTCAGAGTCAGGGTTTCTTTACTACTAACAATAACAATTGTGGTTTAAGAAAAAGACTAGCAGACATATAGCGTATCTGATCACATTCAAATAGTTTATTAATTTTCGAATAGATAAAAAAAATGGAACTGATTATTATATTCGAATTAGTTCGCTAAAACTTGTGTTCTGCTTTTATCAGCAAATGGCATTAGGAGCGTTTAGTTTTAATTTTGCATGGAAATAACACAGTGATCACATAAACATACATTTTTTTACAAAATTCAAAGGTAGCCTTTTTTATTTATTGAATCGAACATTAAAAACAAACAAACAGAAATATTTTCAACAAGTTATGTTTTATTTTATTTTAAGAAAGGTAAAAATTCGATTCAGAAGGAAACAAGCACATTTATGTAATTTATACATACAGCATTGTAAATTACGAATGCGTAGTCGTGTGGTAAGCGTTCCGACTATAAGTCCCGTGTTCGAATCTCACCATGTCCGAATATGAAGAAAAGGACTTCTTCATAATAGAAATACCAGGGAAATGATCCTTGTGCATAGTGCCGCGGGAAAAGGCTCGAAATCCATACTACAGTTTGACCTAAAATTGTGAGTAAAATTTGATAGACGAACTGTTTGAAAGCCATCGATGCATGTTCTGGTGCGAAGTTACAAGCCATCGTGACCGAGGGTTTGGAAACACCAGATCATGCACTCTCACCCTGAAGCCGTGATTAAGGTCTGTCCAGCATAGCTGCATTATAAACCATCGGTTGGCTCTGTGGGTATTGAAGATTCAGAAATGTGTCTGAACTGGTGTCTGCAGACGTGCATACTTGGAAATGAGCATCCAGTTACTATTATTATTATTATTATTATTATTATTATTATTATTAAAACCTGAGTCAAGTACCCTCGTCGTTTTCATATGGATGTCATGCATGGCGCTAAAATCCTTCAAAATTAACCAAACTAACTTTCTGGGATAAATGTTGCGAATGAAGCCTGTAGGTTTGTGGTGAGTACGAAAGTACGAAATAATAATAACCCCGTTCACTCACTCCCTTCGACGGAAAGAAATTTGCTAGCCTATGTGAAATTTGCGAGCCTATGTGAAATTTGCGAGCCTACGTGAAATTTTCTTTGGACCGATGAAAACTTTGACTTTACAGACATTGGCTGGCGAGCTGAGAAAACAAATTCGCTAACCTATATAAAATATCTTCTGATCAATGAAAACCTTGTTTTCATTGGAATTAGCCGTTGAGCCTAGAAAAAAAGAAAAGAAAATAGCGATCCTATGCGAAATCCTTTTTAAAATAAAATAAGAAAAAATGTATCAACAAAAGAAGAGTATCTGAAATCATGTGAAAAGTTTCATTTCTGTTCACCCGTTGAGATTTCGGCCAGTATCAAATTACTCGTTAATTATGATATCGGCCTTAACCAAGCACTTAGCATTTTAAAGAACTTTATTTCAACTATAACAAAAAGCTAAGAATTTCAAACTATGTTCGTCTATATATGTCTATATTTCAGAGATGAGGTATTATGTACACTATTTACTTTATTCGGACAGTTGTCCTAATGTTTGTCGCCATATTTAACTCCTAAATATCTCCTGAGTCGACCAAGCATAGAAATGAATACAGTATCGGAACCAGTAATAAGGAATGCCAGCGAAAAGCGATAATAACAACAAAAATTGCAATATGAGCACTGGTAAAAAATAGTTACTGAAGACATTAGGTTTATAATACCCAGAAATTCATACACAGATGTCCTCAAGGACACATGACACAGTGGATAAAGGTGTTAGTTAGATCCAGTGACTGGACCCAAAGAGTGTGTTCAATACACGGTTAAGGCAGTGGATATCTTGGAGAGTGTAATTAACAGGAGATAGCTGAAAACTGATATTCATTAAAATATGGCACGTGGAACTCTAACAGTCTACTCCAGTGAGCGAAATAAAGGGTTCTGTCCGACATTCCAAGCACCTGAAGAAATGCCAAGGCCGAAACGTTGTAATAAATATGAAGACAAAGATGAAGACAATAGTCCGAATAATGTAAATAGCGTATCTTTGTCTACATTTGAACCTATGCAACCGTATAACCCTTCTATGAACAACGAATTCTCTTACCTTTGTTTTAAATATTTTTGAATATCATTTTGTGAGATCATTTAATCTGTTATATGAACATTTTCTCTTCGTGACAATTCGTTAAAATTACATACTATAAACATTTCTGATTTATTTTCCTGAAACAAGCCACTGACAGTACTTCATACCTGCAAATTCATAAATAAATACCTTATCTTGTTTTGTTAAAAATACTCGTGTGTTTCCGCGTCATTATCAACCTCCATTAATCTTGGCGTGGGTAAATCTACTGTTCATTTTAATCCCGAAGTCCCTCTTGACTTAACACCTTGACTTCGAGATTGACCAGTGAGCTGAGAAAAAGAAAAGCATATTCGCAAGCCTATGTGAAATTTTCTTTGAACCACTGAAAACTTTGACTTCATAGCTTGACTTCGAGATTGGCCGGCGAGGTGAAAATAGGCAAAATCAAATTCGCGAGCCTATGTGAAATTTTCTTTGAACCAATGAAAACCTTGTCTACACAGGAATTAGCCGTTAAGCCGAGAAAAAATAAAGAAAAACCTAACGGGCTTATGGGAAATCTTTTTTAAAATAAAATAAGGAAGCAACAACAACAGAGGAGCATCTGAAAACATGTGAAAAACTTTCATTTCTGTTCACGCGTTCAGATTTTGGCCAGTGTCACATTACTCGCTAATTCAAAGAACTTTATTTCAACAACCTGAGAAAGCTAAGTATTTCAAACTATCTTTCTTCGTCTACTTTTAAACCTATGCTATCTTCTAACTCTTCCGTGAGCAACGAACTCTCTTACATTTGTTTTAAACATTTTTGATTATTGTGTCGTATCGTTTAATCTGTTCTATGGACATTTCCTCTTCATGCGGAATTTGAAAATTTCCGATTTATTTTCCTGAAACGAGCTACTGACACAACTTCAAGCGTGTAAATACGTAAATGAATTCCTTATCTTGTTTTGTTGAAAATAACCCTTGTGTCTCCTCGTCATTATCCTCCATCTTTAATCTTCTTGACGTGGGTAAATCAACTGCTCATTGTAACCCCGAAGCCACCCACGCCACTGTAGGTTCTAGGGAGGACCATCCTGCTTCAAACTTCGTAGAACGGAGCCATACAATCAGAAAGATTTCTACCATATACCAGAAACCACATCATTTGAGAACTTTCAGCAATAACAACAACTAAAATAGATGGCGCATTAAACTGGAAGAGAAAATAATGATACAATCATGATGTTCATGATCCACACTACTTCACACCAAAGGTTAGGAAGGAAACGCCCCAGGGATATTGGAAAAATCAGTAATAATTACTGGGCTTGAGAAACCTATTTTGCTCAAAAAATATTTTAATAGAAGGATTTTATAAATCTCAACCGACGGTAGCATTGGCTGCTCGGTCAATGAATGCCGAATGTTTCCTCATAATGAAACACTTAATAGTACAATTACAATCAGCGATGAGGAGAACAGATACTACGCTTTGATCCCGATATTTAACGAATGAATAAAAGCTTGATCAAGCAGCATTGTCTGCTCAGTCAATGAATACCGAGTGTTTCCTTATAAGGAAACAGCTAATAGTACGATTACGATTAGAGTTTTTTTTTAAGCATTACGCCCCGAGCATGGCGTGAAGCCACTAGGATGCAGGGGGTTGCAGAAGATTTGGAGCAAAAGCAGATAGGATTGATAGAAGAAAGGATGAGGAGAGGGATAGTAGATAGATCAAGGTAACTGGAGATGTTGATTGACATTACATTTGAATAGTTGGAGATTATAGCTCTCAGGGAAACAGTAATTGGGAAGGGTGTTCCACAGGCGAGAGGTGCGAGGTATGAAGCTATTGGAGTAGAAGAGACGGCCACATTTAAAAGTTTCTACAGTGTAAGGGTGGGAGCGGGATGCCAACCTCGTAGGGCGCTTGAATTCATGGAGTCTGGGAACCAGTGGAAGCAGCTCATGAGAGCAATTACCATGAAAGTATTTGTAGAAAAGACAGAGAGAGGCGACGGCGCGTCTGTGAGAGAGTGACTGTAGACGAGACACCAGATCAGGGCTAATTACATTACATACCCGTCTTTGGATCTAGTCAAGAACTCTGAGGTAAACAGAAGGTGCCCCAGACCATATATGGCAGCAATACTCTATGCAAGGGCGAGATGAGGAGAATAGATAATACACTTTGATCCGAGGTCGATATTAAAGGAATGGAGACAATCCTAGCTCGAGCAGCATTGTCTGCTCGGTCAATGGATACCGAGGGTTTCCTTATAAGGAAACGGCTAATAGTACTATTACAATTAGTAGTACTAGTAGTAGTAGTTGTATTTCCTTTCATTTCTGTTTTATACTGGGTTAGAAATGGCACTATGTAATTTTCCCTTATATATTTCCTATAAAAAATACAACCACATTTTTACGTAGAAAATCCCTTCATAGAGTGAGCTCTACTTGTCAGAACGTTTTTTTTTTTCTTTAAGACATTGACTTTCATGAATTTCTTAGATTAACCTGTTTCCAGTCAAATCCAGTGTTCCAACTACAACTGGAATTACTGATGTCTTCATATGATAATCTTCAAATTTCCGCTACAAGGTGCTTGTAACTATTTAGACTATTTACGTTGTTCGGACTGTTGTCCGCATTTTTATTGCTTTATTTACAACGTTTCGGACGTTGGACGCTCCGGCCTTCTTCAGATGCTATTTGTTTGAATTTCGAACCGAACGCAGAATAGTCAATTTGTATGCTGGCGTTTCTGAAGATTGGTTTGATTACGTTTTGTGTAGATGTTCTTACAAGAAATAAACATGGGAAGAACGTCTACACAAACATCATCAAACCAATCTTCAGAAACGCCAACATACATTCTAGAATGAAAGAAAAATGACTGAATTATCTGAAATGAAACAGAAATGGATGGATTATCAGAAACGAAAAAGAAAAGGCTGAATAATCTGGAATGAAAGAGAAAAGGCTGAATAATCTGGAATGAAAGAGAAAAGGCTGAATAATCTGGAATGAAAGTGAAAAGGCTAAATAATCTGGAATGAAAAAAATCTGAATCATCTGGAATGAAAGAAAAAAGCTGAATCATCCGGAATTAAAGAGAAAAGGATGGATTGGATGGATTATCTGAAATCTGAAGTTGAATTATATGGAATAATAAAAAAGCTGTATCATCTGGAATTTGAGAAAAGGTTGGATTATCTGGAATGAAAGGAAAAAGGTAGATCATCAGAAATGAAAAAAATTACTGAATCACCAGGAATGAAAGAGAAAACGCTGAATCATCTGGAATGAAAGAAAAAAAAACGGAATAATCTGGAATTAAAGAGAAAGGGTTGGATTATCTGGAATGAAAGAGAAAAGGCTGTATCATCAGGAATGAAAGAAAAAGCTGAATCATCTGGAATGAAAGAAGAAAGGCTGAATTATCTGGAATGAGAGAGAAGCGATCTAATTATCAGGAATGAAAGAGAAAAAACTGAATTATCTGGAATTACAGAGAAAAAGCTGGATTATCTAGAATTTAAAAAACTGAATCATCTGGAATGAAAGAGAAAAGCTGAATTATCTGGAAGGTTGAAGCTTCTAGAATTACTGATTAGAAAAGAATAAAGCGGTTGGTATGCCACAAACTACATGGAAGAATCGTATTCAAGAAATATTGCACATTCTTTAGTGCATTTATTCCAAATTTACAAAAATCTCACAGGTCCATGTACGATCAGCGAAGTAAAGCAACATCCAGCTTGGTCAGTACCTAGATGGGTGACCGCTTGGGAAGACCAGCTGCCGTAAGCTTGGATGTGCGGCTGGTGTAATTAATAATGGTTCGGAATTGTTAATCGATGAACTGAGTTCCAATTCCCATTGGTTCGTTATATTCACTTACGTGCAAATACCTTTGGGAAAAGGTAATAATCCACCTCTTCTCCCCCAGCTATGGGTTAATTAATAGTATGTGTATCACACTAAGCATTATTACCTCAAAAAGATTATAACAACATTTTCTAACTTATCTTAACCTATAAAGGATTGATAAGTCGTAGAAAACCAATCAAACAAACCAAAAACAAATATGTTACTAAAAAGTGATAATAAAATCAACATCCTGTACCAAGTGTTTCATAAAATAGGAATAAACCTTTCCAAAATAGTAAGTCTTGTCTGGAATTGGAATAAAGGCAGTGGCGGCATATAACTTGGAACCAAAATAAAAATTTAGGGTGTGGAATTATTAAATACTAAACACTTCAAATCCCTCGGCATATAATAAATTTACTAAAGATAAGGAAATTGAACAGAATACTTTGTGCTAGGAATAGTTTCACGCAACACTGCCAATATCTGTCTATATCATTTGAGGAAACATGGCTCAGTGGATAAAGACATTGGTTAGATTCAGTGACTAGCCCCAAAGAGTGGTGAGTTCAATACCAGGCCACAGCAGTGGTGAACCAAAACATGGAGAGTTGAGTTAAAAGAAAATAACTGAGACATCCGGAAGAGGCATGAAACGTGGAACTAGAACAATCTTCCCCGAAATGTGCATAGATAACACTTCTACATAGATAAATCTCTTTTTTACTCATAGACCCCAGAGGGGACTTTGTAACAGCCACTTAAAAGTCATCTCCGGGAAGATGATATCAAACACAACAATAATAATAATAATAATAATAATAATGACAGTGCAATCATACATAGTCTTTAACTGCATATATGCATGAAATATTCGTTAGAGGAAAGAGCTTTAAAAGTAAGATTAAAGAAAGAAAGAAAGAGTGATAGAAAAAAAGAAAAGATAGATAGATAGATAGATAGATAGATAGATATCGATCGGCAAGATATCAAAACGCCTGACGATTGCTGGAGCATGAAACTTATGTAGCGATCCGAAATTTCTCTCTTTTTGAGCTGCAACACTATGAAGACTTTTTGCTTTGTCTTGATAAGCTACGCATAGATTACCGTTGCTTGCTGTTTAAATAGGTGTCTGGTTTTTGGTTCTTTTTCTTAGCATGATTCATTATTTCATCATAATAATAATAATAATAATAATAATAATAATAATAATAATAATAATAATGGAGCCATAGATCATCTTTATTACGCAATAAGCTTTGGAGTAAAAGTCTTAAAAAATAAAAATACATATATATAAAGCTTTGGAGTAAAAGTCTTAAAACAATATAAATACATATATATATATTTGAACAAAATGTCTGAAAACTAAGTTAAACATATCTCAATGAGAATCTATGAAGAAGATGAGTTGAGCGTGTCGGTGATAAGGACAACGCGCTGTTGAAATGGCCACCACGTTCACCTGACTTGACACCTTATTATTTTTTTAATATGGGGCTATGCAAAAGGATAGGTCTATATCCCCGCTTCTTCCCTACAAACCTAAATGAACGTAAGCAGGAAATCAGTGAAGTGCTAAAGAATGTTACGCAAGGCATGCTACAGCGTGTTTTGCAGGAGCTGGACAACCGACTTGAGCGTGTCAAGACACAAATGGTGTGCATATTGAACATTTGTGAAGCTTTATGAAATCGCTCATAAAATCCGCATCCCTTTGAATATGTTGTACGGATTTTGATAAATATATCTCATATCGTTCAACATGAAGCCTATTTAATTTCGTTTGCCTCTGACATGTAGTTACTCAAATATACACATTTTTAAATGGCGTCAATTTTTTTTACACCCTGTACTCTTGATATATCCTGACTTTCAGTAAAAGAGATGAATATAGTGTTTCCTTTTTTTTTAAAAAAAATATAATTTCTTAAATATTTTTCCTTTGTCTTGCTTCTTTTTTTTTCTGAATACATTTAATAAAGTGATACAAAAATCGCTAATTTTGGCTGCAACGATTCCAGCTCAAGCCAGCTGCGGTTCTTTTTGTGAAAAGAATGAAACGTAAAACATTATTTCGTGAACGTCTGGCGCCACAATAGACTTCTGAAATTAGCAGACAACAGGAGAAAAAAATCTTTAATCTGATTATAATCGGATAAAAACTAATATTTAATCTCATCTAGCTATAACAATATTAGTAACGACGAACGTTCAGATGCTAAATTAATCGAATTATAAAAACGTTTGTCGTTGTAATTGTTAGACTAACAATAGCGACAAGTGAAAGGCTTATAAGAGAATGTCAAAAAAGGCGCACATCACCATGGAATAAGCTATTAGCTGAATTGATGCTGACTAATGATTTCCATTCTCATTGAATACTGGTCAATAGTCAACAGGCACACATACACAAGCAAGCATGTGCGCACTCATTTGAGTGAGATAGATAGATAGATAGATAGATAATGAACATGTTGAAGCTGTGAAGTTAATATCCAAAGATCAGTTGACCTTGTGCTCATGTTCAGAGCATACAAGTTAAACAACATCCTTGCATTAATACATTTTGAAACTTTTCTTCACCAGCCATGTGATGAATGTAGGGCCTGTCTGAGCATTTGGTTTTAGTAAATGTTTAACATCTGATCTTCCTTTCTGAATAACCCAATATATATATATATATATATATATATATATAACCACGTATATATATATATATATATATATTTATATATATATATATATATGTATATATATAACCCTGCATATGTATATATAACCCTGTACATATATATATATATATATATATATATATATATATATATATAGATAGATATATAACCCTGTATGTATATATATAACCCTGTATGTATATATATAACCCTGTATATATATATACATATATATATAACCATATATATATATTTATGTATAACCCTCTGTATATATATATATATATATATTACCTTGTATATATATTTATATATATATATAACCCTGTATATATACACACACACACATATATATGTATATATACACACATATATATATATATATACACACATATATATATATATATATATATATATATATATATATATATATATATATATAATAATAAAAAGGCTTAAACACTAATATTCCATGGTCATAATTTATTCCATTGGAATCGTAAATACGATCCAATTCATCAGACCTACAAATTCAAAAAGAAAACAGAAAAAAACCTACTCCGGAAATAAAAATAGAATTTAGAGAGAGTGTAATTATGAGAGTGTGGGACGAATGTTAGTTCATAAGAGAAGGGTTTAACAGAGAGGGTTATTTAAAAACTAGGTGTGAGTGGAAGGGGGAAAAATGATTGTTGTCGGATGTCTAATACAATAAAGATACATTTGTGGTGACATACACACACCATGGCCGATCAAATCTTAAAGAAGGAGGGAGAGGTAAGGAAAGAAGTGGTGGGGAAGAAAGATGGGGCGGGTGAAATTAAAATTGAAAGGGACGCTGTGTAATTGAGAAAATTTGACAAAAATAATATCGACTACAGTTTACAAATCAAATATAAACAATAAATATGACGATTATCTAATC
Organism: Acanthosepion lycidas; assembly: GCA_963932145.1. Classification (NCBI taxonomy): domain Eukaryota; kingdom Metazoa; phylum Mollusca; class Cephalopoda; order Sepiida; family Sepiidae; genus Acanthosepion; species Acanthosepion lycidas. The sequence continues at coordinate 24,762,378 of OZ010603.1, forward strand.
TAGCGAGGACCTATATTTTTATGTTCAAAACCACACATACACAATAACTTATACACGTATATACATACACATCGCCGTGTACCTACATACACATACATATACCCATGTACACATACACATATATCCACATATTAACACAAATACACACATACATATACATACACACACACATATACACATATACATATATCTGATTCAATATCTGATACTAAGCGCTTTCTAATAATTACCGGGCATATGATATACAAATAATTACACCTACATATATACATATACACATACACATATACACATACACACACACCTCCAAAAATCCGACAACAATCATTTTCCCCCCTTCCACTCACACCTAGTTTTTAAATAACCCTCTCTGTTAAACCCTTCTCTTATGAACTAACATTCGTCCCACACTCTCATAATTACACTCTCTCTAAATTCTATTTTTATTTCCGGAGTAGGTTTTTTTCTGTTTTCTTTTTGAATTTGTAGGTCTGATGAATTGGATCGTATTTACGATTCCAATGGAATAAATTATGACCATGGAATATTAGTGTTTAAGCCTTTTTATTATATCCTTACTCTGTCCTGGACATTGAGTTCTACCTGGATTCTATCCTCTCAGAATTTTTTATTCAAAAAATATACATGTGTGTATATGCACCTGTGGATTTTGCATATATATGTATATTTACCACTAATATTATCTATCTATCTATATATATATATATATATATATATATATATATATATATATATATATATATATAAAATACCAATTTGTAATTGGTAGAGATAGTTCCAAATAGGTCCTTAATCCAAAGAGAGCTCAATGTAAGTAACAGAGCAATATAGTAATTATAATAAGTAAATGGAATCAATTTCTCCAGATGAATGTAAAAATGAAAGGATCAAAGAAAAAAAGGAAAATAATTTTTTTTAAGGAGGAAAGAAAAATTACAATTTAATCTTTTAAAAAAATTGGGGCGGAAAGAAAGGGAAAGGGATGTAGAAGGAGAGCCTGAGAGAGGGGATTTTTTTAAAAAAAAGCCTATATTGTAATTGGTCTTTCATCCTCTTTTAACATAAAAAGATTTTTTACTTTTCTTTTTTTTTTTCCCTCTCCCTTTTACATTAATCTGGATAAATTGACTCCATTTATTAAAAAAACTTCGTTCTGAAGAGATGAATATTTGTATATTCATGAAATAAATTATAGCCGAATGGATTTTTAAGGATCGTCTGTACTTATTACATATATATATATATATATATATATATATATATATATATATATATATATATATTTATATATATATATATATATAGAGAGAGAGAGAGAATTTCGAGATATATAGTAGGTGCACCAGACCAGATACGACAGAAATATTCAATGCACGGATGGATGGTAGATTTACAAACGTGAAAGATGGATTCTGGTTGAGAAAATTATCTGGTAGGGCACTAACCTTCTTAGAAGCAGACCTAGCAATGGTTTCAATATAATCATGCTTCTTCATATTAGTAGAAAGCATGAAACCAAGAAGGTTATTATATATATATATATATATATATATATATATATATATATATATATATATATATATATATATATATAATACCAATTTCTCTCCTGGTGGTTAGCAGCATCCATGCTAATAGAAAGTAAAAATTGTTCTCTAAGATGACTAAAAGACAGCAGTTTCGTCTTGGGGACCTTAAAATTTGCAAGCCTATTCTTGCTCTAGTTAATAACTTACTAAAGGTTATTTACGAGCACAGCTGCCAGTTTTGCTTTATCGGACTTACTATTAAGACAGAAGTAAATCGTCATTAGCTAAAATACCAAGTTTGGAACTGGTGATACCTGGAATGTGATTGATGTAAATAAGAAACAACGGAGGTCTAAGGATAGAGACCTGGGGGATACCTGTATTACTGGGAAAGGATCTAGAAGAGTGGCCATTCAAGATGATATTCATTACACGATTATGAGTGTTGCGTTTTATTCTCATCCACCTTTTATATAATGTTTGAGGCTTATTTGTGCCGCCGATAATATTTCAAAAATAATATTTTATTTTTATTATATGTTTACATTGTCTACACAGTGTGTTGGCCTTTAGTAAAGTAATTGGCTATGGCTAAATATAATTGGTAGAAATGCCCGACAGAATTGACAAAAGTTCAATGAACAATAAGAAAGGAAAGAAAAGAACGTGACAAATATAATACTAAGCAGACAATATCCATGATTGCTTACCAGACGCGTAACATAGAAGAATAAGAATGATTGTATTTATATTTGACTACTCTTCATCCTTGTCACAGATCGAGAAGAGACTTGAAGCAACGACGAAGTTTTAGAGAAAAGGAAATATATATATGTATATATATATATATATAAGTTTTATATATATATAAGTTTTATATATATATATATAAGTTTTATATATATATATATATATATATATATATATATATATTTTATTTAAATTATATATATATATAATATTTAAATTATATATATTTATTATATTTAAATTATATATATATATATATATATATATATATCCTCTAAAATAATAATTATAATATATATATATATATATATATATATATATCCTCTAAAATAATAATTATAATATATATATATATATATATATATATATATATATATATATATATCCTCTAAAATAATAATTATAATATATATATATATATATATATCCTCTAAAATAATAATTATAATATATATATATATATATCCTCTAAAATAATAATTATAATATATATATATATATATATATATATATCCTCTAAAATAATAATTATAATATATATATATATATATATATATATATATATCCTCTAAAATAATAATTATAATATATATATATATATATATATATATATCCTCTAAAATAATAATTATAATATATATATATATATATATCCTCTAAAATAATAATTATAATATATATATATATATATATATATATCCTCTAAAATAATAATTATAATATATATATATATATATATCCTCTAAAATAATAATTATAATATATATATATATATATATATATATCCTCTAAAATAATAATTATAATATATATATATATATATATATATATATATATATCCTCTAAAATAATAATTATAATATATATATATATATATATATATATATATATATATATCCTCTAAAATAATAATTATAATATATATATATATATATATATATATATATATATATATATATATCCTCTAAAATAATAATTATAATATATATATATATATATATATATATATATATATATATATATATATCCTCTAAAATAATAATTATAATATATATATATATATATATATATATATATATATATATATATATATATATATATATATATATATATATATGGATGGCTTGGATTGAGGAATCGGAGAAATTGGAGAGCCTAGTTCGAAATACAGTCGAATCCATTACATTCATTTACGTGCTAATACTCTTGAGAAAGGTATGAATCCACTTTTTCTCCTTCCAGCTATGGGTAAATAGTAGGACGACAGGAGAAGGATAAGTCTGAATTTAAACCCGGAGTGGAGCCCCTAAGGCGGATGGATGGCACTTTGTGCTACCTTCCGGCAACTCCTGCAGCCGCGCTGGTACCAAACTCTATTGGTTTATTCTCTCCTTTAGACTCTGCTAGCAAGAGGGGAAACTAGACGTCTGTGGAGCCCTAGTTCTCCATATATCCCGCCCAGGCTCGTAGCGCACCGCGCTATTCCATCGTCTCTCGAGATGAGACGGACGCCGACGACGACTTTAGGATATTACATCGTGTGGCGCATACAACGCATCTTATCAGACGATTGGAAATATACAGTCGCCTGATGAGATGCGTTGTATTCGCATCGAAACGCGACTGCAATTGAAGAAGGATATTAATTAACAAAAGGCAAATAGAATCCTGTTCAAGTTAAGTTCGAACTTCACCAATTTCTTTTTGATATGTTACCTCGCAATTAAGCCGAGCTTGTCTGTTAGGCCATTATTGCTGTAGTCATTTTTATTTCCGCCATTTTTATTTTTATTCATTTAATAGAATGTAATACAGTGGGACGGTGAACATTTTCTACATCAGCGTCTTTGCTGCTATTTTTTTTAAAGAACGCCTGCTCGTTGATACTTGAACGAGGAATTAAGTTTGTTTTTTTTTGGGGGGGGTGCTTTTTGTTGTTTTTTTTTTAAAGTGGTTGTTTAGGAGAAAAAATTCTGCAAATTTCGGAGACAAAACCATCTGTGAAAGTTGTGTCGGTATGAGGTTTAAAGAAGTGAAGAAAATTCTTCAGTAGCCAATTGACCTTTTATATTATGAAAGGTCAGGAGCCATCGACACGTGTACACTATGGCATACAACAGAGATGGAACTCCTTGGGCAATAAGAAAAAAATGAAAGATCAAATATAATGCAGTCATTTGGTCGATTTAATGTGCCTTCGTAAATGTCAATCATTAAAACCTTTCATTTGTCAATTTATAGCTTTCTTCCCTCCCTCTCTCACACACCCGCATACACACACACACACACACATATATATAGGGTGCGATGAGTAAATTGTTGCCACATATTTTTAATTTTGCGCATGCGAGTTATTTGTTTTTGATTTTGTCCACTGCACAGTAAAGTAGGGTCAGTTGGGCACCGTCTGTGGGAAAAAGAGCACCATGATGCAATTCACTCTGTCAGAAATTTGGAAGCGGCATGCTGTACTGCTTGGCATTCGTACCGTAAGCTCCAATACGATAATTTCAGTGTTTGGCTGTCAGAGGATTCGGAAAGAGCTGGATGAGCTTTATGGTGATTACAAAGGCAGCCCGAAAAACTAACTCTGATCGTTCTAATAAGAAAAGAACTCCAGCAATTGTTGGCGAGGGCCTCAGGCCCAACACGGAGAGCTATATCAAATACCTTGAGGAGGTAGTGCTGCCCTTGTCCAAAAGGGTAGCTGCTGAAAGACCCCATGTCTAGCAACAGGAGTCTGCACCATGCAACACAAGCAGGAGAACCCATGACTGTCAATTTCGAGGACTTCATCGCCCCTTACATCTGGCGACCTAACACACCAGACTAAAAACCCCTTGATTATTATGTGTGAGGGGCAGTTGAGCGAAAGACCAACAAAACTCATTGTAATACCAAAGATGAACTGATAACAAGATTTATGGTAGAGTATTTGCCAAGGAAACCGTGCAAAAGAGTTACAGGAGATTCCGAAGTCGTCTGGGAGTTGTGGTTGAAGCCAAAATGCGATTTAGTAAATAAATTTACTCTTCAGTATTTCAAGATATTTTGTGTCATTTTGGTAAACATATCTGTTAAGATATCAATGTTATTTTAATCTTTGCGTAATTTAGACAACACGCCCTGCATATATATATATATATATATATATATATATATATATATATATATATATAATTATTTATTTTTAAAGAAAAAAAAAAAAAATTTATAACATAAATATGTTATAAAATCCCTACAAAAATAGCCATTTTGTTTCAACACCCTCGGTGTCTTATCAAGTGATGACGTTGAATGTAAAATAAATGGTTTTAAAAGTTTCAAATTAATTAATAATCCTACGCAAGTTTCAAATTAATTAATAATCCTACGCAAGGGGAAAACATTCCATATACACCAATCATATACTTGTATATATATATATATATATATATATATATATATATTTAAATACGTTTTTCGTGGTACCGAATTTAATAATAGATAGGAAAAGACAATATTTATAAGGCATTTTTTTAAAAGCAAAAGCTAAAATAAAACAACGGGTTTCGTCCCAGGACTTATCAAGTTTATTTATTCTGGGAATTTAAAAAAGCGTGCAAATTAATTTTTAATTAACGAATGTAATCGAATGGGGGGGGGTTATGAATTTCAAGAAACTAGAGTCCAATAATATTCAGACCCAGCAAGCATTCCTTCTGTTTACAAAGGGAAGGCTCAAGGGATCTGATATACAAGGACTGTAGAACCTTGAGGTGAAATGTGGAGTGGGACCTAGATAAAATTATAAATCGGTCACCACTAAAATATTCCACACATTTCCTTCTATTTATTAAATGTTCAGCAATAGCAGAACCAGAACTGTTAGTCAGTTGGCTATTCCTGGAGGACGGATTCAAAATCCTGGGGGGTAAATGCCGTTTTATTCTCGAATCTAAACGCTGGAACGTCCTCCCTATGTAGTCTTTTGATCCTTTTAATCCTTTAAACCCTGTGGTATTGTACTATGCTCAGCCAAATGAAATGTAACCCTTTTCGTTAGCATCGTCGTAGTAAAGCCAACGTACGTATTGGCATTTTTATCAGAGATACAATCTCCTAAAGAACATTTACATTGATATACAATGTTGGCCTTTTTGCAAGATTCTAGTTGGCGGAGAGGAATTGTTTTGGAAAACTTAGTTGGTTGTATTAAATTTACTATAGTATATAATTAATTTTATTTTTTTACTTGGATCAGTGGGGAATATATTAGTGTTTATGAGTCTTTTTATAATTTTTCTTCCTGTTTATAGTTAGAATGCATTTGATAACGATATAGTAATTTGATATGTTTAGAGTTTTTTGATAATGTACTGTATTCATTTTAATTTGTGTTAATATTCCTAATAGTTTGTCTAATTTATTCATCAACAATGTAATTAGGAAAGTCATTATTAATGAGGGTTTGTTTACTATTTTTAATTCAGTGTACTGTGTTTAAAGGTACTATTCAGACTTAGCTTGGATAACGACGCACTCTGTCGCCGAGAAGTCAGATCCAATGCCGGTTTTCTCTCCAGAGAGCGCATATTTTTCTCAAAGATTTCTTGATAGAAGAAAATAAATACTATTTATAAAATAAACGAAGTGACTAGGCAAATGCGAGTATATCACTAAAAAGAAAATAACGTTTAGAAAAAAAATAAGGTTTAAAAATCTGTCGGATTAATAAAAAAAGTCCATATAGATAGATAGATAGATAGATATAAAAGTGCAAGTGCTAAAAGTTTCATGATAGACGTAATCGTCAGGCTGCCTGACGATTGCGTCCAGCATGAAACAGCCTGTCGCCTCTGAGTGTTGACTTCAATGTTCACTTTTATAGTCATATTTATACACGCTCTATCTCTGATATTGAGCACTTTATCCCATAGATATAGCAAATCTTAGCACTATATTTCTTTAGATATATATATGTGTGTGTGTGTGTGTGTGTGTGTGTGTGTGTGTGTTAATTAGTACATATACGCGTACCTACGTTTTTGGTGTGCGACTATAGTTTCGCTGGGTGGTGCTCCCAGTTCCTCAGTTCGTCCCAAATTTTTGCTCTGTATAACCGCATTGAACACTATTACGTTTCCACCTCATGCATAAATTAACGATTATTTATTTGCTTGCCTGCTTATGCACACCAGCATACGCGTACACGCCTGCTTATATTTGGCTGTTTCATTTATCTCTCTCTCTCTCTCTCTCTCTCTCTCTCTCTCTTGAGAAAATTAAACAAAACAAATAATTCTATTATTATTTACCTTCTTTTCGTATTTTTCCAATGAAACATGACCCAGTGCACATGTTAGTATGTCCATTCCACAAAGTTGTTCCTTGCAGATTGACCACAGATTCTCGAGTGGATTTCCGGGCCATTCTATAGTACATTGATTTGCTTACTGGTAAGGCTTTCCAGCGTATTGTTGCCGCGTTACAATCTTCGTACGCTTTCTTGTAGTAACGTGCATCGCAGACAATGGATGTAGGACAACTAATCGACAGGCGTGAGAATAGTGTTTGGGCGTCATAAAAATTTGATGCAATCACGGATGACGCAATATTTTTCAAAGCCAAGCAAATTTCATTATCCAGCTCGGAAACAGATTCATATTACTGCACACCAATGCAAATGCCCTAAACTGAGGAAAAAATAAAAATCGATTACACACTGTCACCCCAGAAGGTTTAAAACTGACCGTGTGGCGAACGAAATGAAATTAAAGCGGTTGTTTAAATTAATTTGCACAAGGGTGTATATATATATATATAGATAGATAAAGTAAAGTAATAATAATAATAGTAATGTCACCTATTCATAGGAGTAAAATTATATAACCATACGTATATCTATAAGTCGAGCAGAATTCGTTTCAGTAAAGTGCTAAATAATTCTCTGAAGTAATAATTACTGTATCAGAAGTAATTGAAGTTCCCAATACTTATCGAGGATCATGATTTCTCACTCTTCACTCTTCTTTTGTTTATTTTTTATTTACGCGCACTAAATGCTACAACGGACAGGAAGTTGTAGAGAGCCATGATCGCCCACATCCTGAAGGGACACGAGACATTCTTGTGAGTGCTCAACAACAAATGAAAACCCAAATATGAGTTTTTATGCGTATACATTAATTCTTTACAAATATATATATATGTGTGTGTGTGTGTGTGTGTGTGTGTGTGTGTGTGTGTGTGTGTGTGTGTGTAAACATTTATGTTTATATATGCTTATTTTTTCAGGAAATGGATTAAATCGATATACATTTTAATTTATTTGTATAAACATTATTTTAAAATATTCAACACACGAGGCCTGACGATTGCGTCTAGCATGAAACAGCCTGTCGCCTCTGAGTGCTGACTTCAATGTTCACTTTTATATTTACATACGCTCTATCCCTGATATTGAGTACTTCATCCCATAAATACAGCACGCCTTAAAACTATATTTATTCATTCATATATATATATATATATATATATATATATATATGCATCCTCGTTTATGCATGTTTCATTAAAAACGACAGACAAGGTATTACAGTTAAGCGTTTTATTTAATTTTTCTTGTGTTCGAACAAGAGCTTTCTTTTCTGGGCAAAGAGTGAGTAAAAACTGTCCAAATGTAAGTAATAACAATAGCGAACACACAGTCAAAAATTACATACACATGTATTACAAAAACCAAATGCATATTAATTACAAACAAGACGAATCTTCACTAAGACATATTATAAAGAAATACACTACCCCAATTGATCCGAATAAAAAAAATCAAATTATCTATTATAAAAAATTTAAGACAGCTAACCTTATCCTCAAAAAGAACAACACACCAGTTAAGTCAAAATCACAAAGAACGAACATTATCTATGAGTTCAAATGCCCCTTAAGGAACTGTGTTCCTGATCAAACCGGACTCATAAATAATTACATCGGTTACACAACTACATGCTTATCCAGACGTCTTATATTACACCTATCTGACCAGTTCTCCATTAGAACCCATTTAAACACACAGAAACTTAACAGATTCCATTAGAAACATACTAGTAGAAAACACAAATATATTAACTGAATCCATCTGTAAAAAAAGATTGAAAATAATGGAAGCTTTAATAATAAAAAAGAAAAAGCCAACTCTGAACAATATTAATTACGAATAAGGCCACAATGTTCTAACCGTATTCGTAAATTAAAACATCCTACAACACACTAAGACATACACATAATGCACACACTCAATTAAGCTGAAAAATCAAATCATCTTTGATAATGGCTGACGGCATAGCCGAAAGCATTCGGAACTATAAAACATTTGGACAGTTTTTAATCACTCTTTGTCTAGAAAAAAAAGCTCTTGTTAGAACACAAGAAAAATTAAATAAAAAGCTTAACCGTGGTAACTTGTCTGTCGTTTTTAATGAAACATGCATATATAAAATTGTTCCTAACCGTCATTAATAGCATTCAAAAAACATCTTTCGGTCGACAAACAAGTATTTCGTCTTCAAGTTTTTGATTTTATAAGGAAAAAAAACACATGCCTGATGATGAATAGAGAACTATTCGTAAGTACTAGCATTTTAACATCAAATAAACTGAAAACTATCGACATCTATGGTTTCGACGAGGATCACTTCACTCTATGGATTAACAGTATTTTAATGCATATATTATGTCTCTAGTGACGGATGTCACCATTAATGGCATTAATATTTCTGATTGATTCTATGTGTGATTATTTCTTTGTATGTAAATTATATGCTGCCTAATATTTTATATATATATATATATATATATATATAGAGAGAGAGAGAGAGAGAGAGAAAGAAAGAGAGAGAGAGCGTGAGAGAGAGATTCACATACGATCTTTGTGTTAAATGTAAAATCCCAAACATCTCTGTTTACGCATATATATATATATATATATATATATATATATATATATATATATATATATATATATTTATATATATTATTTCAAACGTTATTTTTGATGGATACTCGTATTTGAAAGGAACTACTTTAATCCTAAACAGAGCAAACCGATACTAAACTGATCCTGGGTAGACGTACCAGAAAGTGGCCATTTTGATAGTAAGTACCAATAATAGTATGTGTAGAAGGGTCTATACACTTTACAGTCTTTATACATGTGAAATAATACTAGTAAAAATATTTTCTCTAATAACTCCAATGGAAATATCTGAAGTGCTAATTGCTAATACAGTTTCAGCGAAAATGGAGAGTGTATTGGTCAAATGCTTAGAGCAAAAAGCTATAATAATAAGAGAGGAAATGCTTCATCGGAAAACCAACAATAATAAGACGGAATAATACTCGGAATAAAATAATAATAGGGAAAAGTGTTCCTCTAAAACAGCAATAATAAAGTCGGATAAAACTCAAATACTAAAATAATAATGGTAATGACATGCTTCTTCAACAAAACTGATCTAAACTTGACAACAAAAATTATCGTCTGTAATATTGTTGGCATTTCATTTTTGCTATATGGCTGTGAAACCTGTGCTCTATATCGCCGAGATATCCAAAAAAATCCACCAGTAAAACTTCGTTCAATCTTGAACATCAAATGTGAATACAATGTGACCAAAAAAAAAACAAGTTCCGGAAAGAGCCAATTGTCAAAGAATCAAATCGCTGATCATGAAACACCGTCCCAGCACATGTAACCAGAATGGAAGAGTCAAGGTTTCCAAGTTGAGTTTTATTCAGTCAGCTCAGTCCAGGGAAAAAGACGATTGTGTTATTCTCTTCGAAGATACAAGGACCTAATCAAAACAACACTGAAAGCCACTCGACTTGAACCTAAATCGCTTGGAATCATGAGAACGTGCCAACTGGCGATCTTTCATCAGCATTAGAACTAAAAACTTCAAAAGCCACCAGAAGGGAAAAGGATAAAGTCAAACGACAAGAGATAAAGATTCCACAAAATCAACCTCGTCCTCCGCCAACATTACAACACAGTCAATGCTGTCGACTCCTCCATGAAAGAATTGGTCTACTGAGTCATCAATGCCATCATCATAAAGGAAGTATTCAGTAAAGAATAAATTAAATTCTTTGATACGAGATAAAGCCGACAGCGACGAAAATAATAATAGCGGAAATGTATAATCTAAAAACAATAAAACGGAATAAAACTAATAAAAAAATAATATGAAAATACTTTATTTAAATAGCAAGTTATAAAATGGAGTAAAACTAGCAATAAAATAATATTAGTAAAAATGATTCTTCTGAAAAGCAATATTAATAAGATGTAGTAAAACTAATTAAATGATGTTGATGAAAATGGTTCCTATAAAAAGCAACATTAATAAGATTGAGTAAAACTAGCAATTAAAAACCACTGTAATAAGATAGAGTAAAACCAATAATAAAATAATAATAATAATAATAATAATGAAGATGCTTAATCTAAAAGAAATAATAAAATGAACGAAAACACGTAATAAAATAATATTGAAAATGCTTCACATAAAAGGAACCAATCGATAGGTTAATAACTAGTTATAAAATTATTTACACTATTTATTATCTATTTTTCATCTTTGATGTCATTTTTAAGACGGACCACTAATATATAGTGTCATATTGTAATATGAGCTCTAATAAAAATGGTCTTAAGACATTAGTTTTATAAGTCTGAAAAATTCATACGCTAATGTCCCAAAGGATATATGGCCCAGTTGATAAAAGCCTTGTTGGTAGTAATCCAGTGTCTTATGAGTTCAATACCTACCCAAGTCCGGGATGAAAAACAAATCTCTTACTTTACACCCTATTATTACAATTAATCACTGCATTTTCACTATTATTTAACATAATTGTCTGACTAGATGAGGTATTGTGACTATTTACATTGTTCAGACAATTGTCCTCATATTCTTGACATTTCGGTCCTTGTACGCTCCGGCCTTCTTCAGTTGATTGGAATTTACGAAACGAATCCTTTATTTATTTCGTCTACCGGCTTAGATTGTTCTAGTTCCACGAGCCGTGCCTCTCCCGGATATCTCAGTTTCAGTTATTTTTTTTCCTTCAGCGTAGTTGCAGTATAGACCACAGGTGGACTCTATGGGTGTTGAACAAACACAAATGTGTCTGAACAGGCATCTGCAACAGGGATTGGCTATACCGCCCTAACAGACATCCGTCCTCGGATACGAGTGGCCAGTCATCTGTCCTTTAGGATTCAATAGTTTCATTTAAACTCGTATCATTTTAGGCTCCATCGACAAAGGAAGAACAATTTAATTGGCATAATATTTACTCTTCATTATGTCTAATTTGATTGATCTTGAATCAATATCTCACCTTCAATGAATTGACAATAGTTAAAAAGAAATTCAACACATAGAGGCGTTCATCAGCTTTCCTTTAAACGCTTTTAAAAGCGTGAGTGTCTGGACGGGTTTTCTTTTGACTAGAAATGTTTGCTTCTGTAAATATGAACATACGTTTTAATATTTGTCTATATCTCTGAGATGAGGTAGTATGATTATTTACATTATTTTGGACTGTGATCACTCATCTTCATTGCCATATTCACAACATTTCGGCCGTTGTACGCTCCGGACTTCTTCAGGTGATTGAAATTTTTCTTCAATATCTGTCTATATCTCTGAGGTGAGGTATTATGATTATTTAGATTATTCGGACTGTAATCCTCATCTTCATTGCCATATTCACAACGTTTCCGTCGTTGTACGCTCCGTTCTTCTTCAGGTGATTGAAAATTTTCTTCAATGTCTGTCTATCTCTCTTAGGTGAGGTATTATGATTATCTACAATTTTAGGCCTGTGATCCTCATCTTCATTGCCATATTCACAACATTTCGGCCGTTATACGCTCCGGCCTTCTTCAGGTGATTGGAATTTCGAACCGAATTCTTTATTTCGTCCACCGGCATAGATTGTTCTAGTTCCACGTGCTATGCCTCTTCCGGGTGTCTCCGTTATTTCCTTTTAACTCAACAATCCAAGTGTAGTTCACCACTGCTGTGGCCTGGTATTGAACTGATGACCCAGTGGATAAAGATGTTGGTCAGATCCAATGACTAAACCCAAGGCGTTGTTTCAATACCAGACCACAACAGTGGGGAACCAAACTTGTAAAGTTGAGTTAAAGGGAAGCAACTGAGACACCAGAAAGAGGTATGGCACTTGGAACTAGAACAATCTGTCCCGGTAGATGAAATAAAGAGTTAGGCTCGAAATTCCAATCGCTTGAATAAGGCCAAAGCGTACAACCGCCGAAACGTTGAGAATATGGCAATGAATTTGATAATAACAGTTCGAATAATGTAAATAATGTAAGTAATCATAAGTTTTAAATTGATTTTAAAAAATGACACAGGTCGAATTCTATGGGCATTCTGCAACCTCTGTTTCTTTACGGCCTATTATACATTTTAAATGAAATAATTCTGAAAATATAACTATCTATATTTCTACTAGGGTGGCTAGCCAATCCCTATTGCAGACGTCTGCTCAGGCACCCATGGAGGCCACTTGCGTCTTATACTGCGACTATGCTGCGCGGACCTTAATTACAGTTTTCGAGACCGAAGCCTGAACAGCAGTTTGAACAAGGTCACCACGTTCAAACACTCAGTTACGATGACTTCGTGCTAACACAACCACATGTTCGACAGCGCTCAAAGGGTTTCGCCTACCTAATTTAATTCGCATGGCATGGGGTCAATCCGTGGGTTAGGGTCTTTCACGCAATCTCCAAAGATGTCACACGTTAACATCAAGAAGCTACCGTTCCTGACAAAATTGACCCTGGTGAGATTCGAACCCGGGTCTTATGGTCAGAAAGCGAATGTTCTAACTACGTGCCCACTGAATCCTGAAGAAATTACTTATAAAATATGAATCCGTTTCAAATATTGCGCTAAAGATATTTCGACTAATTGAACACGCAATTCTGTTCGCGGCGTTTAGGAAATGAAAGTTTACATTTTCATGGCGTCAATAGAAAATTATTTATTTATGGCCAGAAATAAAGAAAAAATTAATTTCAATTGATGATTAGTTAAACAATATCTCATAATTTTGCAATGGAATTGAGTGAGGTGATTGTTCACCATCATTTTTTTTAATCGAAATCACCCCTTGAAAGGCAGTAAAGCCACTAAGATACAAGGGTTTAATGAGTGCGAAAGAATTAGAAAACAGAAATATTATTAAAGAGAAGAAAGAAAAGAAGAGGAATCAAGAAGACAGTAGATAACGATTGACATTGTATTTAAATTTTTTGAAGATCAAAGTTGGCTGGAAAGCATGAAGCTGGAAGAGTGTTCCACAAGTGTGAAGTGCGAGAAAAGAAACTGTTAGCATAGAACTTACGGTTATATCCAGCCAATGGTAAAATGGTGGGGTGTGCCAAATGATTTTTCTGTTTCTATTTTTATTCTCACTATCTCTGTTATGTTTAATATATTTGCTGTCAGGTCACTTATAAACACTATTTTTAGGCAGTGTTATAAAATTTACTATGTTTGTAAAAGACATCTTCACTGGAAGTGAAGATTCACTGGAAGAGAACCATTTAACCAAATGGTTAGTACTAAGTTAGGGCAGAAGTTTCTCAATTTAATTGAGAAAGACTTCCCCAGAAATAATCCACTTAGTAAGATTTTTATTAGGAATGCAGTAAAACTAAGATATAGATGTAGAGATAATCTTGAAAAAATTATGAAAAAACATAAAAATAAAATTTTAAACAAATATAAAAACCTAAGTAATAATTACCATTCCAAAGCAGCAAACGCTGATAATACCAATAAGTGTAATTGTAGAAATCCTAACGAGTGTCCATTACAAAACAGGTATCAAACAGACTCCCTTGTTTACCTAAGCACTATTTTGACTTTTTACACATTTTTTAAAGTAAATGATACGAACTGTTGATTTTTCCTCCATTTCCTCTTTCTCTTATATATATATATATATATATATATATATATATATATATATATATATATATATATATATATATATATATATATAAAATTGTGTATATACTTATATGACTTACATGACGGTTCCGTATAGGATACAGGTTCCAATCCTGTCGGAGGACGAATATTTTCTATGAAAATTTCTCGTACATTCAGGCCGGTAAATGTTGTTTAAATACTGTTTATTATAAACAGACCATTTACTTAAATATTTGTATCCCTAAAAAGAATACCCGCTCGGCCCGGTGGCTAGGATCAAAGTGTAGTATCTGTGCTTTGTGAGCTGCCGGGTCGGGTGTCTGTCGAACTCTCTGCTTGCAGGGAGGAACTCTGACGAAGCTCCGCCGAAGGGTAGTGTTGCGTTGGGGGAGGTTGACGGAACTGGCCCCCCTCGGGGGGTTTGATGGTTATTTATTTTTGGCTGGGCCTACGGGCTCGGACATACCCACATTAAAAAGGCCTTGTGCCACATTCAATCCTCGTGTGTGGATTGATAAATACCATCTCTAAAAAGAATACCCGCTCGGCCCGGTGGCTAGGATCAAAGTGTAGTATCTGTGCTTTGTGAGCTGCCGGGTTGGGTGTCTGTCGAACTCTCTGCTTGCAGGGAGGAACCCTGACAAAGCTCCGCCGAAGGGCAGTGTTTCGTTGGGGGAGGTTGACGGAACTGGCCCCCCTCGGGGGGTTTGGATGGTTATTTATTTTTGTCTGGGCCTACGGGCTCGGAGATACCCACATTAAAAAGGCCTTGTGCCACATTCAGTCCTCGTGGGTGGATTGATAAATACCATCTCTAAAAAGAATACCCGCTCGGCCCGGTGGCTAGGATCAAAGTGTAGTATCTGTGCTTTGTGAGCTGCCGGGTTGGGTGTCTGTCGAACTCTCTGCTTGCAGGGAGGAACCCTGACGAAGCTCCGCCGAAGGGTAGTGTTTCGTTGGGGGAGGTTGACGGAACTGGCCCCCCTCGGGGGGTTTGGATGGTTATTTATTTTTGGCTGGGCCTACGGGCTCGGAGATACCCACATTAAAAAGGCCTTGTGCCACATTCAGTCCTCGTGGGTGGATTGATAAATACCATCTCTAAAAAGAATACCCGCTCGGCCCGGTGGCTAGGATCAAAGTGTAGTATCTGTGCTTTGTGAGCTGCCTGGTCGGGTGTCTGTCGAACTCTCTGCTTGCAGGGAGGAACTCTGACGAAGCTCCGCCGAAGGGTAGTGTTGCGTTGGGGGAGGTTGACGGAACTGGCCCCCCTCGGGGGGTTTGATGGTTATTTATTTTTGGCTGGGCCTACGGGCTCGGAGATACCCACATTAAAAAGGCCTTGTGCCACATTCAGTCCTCGTGGGTGGATTGATAAATACCATCTCTAAAAAGAATACCCGCTCGGCCCGGTGGCTAGGATCAAAGTGTAGTATCTGTGCTTTGTGAGCTGCCGGGTCGGGTGTCTGTCGAACTCTCTGCTTGCAGAGAGGAACCCTGACGTAGCTCCGCCGAAGGGCAGTGTTGCGTTGGGGGAGGTTGACGGAACTGGCCCCCCTCGGGGGGTTTGATGGTTATTTATTTTTGGCTGGGCCTACGGGCTCGGAGATACCCACATTAAAAAGGCCTTGTGCCACATTCAATCCTCGTGGGTGGATTGATAAATACCATCTATAAAAAGAATACCCGCTCGGCCCGGTGGCTAGGATCGAAGTGTAGTATCTGTGCTTTGTGAGCTGCCGGGTCGGGTGTCTGTCGAACTCTCTGCTTGCAGGGAGGAACTCTGACGAAGCTCCGCCGAAGGGTGGGGTTTCGTTGGTGGAGGTTGACGGAACTGGCCCCCCTTGGGGGGTTTGATGGTTATTTATTTTTGGCTGAGCCTACGGGCTCGGAGATACCCACATTAAAAAGGCCTTGTGCCACATTCAATTCATCTGGGTGGATTGATAAATACCATCTAAAAAAAGCATACCCGCTCGGCCCGGTGGCTAGGATCAAAGTGTAGTATCTGTGCTTTGTGAGCTGCCGGGTCGGGTGTCTGTCGAACTCCCTGCTTGCAGGGAGGAACCCTGACGAAGCTCCGCCGAAGGGTAGGGTTGCGTTGGGGGAGGTTGACGGAACTGGCCCCCCTCGGGGGGTTTGGATGGTTATTTATTTTTGGCTGGGCCTACGGGCTCGGAGATACCCACATTAAAAAGGCCTTGTGCCACATTCAATTCCCGTGGGTGGATTGATAAATACCACCTATAAAAAGAATGTATAAACATAAAATGTCTTAAAATAATTGTCGAACTTTGTCCATTTCATAATATATATATATTAAAAAATATACACAATACCTTAGTTTAAATTGCACAACTCCAAGTTACATTGCCGAAGTAATTGCCAAGTGTTGGAATTGGAACACACACATATCTATACGAGTGTGTGTGTCACCTTTCCGAAAATGTGTGTAAATCTCTTGAGAAGTTTAAGAATAATTTTAGATCACCCAATTTAAAGGACATCTGCACACATTTAGTTGATTTTATTTTACTGAAGTATTGACTGTCATATTTATTTTTAATTCTGTAGCATAATAATTCAATTTGTACATTGTAATTTATTTTGTTCATAATTTTAATCAAATAAATGCATTTTTGTGATTCAAATGTTCCATTTAGGCTAAAATTAATTTAACAGTGTAAATTGTCAACGCAATAGTTGTCTTAAATTATCCGTTAATGTCGTAGAAATACTGAATACTCGATTAACCAACAGCAAAAAAGGAAGAAAAGGATAGCGAAAAGTATGGGAATGAAGAAAGACGCATCAAAGACAATGAAAATTATTTGAATATTTATCATTCGAACGACATGCTCTACAATCAAAAATAATTTAAGTTTCTGTTTTAATTCAAACATGCGTCGAAAATGCCGTGTGCTTCTTTGAAATCAAAGCGTGTGAATCGTATATGCTCCAAACAAACACAATATTAATCTATGAGAAAACATAATATCGGAACGCAATCAGGAATTATAGCTAAAAATCAATATAGATTAATAATTACAATTGCTACTTACTCTGTAATTATATGTTTAACCCAAAATGTCGCCCTCTATTATGTATACAAATTCGAAATGGTCAACGAATTTGTAAAAATGGTGAAATTAAAATGATAACGACACTAGAAAATAAAAAAGGTGTGTGAGATTTATCCAAAGTTAAAACTTATCCATTTTTTGGTGTATAAGACTTGATATTTTACCCATTAAATTTGATATCAATTGTTTTTTGCGACTTATATACCGAAGTAAATAATCAAATAATAATATATATTCCGTAAATATTATATAATATATAAATGATATATAATATATCACAAAATACATTTGAATGCTTAAAGGTGGTCCTCAGTGATGAAAGCCGTCTTCCTCGCTGATTTCGGGATTCTTATTCATCATATCAGCTCCGACAGCCACCCCCGACCAGTTATCTTATTCAACAGGTCGACACCGTGTAAAGATATTTATTTATACAATATGTATAAAATGTGGCACAAGGCCTAAAAGGGGGATGGGGAATGACGGTCTTCTTCTGTCTTAAATCTAAACTTAGCTAGTCCCAGACACGGACCCAAACAAACCAACAATATTCCAATCACCAAAACAACACATTCACTCCTACCTTTCTTACCACGTCCACCATAACGCCTCGAATTCTCCATGAAGTCCTAACTAGTTCCCTTATGTACAAATATTGTTCGTGGGGGGAGGGTCATAAAATAACAATTTTTTTAAAAAGAACCCCAAATGATTTTGTACAATATGACTTAAAAATATTTACAATAAAACTAAACAAAACTGAGTTAGTAATAAAACCCCCCACAAACCATAAATGTGGCAGCAAAATCAGTTAACTAGACGAAATCAATGCGGGGCTAAGAAAAAATAAGAAAAAACATTCATTCCTCCAAGCATTCACACAGACACTCACACATTCATACACAACAACAAATACGAAAAAGCACACACACGAAAAGAAAGTCGCCCCGCATCCACCAGAGAACTGAAGTCACTGACCACCTAACGAGGGAGGGGATGGGGAATTAAACGAAAGAAAAATAGGGACAGAAATAAAAGGGACCAATGCGCATGCATACCCTAGCTAAGTTTACTAGAAAAAAGGGAAAACTAAAGATTCAAAATCAAAAACCTAGTCTAAGCTAAAATCTGGGTGGGTTGCCTATGTTCAACCCTGTTAGGACAAATCCTGTACCTAACCGACATCCAAGTGCCACTCTAGGTCAGCCCCTTTCACTCTACACATTCGCGCAAGATTCACCCACCTTTTGCCAAATTCCGATGAGGTGAGCCGCCGCCTTTCCGTCCTAATCTTGACTTTAAGCTGATGCTTAAAGTACAAGATCAGTTGGGAAGAGGTGAACTTCTCGCCCTCATGGAATCCCTTCTGACGCGTCGTCCAAATCACGACTCTCATAATCCCTAGTAAGCAACAGAACACATAGTGTTCAGCCTTCGTCAATTGCGACACCACATTGCTACAAACAGAACTGGCTTCCAGGACAAAGAACTTTCCCTGCAGCATGCGAACCATGAGGCCTTCAACAAACTTGCACAACGGCACTACCGTCTTGCACTGAAAAAAGGCGTGACCAATGGTCTCGACTTCCCCAGTGCAGCGACGACAGTTTGGATATTTCTCCAAACCTGCTGAACAGAGTCTCATGCCGACCCAGAGGGCCCCACGAATCATCAGCCAGGTGAGTGATGCCTCATCGTTATTGAGACATTTCAACCCAGGCGCCCAAGGCCACATCGAGCGAGCCTCCTGCTTCGTAAGACCGAGCTCGTCGATCGGATCATCTTGAACGGACCCCCTAACTAACAATCGATACAATGCCTTACGAGACAACGCCTGGGCGTCGGAGAGGCCATCCGACGTCCGTAAGAGGAGCTTCAAAGCACTACGACATTCGCGGTAGAAGGCACACTCGGCACGAGGTCTACGGTCGGCCTCCTCCTCGCACGAGTGCACACTTCTCAGGGATGGGAAATGTTTTCGGACATCTTCTTTCCAAAAGGTGCCCACCTCATCCAATCCGCGACACATTCGGTCTAGAAAGGTAATGCGAAGCATATATTGACGAATCTCAATGCTAGGCATACCCAGACCGCCCTCAGAGGGATGAAGGCAACAGATCTCGCGAGTTACCATAGGGGCCTTGTCTCTCCACAAGAAAGAGAACAAGGTCCGGACTAATGACATTAGTCTGGCATACGGGAGCGGAAGCACAGAAAGTCGGTAAAGGAGTATCGGATATATGTGTGAAACACATACCTCCGCCCTTCCCTTCAGGGAAAGTCTCCTCCGAGACCACAGTTTAACCGCGATCTCGGCCTTCCCCTGCACCTCCGACCAATTCATTTCCAACTGGAGATCAGGACCGAACCAGACGCAGTCGACACCGTGTAAAGATATTTATTTATACAGTTTAATGTATAAAATGTGGCACAAGGCCTAAAAGGGGGATGGGGAATGACGGTCTTCTTCTGTCTTAAATCTAAACTTAGCTAGTCCCAGACACGGACCCAAACAAACCAACAATATT
Organism: Acanthosepion lycidas; assembly: GCA_963932145.1. Lineage (NCBI taxonomy): Eukaryota > Metazoa > Mollusca > Cephalopoda > Sepiida > Sepiidae > Acanthosepion > Acanthosepion lycidas. The sequence goes on from OZ010603.1 coordinate 24,783,308, forward strand.
CCAATCACCAAAACAACACATTCACTCCTACCTTTCTTACCACGTCCACCATAACGCCTCAAATTCTCCATGAAGTCCTAACTAGTCCCCTTATGTACAAATATTGTTCGTGGGGGGAGGGTCATAAAATAACAATTTTTTTTAAAAAGAACCCCAAATGATTATGTACAATATGACTTTTAAATTATTTACAATAAAACTAAACAAAACTGTGTTAGTAATAAAACCCCCCACAAACCATAAATGTGGCAGCAAAATCAGTTAACTAGACGAAATCAATGCGGGGCTAAGAAAAAATAAGAAAAAACATTCATTCCTCCAAGCATTCACACAGACACTCACACATTCATACACAACAACAAATACGAAAAAGCACACACACGAAACGAAAGTCGCCCCGCATCCACCAGAGAACTGAAGTCACTGACCACCTAACGAGGGAGGGGATGGGGAATTAAACGAAAGAAAAAATAGGGACAGAAATAAAAGGGGGGCCAATGCGCATGCATACCCTAGCTAAGTTTACTAGAAAAAAGGGAAAACTAAAGATTCAAATTCAAAAACCTAGTCTAACCTAAAATCAGGGTGGGTTGCCTATGTTCAACCCTGTTAGGACAAATCCTGTACCTAACCGACGTCCAAGTGCCACTCTAGGTCAGCCCCTTTCACTCTACACATTCGCGCAAGATTCACCCACCTTTTGCCAAATTCCGATGAGGTGAGCCGCCGCCTTTCCGTCCTAATCTTGACTTTAAGCTGATGCTTAAAGTACAAGATCAGTTGGGAAGAGGTGAACTTCTCGCCCTCATGGAATCCCTTCTGACGCGTCGTCCAAATCACGACTCTCATAATCCCTAGTAAGCAACAGAACACATAGTGTTCAGCCTTCGTCAATTGCGACACCACATTGCTACAAACAGAACTGGCTTCCAGGACAAAGAACTTTCCCTGCAGCATGCGAACCATGAGGCCTTCAACAAACTTGCACAACGGCACTACCGTCTTGCACTGAAAAAAGGCGTGACCAATGGTCTCGACTTCGCCAGTGCAGCGACGACAGTTTGGATATTTCTCCAAACCTGCTGAACAGAGTCTCTTGCCGACCCAGAGGGCCTCACGAATCATCAGCCAGGTGAGTGATGCCTCATCGTTATTGAGACATTTCAACCCAGGCGCCCAAGGCCACATCGAGCGAGCCTCCTGCTTCGTAAGACCGAGCTCGTCGATCAGATCATCTTGAACGGACCCCCTAACTAACAATCGATACAATGCCTTACGAGACAACGCCTGGGCGTCGGAGAGGCCATCCGACGTCCGTAAAAGGAGCTTCAAAGCACTACGACATTCGCGGTAGAAGGCACACTCGGCACGAGGTCTACGGCCGGCCTCCTCCTCGCACGAGTGCACACTTCTCAGGGATGGGAAATGTTTTCGGACATCTTCTTTCCAAAAGGTGCCCACCTCATCCAATCCGCGACACATTCGGTCTAGAAAGGTAATGCGAAGCATATATTGACGAATCTCAATGCTAGGCATACCCAGACCGCCCTCAGAGGGATGAAGGCAACAGATCTCGCGAGTTACCATAGGGGCCTTGTCTCTCCACAAAAAGGAGAACAAGGTCCGGACTAATGACATTAGTCTGGCATACGGGAGCGGAAGCACAGAAAGTCGGTAAAGGAGTATCGGATATATGTGTGAAACACATACCTCCGCCCTTCCCTTCAGGGAAAGTCTCCTCCGAGACCACAGTTTAACCGCGATCTCGGCCTTCCCCTGCACCTCCGACCAATTCATTTCCAACTGGAGATCAGGACCGAACCAGACGCCGAGTATCTTGATCGGCCCATCCGTCCAGAGGAAAGGTCCGGGAAGAGAAACTCCCTTCCACGCACCCAACCGCAAGCCCACAGACTTATCGCGGTTGATCTTGGCCCCTGTCACCATCTCATACCCACTGATCTCTTTGCTGACTTCGTTAATCTCGGCTCTGTTCGACACCAGAACCGAAACGTCGTCAGCATAAGCAGAATACCTGGCTGAGGTGGAAGCCCCAGGCAGGGAAATTCCGCGCAGGACCGGATTTGCCTTCAACTTGCGAAGGAATGGTTCCAACGCAAGAACGTAAAGCAGAGGCGAGAGCGGACAACCTTGACGAATGGAGCGAGACAATACGAAAGGCTTCGATCTTACGCCATTCACTTCCACCAGCGCACCGGGGGTCGCATACAAAAGTCGGATCCAGGAGCGAAAGTCGGCTCTGAAACCGGCAGCCGAAAGGACAGCCTCCAGAAATCGATGGTCAACCCTATCGAAGGCCTTGGACTGATCTAAATTGATCAGCGCGGCTTCACTGTCGACTTTTTCTAAGATCAAGCGTACCATGTGAAGGTTATCCTGAATAGTCCTGCCCTTCACAGCACAAGTCTGTTCGGGGCCAATCAGACTAGACAGGACAAGCTGCAAACGGTTGGCTAAGATCTTCGCCAAAATCTTTAAGTCAGTGTTTAACATCGTTAAAGGGCGAAAGTTCCCTAACCCATCCCCACCGCCCTTGTCCTTACGCAGCAACTTGATCACACCCCTGGTGAAGCGTTGGGGTAAAGACCCCTGCCTCATCCAGTGGTTGTAAATCAGTTCCAGCAAAGGAACAAAAACGTGCGACAACCTCAAGTACACTTCGTAGGGAAGACCATCTAATCCCGGAGACTTATCCAGGCCAACCTGCTTCAGCGCTTCCCAGATCTCCGACTCTGTAATGGGACCCTCGCACCTAGCCGCTTCAGCTGCCGAAAGGCAGGGAAAGTCAGCTAAATAGGCGTCGAACTGAGCAGAGCTCAGACCGGGCTCCCTGGTGAAAAGATCCTGAAAGTAATCCCGAAACACCTCACATATGCCCGCGTTTGTAGTCACGGTCCGCTTATCCGGCAATGTGACGCATGCGATATGTCGCTTAGACGCGCTTCGATTTTCCTCTGCACGCAGTTCAGCGGCCATATTCGTTGCCTCAGAAGACATTCTTTTTAACCTAGCCCTAACTACCAGAGCTTGATCCTTCTTGATAAGCAAGGAGGACAACTCTGCCTTAGCTAAGGCTATGTCCCCACTAACACGGGATTTCACTGCCCGATCGACTTTATCTTCTAAAGCAGTTTGCGCCGCTAATCTATCTAGATTGAGTCGACGACTAAAATCGGCAGCAAACGTTCGAATATGAGATTTTAATTTGCCCCACCAGGCATTTCCCACAACCGCACCCGTCAATTCCCTTTGTATCATTAGTAGCAGCTGGTCCCGGAAACCCTGATCACCAAAAAGGGAACAGTTCAATTTCCAGTAACCAGCCAATCTAACCTTAGGCTTATCTAAGTTTACACGGACCCGGACAAGCCTATGATCCGTATAAACTATATAATGGAAACTTGGACAGCCTAAGAGCCCTACATCGACTCTCCTAACTAAGACCCGGTCCAGGTAGCTCGCAAGCGTCCCGGGAGCCGAGTTGCCACTATTTGTCCAAGTCCATGCTACCTCCCGAGGGTGTTCATTCCGGAACTTATCGACAAGATCAAACTCATCGATAAAGTCCCGAAATGGTTTCACATCCGGGTTGTTAGTACCTTGTTTATGCCCTATACGATCTATATCGGGGTCAAGGACGGCATTCCAATCCCCCGCTAAAACTACCCGACGAGACGTCGTCAAGAAGGGCGCGATCTGCCGAAACAAAGCAGGCCGCTCGGAATGACTATTGGGCGCATAAACCCCAATGAGACGTAGAACCTTATCCTTTATGGTAACATCCAGCACGCAAAGTCTGCCCGCCGGATCCGCGAAGACAAGGGTACAAGCAGCCTTCAAAGACTTGCTCACTAGCCAAGAGACACCCCTCGAACGACCATCAAAACAGGCTGAATAAACGGCGAACCCCTTAGACAGTATGTCCTCACGATCATGAGAAGAAAAACGGGTCTCTTGTATACAACATACATTCACCCCGAGGCGCTGAAGATCACGAGTGAGCCTCGCCCTGCGAGACTCGGACCTCACGCCCCGGACATTTAAACTAGCTAACCAGAGAGCCATTGTCAAGCCGATTAGGGTTGTCCTTCAGGATAGAACATGGCTGGGGTGAGGACACCGACAGCTCGTCCCATAGATCCGGACGCCATCTCATTTTCGACGGTGTCGTCTTGAGACAAGCCGCCGATGTCCGAGGGGTAGGTGAGTTTCAGGGCTCTATAAAGGGATGGGTGAACAAAAACTGGGACCCTCCCTTTCAGCTTTTGGTCAGATTCATTTGATTCGGGGTCAAGAAGATAGGCAGCTGGGGGCACCATTTTGAGCGACGACTGGGCCTCCTCTATCATGCCCCAAATCTCCCGCGTACCCGGGCCAGATCTAATAACAGTCAGGATTCTTGAGGCCGAAGGGAAGTTGTTCGGATTCTCCACATCTAGGCCATTTACTTTTTTAAAATTCCAAAGAATCTTCAGATCTTTTGGGTTGCGTGTTTGGCCAAAAACCCTTTCTGCTTGGTCCCGGGGTACGCGGCAGACGTCTTCCCCTGGGAGATATGGTGGTTTGATTTTTTTCTTTTTCTTGTCCGTAATGGATTGAGCATCTGGACTTCTTAATCTTTTTTTTTGAGGTGAATGTATGGGAGTTGACATGGGTGAGACATTGGGGGTGGTAGATGGTGTCCACCCGGTAGGCGTCCTCACTGGCGAAGGTTTAGAAGAATGACGCGATTTTGCTGGTGAGCTTGATGCAGATTTGGGCGGAGGTGGTTTTAAGAAAGACTTTTTAGATGAAGAAGGGGAAGACGGGGCAGAGGATAGGGGGCCCGGTGCCCCCAGCGATTTTTGCTTTTTAGCCCGCGTTTCATCCAGTTTGTCTTTTAGCTTTTTGATGTCTAAAATCTTCCTCCAGCCCGGTTCATTGAGTTTTTGCGCTTCGGTTGCTTTGGATTCGTAAGACGCCGAGGCGTCGCCCTCAGAGCTGGTAGAGGGAATGGGGCTGTAGGTGACATTGTCCCTGGTGTCATGTTGGGACTGAAGAACCGCTGTTTGGGTCTTCCCCTTGCCTCTAACTACGAGGCGCCATTCCCCCTCCTCCTTCTCCTTCTCCACACTTGTGGCAGGCGTCGGCTTCGGGGGTAATGAGGGACTAGGCCCAACCGGGGGATTTTCCTCACCGGTCCGCCTCGCAGCTAGGCCCACTACAGGCGCCGCGGATTTTAGCTTCTCGGCCAAGGGGGGATTTTGGTCGCCAGCGACCGGAACTCCAGGGGCCTTCTTTCCTGGGCAGGAGGAGGAAAGGTGACCAGTCTCTCCACACCTCCAGCAAGTTGGTCTTCTACCGGTCACTATGACCGGCATTTTCCGGTCGCCATACTCCAAACAGTTGGGGACGGACTTGAAGGCCTTCTGGTCGAGCATTATGTCGAAAGTCCATCCCCCGTTCAAATTGTCGGAGAGAGCCCCTAAAATTTGGCCGAACTGCAAAAAAAATGCAGCCAGGAGCTCTCCCGAAATTTGAGGAGGAACTTCAAAGACGGCTACCCTAGTCCGCCTGCGGCCCTCATACTCCGTTCTGATGATAAAATCCTTCGTAATTAGTTCTTTCTTGGCCATGGCCAGGCAATCTTCTGGGGTGGGTAACAGAATGTCCCACATGAAGAACCCTCTACCCTTTATTACTCTTTGGGGTTTTATCCCCAGGGACAAAAGTGATTTAATCACTGTGTCTTTTGTGGAGCGACAAATCTTTCTCGTTTTCTTATCCACCACAAAAATGGTCACCATTCTTTTTGAGAACACATCGAGTTCTTGGACAATATCGACGAACCCATCTTTATTAACAAGATGGGCGTACCCCTTCGCCTTATCCAAGAAATCCGCCATGTTCAAGATACAACTTGGGGGGGACTTCCAACATGAGGGCAATTCCTCGGCGGTCTTGACTTGTGCATCCTTAGGCACTTCTACATTTTTGCTAGCGTCTTTTTTCGAGACACTAGCACCTTTTTTCAAGATTGGGCTAGTGTTAGCCTGCTTCTTTGTCGGTTTCTCCGGCGGGTCAGCTTTCGCCGCCGAACCGAACAGGTCTTTCTTCACATTAGACCGACTGGCTTCGTCGGCCATGGTGTATTAGTTTAGAAACTTCCAAACGCGGGTTCAATTTTTTTGTTTTTTTCCGTGGAAAGGAGTTGGGGGAAAAAAAAAAAAAAAAAAAAAAAAAAAAAATTAAACAAATAAAGAAAAAGCCTGGATGAACCAGTAAATAAAATGGCAAATGAGACAAAAATAAATAAAATGAACAAACTTGTACAAACAGAAAGAAATAAAAAAAAAAAAAAAATAAAGATGGCGCTCAAAGGCTGCCGAAAATAAAAGAAAAAACAAAAACTCCTTTCTCTTTTTTTCCAAAAAATTCAATTAAACTGTACAAAAGAAAAAGAAAAAGTCTGGTTTGTAACCAGAAGAAAAAAAAATAAAAGTTTGCGGCCGAAGCCGCTAAAGAAAATAAACTAAAAACACAAGAAAAACAAACTAGTCAAACCAAAAAAGAAAAGAATGCGACCGAAGTCGCTAATAAAATGAAAATGGGTAAAAAAATAAAAACGAAATAAAAAATAAAGCTTTCTTTTTCTTTTTTTTCTTAAATGTACTTATTTTTTTAACAACAAAAAAATACAAAAAATAAAAAATTATGTGGGCCGAAGCCCCCAAAAAATAAAAACAAACAAAAGAAATGGAATAATAAAAAATTAAAACTTAGCAAAATGTCTTGGTGTGTTCAAAATTTATCGTTGATTCCACAAAAGGTCGCCAAACAATTCCTCGTGGCCAAAAAAAAATCAAATTCGTCGCTGTGCAACACAAAAAATGACAATTATACAAATTCAAAAACACTGGTCACAAAAAGACGGATAACGTAACTCGGAGACAGCGTGTAAAGATATTTATTTATACAGTTTAATGTATAAAATGTGGCACAAGGCCAAAAAAGGGGGGATGGGGAATGACGGTCTTCTTCTGTCTTAAATCTAAACTTAGCTAGTCCCAGACACGGACCCAAACAAACCAACAATATTCCAATCACCAAAACAACACATTCACTCCTACCTTTCTTACCACGTCCACCATAACGCCTCAAATTCTCCATGAAGTCCTAACTAGTCCCCTTATGTACAAATATTGTTCGTGGGGGGAGGGTCATAAAATAACAATTTTTTTAAAAAGAACCCCAAATGATTATGTACAATATGACTTTTAAATTATTTACAATAAAACTAAACAAAACTGTGTTAGTAATAAAACCCCCCACAAACCATAAATGTGGCAGCAAAATCAGTTAACTAGACGAAATCAATGCGGGGCTAAGAAAAAATTGAAAAAACATTCATTCCTCGAAGCATTCACACAGACACTCACACATTCATACACAACAACAAATACGAAAAAGCACACACACGAAACGAAAGTCGCCCCGCATCCACCAGAGAACTGAAATCACTGACCACCTAACGAGGGAGGGGATGGGGAATTAAACGAAAGAAAAAATAGGGACAGAAATAAAAGGGGGCAATGCGCATGCATACCCTAGCTAAGTTTACTAGAAAAAAGGGAAAACTAAAGAATCAAATACAAAAACCTAGTCTAACCTAAAATCAGGGTGGGTTGCCTATGTTCAACCCTGTTAGGACAAATCCTGTACCTAACCGACGTCCAAGTGCCACTCTAGGTCAGCCCCTTTCACTCTACACATTCGCGCAAGATTCACCCACCTTTTGCCAAATTCCGATGAGGTGAGCCGCCGCCTTTCCGTCCTAATCTTGACTTTAAGCTGATGCTTAAAGTACAAGATCAGTTGGGAAGAGGTGAACTTCTCGCCCTCATGGAATCCCTTCTGACGCGTCGTCCAAATCACGACTCTCATAATCCCTAGTAAGCAACAGAACACATAGTGTTCAGCCTTCGTCAATTGCGACACCACATTGCTACAAACAGAACTGGCTTCCAGGACAAAGAACTTTCCCTGCAGCATGCGAACCATGAGGCCTTCAACAAACTTGCACAACGGCACTACCGTCTTGCACTGAAAAAAGGCGTGACCAATGGTCTCGACTTCGCCAGTGCAGCGACGACAGTTTGGATATTTCTCCAAACCTGCTGAACAGAGTCTCTTGCCGACCCAGAGGGCCTCACGAATCATCAGCCAGGTGAGTGATGCCTCATCGTTATTGAGACATTTCAACCCAGGCGCCCAAGGCCACATCGAGCGAGCCTCCTGCTTCGTAAGACCGAGCTCGTCGATCAGATCATCTTGAACGGACCCCCTAACTAACAATCGATACAATGCCTTACGAGACAACGCCTGGGCGTCGGAGAGGCCATCCGACGTCCGTAAAAGGAGCTTCAAAGCACTACGACATTCGCGGTAGAAGGCACACTCGGCACGAGGTCTACGGCCGGCCTCCTCCTCGCACGAGTGCACACTTCTCAGGGATGGGAAATGTTTTCGGACATCTTCTTTCCAAAAGGTGCCCACCTCATCCAATCCGCGACACATTCGGTCTAGAAAGGTAATGCGAAGCATATATTGACGAATCTCAATGCTAGGCATACCCAGACCGCCCTCAGAGGGATGAAGGCAACAGATCTCGCGAGTTACCATAGGGGCCTTGTCTCTCCACAAAAAGGAGAACAAGGTCCGGACTAATGACATTAGTCTGGCATACGGGAGCGGAAGCACAGAAAGTCGGTAAAGGAGTATCGGATATATGTGTGAAACACATACCTCCGCCCTTCCCTTCAGGGAAAGTCTCCTCCGAGACCACAGTTTAACCGCGATCTCGGCCTTCCCCTGCACCTCCGACCAATTCATTTCCAACTGGAGATCAGGACCGAACCAGACGCCGAGTATCTTGATCGGCCCATCCGTCCAGAGGAAAGGTCCGGGAAGAGAAACTCCCTTCCACGCACCCAACCGCAAGCCCACAGACTTATCGCGGTTGATCTTGGCCCCTGTCACCATCTCATACCCACTGATCTCTTTGCTGACTTCGTTAATCTCGGCTCTGCTCGACACCAGAACCGAAACGTCGTCAGCATAAGCAGAATACCTGGCTGAGGTGGAAGCCCCAGGCAGGGAAATTCCGCGCAGGACCGGATTTGCCTTCAACTTGCGAAGGAATGGTTCCAACGCAAGAACGTAAAGCAGAGGCGAGAGCGGACAACCTTGACGAATGGAGCGAGACAATACGAAAGGCTTCGATCTTACGCCATTCACTTCCACCAGCGCACCGGGGGTCGCATACAAAAGTCGGATCCAGGAGCGAAAGTCGGCTCTGAAACCGGCAGCCGAAAGGACAGCCTCCAGAAATCGATGGTCAACCCTATCGAAGGCCTTGGACTGATCTAAATTGATCAGCGCGGCTTCACTGTCGACTTTTTCTAAGATCAAGCGTACCATGTGAAGGTTATCCTGAATAGTCCTGCCCTTCACAGCACAAGTCTGTTCGGGGCCAATCAGACTAGACAGGACAAGCTGCAAACGGTTGGCTAAGATCTTCGCCAAAATCTTTAAGTCAGTGTTTAACATCGTTAAAGGGCGAAAGTTCCCTAACCCATCCCCACCGCCCTTGTCCTTACGCAGCAACTTGATCACACCCCTGGTGAAGCGTTGGGGTAAAGACCCCTGCCTCATCCAGTGGTTGTAAATCAGTTCCAGCAAAGGAACAAAAACGTGCGACAACCTCAAGTACACTTCGTAGGGAAGACCATCTAATCCCGGAGACTTATCCAGGCCAACCTGCTTCAGCGCTTCCCAGATCTCCGACTCTGTAATGGGACCCTCGCACCTAGCCGCTTCAGCTGCCGAAAGGCAGGGAAAGTCAGCTAAATAGGCGTCGAACTGAGCAGAGCTCAGACCGGGCTCCCTGGTGAAAAGATCCTGAAAGTAATCCCGAAACACCTCACATATGCCCGCGTTTGTAGTCACGGTCCGCTTATCCGGCAATGTGACGCATGCGATATGTCGCTTAGACGCGCTTCGATTTTCCTCTGCACGCAGTTCAGCGGCCATATTCGTTGCCTCAGAAGACATTCTTTTTAACCTAGCCCTAACTACCAGAGCTTGATCCTTCTTGATAAGCAAGGAGGACAACTCTGCCTTAGCTAAGGCTATGTCCCCACTAACACGGGATTTCACTGCCCGATCGACTTTATCTTCTAAAGCAGTTTGCGCCGCTAATCTATCTAGATTGAGTCGACGACTAAAATCGGCAGCAAACGTTCGAATATGAGATTTTAATTTGCCCCACCAGGCATTTCCCACAACCGCACCCGTCAATTCCCTTTGTATCATTAGTAGCAGCTGGTCCCGGAAACCCTGATCACCAAAAAGGGAACAGTTCAATTTCCAGTAACCAGCCAATCTAACCTTAGGCTTATCTAAGTTTACACGGACCCGGACAAGCCTATGATCCGTATAAACTATATAATGGAAACTTGGACAGCCTAAGAGCCCTACATCGACTCTCCTAACTAAGACCCGGTCCAGGTAGCTCGCAAGCGTCCCGGGAGCCGAGTTGCCACTATTTGTCCAAGTCCATGCTACCTCCCGAGGGTGTTCATTCCGGAACTTATCGACAAGATCAAACTCATCGATAAAGTCCCGAAATGGTTTCACATCCGGGTTGTTAGTACCTTGTTTATGCCCTATACGATCTATATCGGGGTCAAGGACGGCATTCCAATCCCCCGCTAAAACTACCCGACGAGACGTCGTCAAGAAGGGCGCGATCTGCCGAAACAAAGCAGGCCGCTCGGAATGACTATTGGGCGCATAAACCCCAATGAGACGTAGAACCTTATCCTTTATGGTAACATCCAGCACGCAAAGTCTGCCCGCCGGATCCGCGAAGACAAGGGTACAAGCAGCCTTCAAAGACTTGCTCACTAGCCAAGAGACACCCCTCGAACGACCATCAAAACAGGCTGAATAAACGGCGAACCCCTTAGACAGTATGTCCTCACGATCATGAGAAGAAAAACGGGTCTCTTGTATACAACATACATTCACCCCGAGGCGCTGAAGATCACGAGTGAGCCTCGCCCTGCGAGACTCGGACCTCACGCCCCGGACATTTAAACTAGCTAACCAGAGAGCCATTGTCAAGCCGATTAGGGTTGTCCTTCAGGATAGAACATGGCTGGGGTGAGGACACCGACAGCTCGTCCCATAGATCCGGACGCCATCTCATTTTCGACGGTGTCGTCTTGAGACAAGCCGCCGATGTCCGAGGGGTAGGTGAGTTTCAGGGCTCTATAAAGGGATGGGTGAACAAAAACTGGGACCCTCCCTTTCAGCTTTTGGTCAGATTCATTTGATTCGGGGTCAAGAAGATAGGCAGCTGGGGGCACCATTTTGAGCGACGACTGGGCCTCCTCTATCATGCCCCAAATCTCCCGCGTACCCGGGCCAGATCTAATAACAGTCAGGATTCTTGAGGCCGAAGGGAAGTTGTTCGGATTCTCCACATCTAGGCCATTTACTTTTTTAAAATTCCAAAGAATCTTCAGATCTTTTGGGTTGCGTGTTTGGCCAAAAACCCTTTCTGCTTGGTCCCGGGGTACGCGGCAGACGTCTTCCCCTGGGAGATATGGTGGTTTGATTTTTTTCTTTTTCTTGTCCGTAATGGATTGAGCATCTGGACTTCTTAATCTTTTTTTTTGAGGTGAATGTATGGGAGTTGACATGGGTGAGACATTGGGGGTGGTAGATGGTGTCCACCCGGTAGGCGTCCTCACTGGCGAAGGTTTAGAAGAATGACGCGATTTTGCTGGTGAGCTTGATGCAGATTTGGGCGGAGGTGGTTTTAAGAAAGACTTTTTAGATGAAGAAGGGGAAGACGGGGCAGAGGATAGGGGGCCCGGTGCCCCCAGCGATTTTTGCTTTTTAGCCCGCGTTTCATCCAGTTTGTCTTTTAGCTTTTTGATGTCTAAAATCTTCCTCCAGCCCGGTTCATTGAGTTTTTGCGCTTCGGTTGCTTTGGATTCGTAAGACGCCGAGGCGTCGCCCTCAGAGCTGGTAGAGGGAATGGGGCTGTAGGTGACATTGTCCCTGGTGTCATGTTGGGACTGAAGAACCGCTGTTTGGGTCTTCCCCTTGCCTCTAACTACGAGGCGCCATTCCCCCTCCTCCTTCTCCTTCTCCACACTTGTGGCAGGCGTCGGCTTCGGGGGTAATGAGGGACTAGGCCCAACCGGGGGATTTTCCTCACCGGTCCGCCTCGCAGCTAGGCCCACTACAGGCGCCGCGGATTTTAGCTTCTCGGCCAAGGGGGGATTTTGGTCGCCAGCGACCGGAACTCCAGGGGCCTTCTTTCCTGGGCAGGAGGAGGAAAGGTGACCAGTCTCTCCACACCTCCAGCAAGTTGGTCTTCTACCGGTCACTATGACCGGCATTTTCCGGTCGCCATACTCCAAACAGTTGGGGACGGACTTGAAGGCCTTCTGGTCGAGCATTATGTCGAAAGTCCATCCCCCGTTCAAATTGTCGGAGAGAGCCCCTAAAATTTGGCCGAACTGCAAAAAAAATGCAGCCAGGAGCTCTCCCGAAATTTGAGGAGGAACTTCAAAGACGGCTACCCTAGTCCGCCTGCGGCCCTCATACTCCGTTCTGATGATAAAATCCTTCGTAATTAGTTCTTTCTTGGCCATGGCCAGGCAATCTTCTGGGGTGGGTAACAGAATGTCCCACATGAAGAACCCTCTACCCTTTATTACTCTTTGGGGTTTTATCCCCAGGGACAAAAGTGATTTAATCACTGTGTCTTTTGTGGAGCGACAAATCTTTCTCGTTTTCTTATCCACCACAAAAATGGTCACCATTCTTTTTGAGAACACATCGAGTTCTTGGACAATATCGACGAACCCATCTTTATTAACAAGATGGGCGTACCCCTTCGCCTTATCCAAGAAATCCGCCATGTTCAAGATACAACTTGGGGGGGACTTCCAACATGAGGGCAATTCCTCGGCGGTCTTGACTTGTGCATCCTTAGGCACTTCTACATTTTTGCTAGCGTCTTTTTTCGAGACACTAGCACCTTTTTTCAAGATTGGGCTAGTGTTAGCCTGCTTCTTTGTCGGTTTCTCCGGCGGGTCAGCTTTCGCCGCCGAACCGAACAGGTCTTTCTTCACATTAGACCGACTGGCTTCGTCGGCCATGGTGTATTAGTTTAGAAACTTCCAAACGCGGGTTCAATTTTTTTGTTTTTTTCCGTGGAAAGGAGTTGGGGGAAAAAAAAAAAAAAAAAAAATTAAACAAATAAAGAAAAAGCCTGGATGAACCAGTAAATAAAATGGCAAATGAGACAAAAATAAATAAAATGAACAAACTTGTACAAACAGAAAGAAATAAAAAAAAAAAAAAATAAAGATGGCGCTCAAAGGCTGCCGAAAATAAAAGAAAAAACAAAAACTCCTTTCTCTTTTTTTCCAAAAAATTCAATTAAACTGTACAAAAGAAAAAGAAAAAGTCTGGTTTGTAACCAGAAGAAAAAAAAATAAAAGTTTGCGGCCGAAGCCGCTAAAGAAAATAAACTAAAAACACAAGAAAAACAAACTAGTCAAACCAAAAAAGAAAAGAATGCGACCGAAGTCGCTAATAAAATGAAAATGGGTAAAAAAATAAAAACGAAATAAAAAATAAAGCTTTCTTTTTCTTTTTTTTCTTAAATGTACTTATTTTTTTAACAACAAAAAAATACAAAAAATAAAAAATTATGTGGGCCGAAGCCCCCAAAAAATAAAAACAAACAAAAGAAATGGAATAATAAAAAATTAAAACTTAGCAAAATGTCTTGGTGTGTTCAAAATTTATCGTTGATTCCACAAAAGGTCGCCAAACAATTCCTCGTGGCCAAAAAAAAATCAAATTCGTCGCTGTGCAACACAAAAAATGACAATTATACAAATTCAAAAACACTGGTCACAAAAAGACGGATAACGTAACTCGGAGACAGCGTGTAAAGATATTTATTTATACAAATTTTATGTATAAAATGTGGCACAAGGCCTAAAAGGGGGATGGGGAATGACGGTCTTCTTCTGTCTTAAATCTAAACTTAGCTAGTCCCAGACACGGACCCAAACAAACCAACAATATTCCAATCACCAAAACAACACATTCACTCCTACCTTTCTTACCACGTCCACCATAACGCCTCGAATTCTCCATGAAGTCCTAACTAGTCCCCTTATGTACAAATATTGTTCGTGGGGGGAGGGTCATAAAATAATAATTTTTTAAAAAGAACCCCAAATGATTTTGTACAATATGACTTTTAAATTATTTACAATAAAACTAAACAAAACTGTGTTAGTAATAAAACCCCCCACAAACCATAAATGTGGCAGCAAAATCAGTTAACTAGACGAAATCAATGCGGGGCTAAGAAAAAATTTGAAAAAACATTCATTCCTCCAAGCATTCACACAGACACTCACACATTCATACACAACAACAAATACGAAAAAGCACACACACGAAACGAAAGTCGCCCCGCATCCACCAGAGAACTGAAATCACTGACCACCTAACGAGGGAGGGGATGGGGAATTAAACGAAAGAAAAATAGGGACAGAAATAAAAGGGACCAATGCGCATGCATACCCTAGCTAAGTTTACTAGAAAAAAGGGAAAACTAAAGATTCAAATTCAAAAACCTAGTCTAACCTAAAATCAGGGTGGGTTGCCTATGTTCAACCCTGTTAGGACAAATCCTGTACCTAACCGACGTCCAAGTGCCACTCTAGGTCAGCCCCTTTCACTCTACACATTCGCGCAAGATTCACCCACCTTTTGCCAAATTCCGATGAGGTGAGCCGCCGCCTTTCCGTCCTAATCTTGACTTTAAGCTGATGCTTAAAGTACAAGATCAGTTGGGAAGAGGTGAACTTCTCGCCCTCATGGAATCCCTTCTGACGCGTCGTCCAAATCACGACTCTCATAATCCCTAGTAAGCAACAGAACACATAGTGTTCAGCCTTCGTCAATTGCGACACCACATTGCTACAAACAGAACTGGCTTCCAGGACAAAGAACTTTCCCTGCAGCATGCGAACCATGAGGCCTTCAACAAACTTGCACAACGGCACTACCGTCTTGCACTGAAAAAAGGCGTGACCAATGGTCTCGACTTCGCCAGTGCAGCGACGACAGTTTGGATATTTCTCCAAACCTGCTGAACAGAGTCTCTTGCCGACCCAGAGGGCCTCACGAATCATCAGCCAGGTGAGTGATGCCTCATCGTTATTGAGACATTTCAACCCAGGCGCCCAAGGCCACATCGAGCGAGCCTCCTGCTTCGTAAGACCGAGCTCGTCGATCAGATCATCTTGAACGGACCCCCTAACTAACAATCGATACAATGCCTTACGAGACAACGCCTGGGCGTCGGAGAGGCCATCCGACGTCCGTAAAAGGAGCTTCAAAGCACTACGACATTCGCGGTAGAAGGCACACTCGGCACGAGGTCTACGGCCGGCCTCCTCCTCGCACGAGTGCACACTTCTCAGGGATGGGAAATGTTTTCGGACATCTTCTTTCCAAAAGGTGCCCACCTCATCCAATCCGCGACACATTCGGTCTAGAAAGGTAATGCGAAGCATATATTGACGAATCTCAATGCTAGGCATACCCAGACCGCCCTCAGAGGGATGAAGGCAACAGATCTCGCGAGTTACCATAGGGGCCTTGTCTCTCCACAAAAAGGAGAACAAGGTCCGGACTAATGACATTAGTCTGGCATACGGGAGCGGAAGCACAGAAAGTCGGTAAAGGAGTATCGGATATATGTGTGAAACACATACCTCCGCCCTTCCCTTCAGGGAAAGTCTCCTCCGAGACCACAGTTTAACCGCGATCTCGGCCTTCCCCTGCACCTCCGACCAATTCATTTCCAACTGGAGATCAGGACCGAACCAGACGCCGAGTATCTTGATCGGCCCATCCGTCCAGAGGAAAGGTCCGGGAAGAGAAACTCCCTTCCACGCACCCAACCGCAAGCCCACAGACTTATCGCGGTTGATCTTGGCCCCTGTCACCATCTCATACCCACTGATCTCTTTGCTGACTTCGTCAATCTCGGCTCTGCTCGACACAAGAACCGAAACGTCGTCAGCATAGGCAGAATACCTGGCTGAGGTGGAAGCCCCAGGCAGGGAAATTCCGCGCAGGACCGGATTTGCCTTCAACTTGCGAAGGAATGGTTCCAACGCAAGAACGTAAAGCAGAGGCGAGAGCGGACAACCTTGACGAATGGAGCGAGACAATACGAAAGGCTTCGATCTTACGCCATTCACTTCCACCAGCGCACCGGGGGTCGCATACAAAAGTCGGATCCAGGAGCGAAAGTCTGCTCTGAAACCGGCAGCCGAAAGGACAGCCTCCAGAAATCGATGGTCAACCCTATCGAAGGCCTTGGACTGATCTAAATTGATCAGCGCGGCTTCACTGTCGACTTTTTCTAAGATCAAGCGTACCATGTGAAGGTTATCCTGAATAGTCCTGCCCTTCACAGCACAAGTCTGTTCGGGGCCAATCAGACTAGACAGGACAAGCTGCAAACGGTTGGCTAAGATCTTCGCCAAAATCTTTAAGTCAGTGTTTAACATCGTTAAAGGGCGAAAGTTCCCTAACCCATCCCCACCGCCCTTGTCCTTACGCAGCAACTTGATCACACCCCTGGTGAAGCGTTGGGGTAAAGACCCCTGCTTCATCCAGTGGTTGTAAATCAGTTCCAGCAAAGGAACAAAAACGTGCGACAACCTCAAGTACACTTCGTAGGGAAGACCATCTAATCCCGGAGACTTATCCAGGCCAACCTGCTTCAGCGCTTCCCAGATCTCCGACCCTGTAATGGGACCCTCGCACCTAGCCGCTTCAGCTGCCGAAAGGCAGGGAAAGTCAGCTAAATAGGCGTCGAACTGAGCAGAGCTCAGACCGGGCTCCCTGGTGAAAAGATCCTGAAAGTAGTCCCGAAACACCTCACATATGCCCGCGTTTGTAGTCACGGTCCGCTTATCCGGCAACGTGACGCATGCGATATGTCGCTTAGACGCGCTTCGATTTTCCTCTGCACGCAGTTCAGCGGCCATATTCGTTGCCTCAGAAGACATTCTTTTTAACCTAGCCCTAACTACCAGAGCTTGATCCTTCTTGATAAGCAAGGAGGACAACTCTGCCTTAGCTAAGGCTATGTCCCCACTAACACGGGATTTCACTGCCCGATCGACTTTATCTTCTAAAGCAGTTTGCGCCGCTAATCTATCTAGATTGAGTCGACGACTAAAATCGGCAGCAAACGTTCGAATATGGGATTTTAATTTGCCCCACCAGGCATTTCCCACAACCGCACCCGTCAATTCCCTTTGGATCATTAGTAAAAGCTGGTCCCGGAAACCCTGATCACCAAAAAGGGAACAGTTCAATTTCCAGTAACCAGCCAATCTAACCTTAGGCTTATCTAAGTTTACACGGACCCGGACAAGCCTATGATCCGTATAAACTATATAATGGAAACTTGGACAGCCTAAGAGCCCTACATCGACTCTCCTAACTAAGACCCGGTCCAGGTAGCTCGCAAGCGTCCCCGGAGCCGAGTTGCCACTATTTGTCCAAGTCCATGCTACCTCCCGAGGGTGTTCATTCCGGAACTTATCGACAAGATCAAACTCATCGATAAAGTCCCGAAATGGTTTCACATCCGGGTTGTTAGTACCTTGTTTATGCCCTATCCGATCTATATCGGGGTCAAGGACGGCATTCCAATCCCCCGCTAAAACTACCCGACGAGACGTCGTCAAGAAGGGCGCGATCTGCCGAAACAAAGCAGGCCGCTCGGAATGGCTATTGGGCGCATAAACCCCAATGAGACGTAGAACCTTATCCTTTATGGTAACATCCAGCACGCAAAGTCTGCCCGCCGGATCCGCGAAGACAAGGGTACAAGCAGCCTTCAAAGACTTGCTCACTAGCCAAGAGACACCCCTCGAACGACCATCAAAACAGGCTGAATAAACGGCGAACCCCTTAGACAGTATGTCCTCACGATCATGAGAAGAAAAACGGGTCTCTTGCAAACAACATACATTCACCCCGAGGCGCTGAAGATCACGAGTGAGCCTCGCCCTGCGAGACTCGGACCTCACGCCCCGGACATTTAAACTAGCTAACCAGAGAGCCATTGTCAAGCCGATTAGGGTTGTCCTTCAGGATAGAACATGGCTGGGGTGAGGACACCGACAGCTCGTCCCATAGATCCGGACGCCATCTCATTTTCGACGGTGTCATCTTGAGACAAGCCGCCGATGTCCGAGGGGTAGGTGAGTTTCAGGGCTCTATAAAGGGATGGGTGAACAAAAACTGGGACCCTCCCTTTCAGCTTTTGGTCAGATTCATTTGATTCGGGGTCAAGAAGATAGGCAGCTGGGGGCACCATTTTGAGCGACGACTGGGCCTCCTCTATCATGCCCCAAATCTCCCGCGTACCCGGGCCAGATCTAATAACAGTCAGGATTCTTGAGGCCGAAGGGAAGTTGTTCGGATTCTCCACATCTAGGCCATTTACTTTTTTAAAATTCCAAAGAATCTTCAGATCTTTTGGGTTGCGTGTTTGGCCAAAAACCCTTTCTGCTTGGTCCCGGGGTACGCGGCAGACGTCTTCCCCTGGGAGATATGGTGGTTTGATTTTTTTCTTTTTCTTGTCGGTAATGGATTGAGCATCTGGACTTCTTAATCTTTTTTTTTGAGGTGAATGTATGGGAGTTGACATGGGTGAGACATTGGGGGTGGTAGATGGTGTCCACCCGGTAGGCGTCCTCACTGGCGAAGGTTTAGAAGAATGACGCGATTTTGCTGGTGAGCTTGATGCAGATTTGGGCGGAGGTGGTTTTAAGAAAGACTTTTTAGATGAAGAAGGGGAAGACGGGGCAGAGGATAGGGGGCCCGGTGCCCCCAGCGATTTTTGCTTTTTAGCCCGCGTTTCATCCAGTTTGTCTTTTAGTTTCTTGATGTCTAAAATTTTCTTCCAGCCTGGTTCATTGATTTTTTGCGCTTCGGTAGCATTGGATTCGTAAGACGCCGAGGCGTCGCCCTCGGAGCTGGTAGAGGGAATGGGGCTGTAGGTGACATTGTCCCTGATGTCATGTTGGGACTGAAGAACCGCTGTTTGGGTCTTCCCCTTGCCTCTAACTACGAGGCGCCATTCCCCCTCCTCCTTCTCCTTCTCCACACTTGTGGCAGGCGTCGGCTTCGGGGGTAATGAGGGACTAGGCCCAACCGGGGGATTTTCCTCACCGGTCCGCCTCGCAGCTAGGCCCACTACAGGCGCCGCGGATTTTAGCTTCTCGGCCAAGGGGGGATTTTGGTCGCCAGCGACCGGAACTCCAGGGGCCTTCTTTCCTGGGCAGGAGGAGGAAAGGTGACCAGTCTCTCCACACCTCCAGCAAGTTGGTCTTCTACCGGTCACTATGACCGGCATTTTCCGGTCGCCATACTCCAAACAGTTGGGGACGGACTTGAAGGCCTTCTGGTCGAGCATTATGTCAAAAGTCCATCCCCCGTTCAAATTGTCGGAGAGAGCCCCTAAAATTTGGCCGAACTGCAAGAAAAATGCAGCCAGGAGCTCTCCCGAAATTTGAGGAGGAACTTCAAAGACGGCTACCCTAGTCCGCCTGCGGCCCTCATACTCCGTTCTGATGATAAAATCCTTCGTAATTAGCTCTTTCTTGGCCATGGCCAGGCAATCTTCTGGGGTGGGCAGCAGAATGTCCCACATGAAGAACCCTCTACCCTTTATTACTCTTTGGGGTTTTATCCCCAGGGACAAAAGTGATTTAATCACTGTGTCTTTTGTGGAGCGACAAATCTTTCTAGTTTTCTTATCCACCACAAAAATAGTCACCATTCTTTTTGAGAACACATCGAGTTCTTGGACAATATCGACGAACCCATCTTTATTAACAAGATGGGCGTACCCCTTCGCCTTATCCAAGAAATCCGCCATGTTCAAGATACAACTTGGGGGGGACTTCCAACATGAGGGCAATTCCTCGGCGGTCTTGACTTGTGCCTCCTTGGGCACTTCTACATTTTTGCTAGTGTCTTTTTTCGAGACACTAGCACCTTTTTTCAAACTTGGGCTAGTGTTAGCCTGCTTCTTTGTCGGTTTCTCCGGCGGGTCAGCTTTCGCCGCCGAACCGAACAGGTCTTTCTTCACATTAGACCGACTGGCTTCGTCGGCCATGGTGAATTAAATTTGAGACTTCCAACTGCGGAAGTTGTGGAAAGGAGTTGGGAGAGAGGGTAAAAAAAAAAAAAAAAAAAAAAAAAAAATTAAACAAATAAAGAAAAAGCCTGGATGAACCAGTAAATAAAATGGCAAATGAGACAAAAATAAATAAAATGAACAAACTTGCACAAACAGAAAGAAATAAAGATGGCGCTCAAAGGCTGCCGAAAATAAAAGAAAAAACAAAAACTCCTTTTTTTCAAAAAATTCAATTAAACTGTACAAAAGAAAAAGAAAAGAAAAAGTCTGGTTTGTAACCAGAAGAAAAAAAAATAAAAGTTTGCGGCCGAAGCCGCTAAAGAAAATAAACTAAAAACACAAGAAAAACAAACTAGTCAAATCAAAAAGAAAAGAATGCGACCGAAGTAAAAAAAATAAAAACGAAATAAAAAATAAAGATTTCTTTTTCTTTTTTTCTTAAAATGTACTTATTTTTTTTTAACAACAAAAAAAATAAAACAATAAAAAATTATGTGGGCCGAAGCCCCCAAAAAATAAAAACAAACAAAAGAAAAAGAAGAATAAAAAATTAAAACTTAGCAAAATGTCTTGGTGTGTTCAAAGAATATCGGTAATTCCAACAAAGGTCGCCAAACGATTCCTCGTGGCCAAAAAAAAATAAGTTCGTCGCTGTGCAACACAAAAAAATGACAATTATCCAAGTTCAAAAAACACTGGTCACAAAAAGACGGATAACGTAACTCGGAGACAGCGTGTAAAGATATTTATTTATACAAATTTTATGTATAAAATGTGGCACAAGGCCTAAAAGGGGGATGGGGAATGACGGTCTTCTTCTGTCTTAAATCTAAACTTAGCTAGTCCCAGACACGGACCCAAACAAACCAACAATATTCCAATCACCAAAACAACACATTCACTCCTACCTTTCTTACCACGTCCACCATAACGCCTCGAATTCTCCATGAAGTCCTAACTAGTCCCCTTATGTACAAATATTGTTCGTGGGGGGAGGGTCATAAAAAACAATTTTTAAAAAGAACCCCAAATGATTTTGTACAATATGACTTAAAAATATTTACAATAAAACTAAACAAAACTGAGTTAGTAATAAAACCCCCCACAAACCATTTAATGTGGCAGCAAAATCAGTTAACTAGACGAAATCAATGCGGGGCTAAGAAAAATAAGAAAAAACATTCATTCCTCCAAGCATTCACACAGACACTCACACATTCATACACAACAACAAATACGAAAAAGCACACACACGAAACGAAAGTCGCCCCGCATCCACCAGAGAACTGAAGTCACTGACCACCTAACGAGGGAGGGGATGGGGAATTAAACGAAAGAAAAAATAGGGACAGAAATAAAAGGGACCAATGCGCATGCATACTCTAGCTAAGTTTACTAGAAAAAAGGGAAAACTAAAGATTCAAAATCAAAAACCTAGTCTAACCTAAAATCAGGGTGGGTTGCCTATGTTCAACCCTGTTAGGACAAATCCTGTACCTAACCGACGTCCAAGTGCCACTCTAGGTCAGCCCCTTTCACTCTACACATTCGCGCAAGATTCACCCACCTTTTGCCAAATTCCGATGAGGTGAGCCGCCGCCTTTCCGTCCTAATCTTGACTTTAAGCTGATGCTTAAAGTACAAGATCAGTTGGGAAGAGGTGAACTTCTCGCCCTCATGGAATCCCTTCTGACGCGTCGTCCAAATCACGACTCTCATAATCCCTAGTAAGCAACAGAACACATAGTGTTCAGCCTTCGTCAATTGCGACACCACATTGCTACAAACAGAACTGGCTTCCAGGACAAAGAACTTTCCCTGCAGCATGCGAACCATGAGGCCTTCAACAAACTTGCACAACGGCACTACCGTCTTGCACTGAAAAAAGGCGTGACCAATGGTCTCGACTTCGCCAGTGCAGCGACGACAGTTTGGATATTTCTCCAAACCTGCTGAACAGAGTCTCTTGCCGACCCAGAGGGCCTCACGAATCATCAGCCAGGTGAGTGATGCCTCATCGTTATTGAGACATTTCAACCCAGGCGCCCAAGGCCACATCGAGCGAGCCTCCTGCTTCGTAAGACCGAGCTCGTCGATCAGATCATCTTGAACGGACCCCCTAACTAACAATCGATACAATGCCTTACGAGACAACGCCTGGGCGTCGGAGAGGCCATCCGACGTCCGTAAAAGGAGCTTCAAAGCACTACGACATTCGCGGTAGAAGGCACACTCGGCACGAGGTCTACGGCCGGCCTCCTCCTCGCACGAGTGCACACTTCTCAGGGATGGGAAATGTTTTCGGACATCTTCTTTCCAAAAGGTGCCCACCTCATCCAATCCGCGACACATTCGGTCTAGAAAGGTAATGCGAAGCATATATTGACGAATCTCAATGCTAGGCATACCCAGACCGCCCTCAGAGGGATGAAGGCAACAGATCTCGCGAGTTACCATAGGGGCCTTGTCTCTCCACAAAAAGGAGAACAAGGTCCGGACTAATGACATTAGTCTGGCATACGGGAGCGGAAGCACAGAAAGTCGGTAAAGGAGTATCGGATATATGTGTGAAACACATACCTCCGCCCTTCCCTTCAGGGAAAGTCTCCTCCGAGACCACAGTTTAACCGCGATCTCGGCCTTCCCCTGCACCTCCGACCAATTCATTTCCAACTGGAGATCAGGACCGAACCAGACGCCGAGTATCTTGATCGGCCCATCCGTCCAGAGGAAAGGTCCGGGAAGAGAAACTCCCTTCCACGCACCCAACCGCAAGCCCACAGACTTATCGCGGTTGATCTTGGCCCCTGTCACCATCTCATACCCACTGATCTCTTTGCTGACTTCGTCAATCTCGGCTCTGCTCGACACAAGAACCGAAACGTCGTCAGCATAGGCAGAATACCTGGCTGAGGTGGAAGCCCCAGGCAGGGAAATTCCGCGCAGGACCGGATTTGCCTTCAACTTGCGAAGGAATGGTTCCAACGCAAGAACGTAAAGCAGAGGCGAGAGCGGACAACCTTGACGAATGGAGCGAGACAATACGAAAGGCTTCGATCTTACGCCATTCACTTCCACCAGCGCACCGGGGGTCGCATACAAAAGTCGGATCCAGGAGCGAAAGTCTGCTCTGAAACCGGCAGCCGAAAGGACAGCCTCCAGAAATCGATGGTCAACCCTATCGAAGGCCTTGGACTGATCTAAATTGATCAGCGCGGCTTCACTGTCGACTTTTTCTAAGATCAAGCGTACCATGTGAAGGTTATCCTGAATAGTCCTGCCCTTCACAGCACAAGTCTGTTCGGGGCCAATCAGACTAGACAGGACAAGCTGCAAACGGTTGGCTAAGATCTTCGCCAAAATCTTTAAGTCAGTGTTTAACATCGTTAAAGGGCGAAAGTTCCCTAACCCATCCCCACCGCCCTTGTCCTTACGCAGCAACTTGATCACACCCCTGGTGAAGCGTTGGGGTAAAGACCCCTGCTTCATCCAGTGGTTGTAAATCAGTTCCAGCAAAGGAACAAAAACGTGCGACAACCTCAAGTACACTTCGTAGGGAAGACCATCTAATCCCGGAGACTTATCCAGGCCAACCTGCTTCAGCGCTTCCCAGATCTCCGACCCTGTAATGGGACCCTCGCACCTAGCCGCTTCAGCTGCCGAAAGGCAGGGAAAGTCAGCTAAATAGGCGTCGAACTGAGCAGAGCTCAGACCGGGCTCCCTGGTGAAAAGATCCTGAAAGTAGTCCCGAAACACCTCACATATGCCCGCGTTTGTAGTCACGGTCCGCTTATCCGGCAACGTGACGCATGCGATATGTCGCTTAGACGCGCTTCGATTTTCCTCTGCACGCAGTTCAGCGGCCATATTCGTTGCCTCAGAAGACATTCTTTTTAACCTAGCCCTAACTACCAGAGCTTGATCCTTCTTGATAAGCAAGGAGGACAACTCTGCCTTAGCTAAGGCTATGTCCCCACTAACACGGGATTTCACTGCCCGATCGACTTTATCTTCTAAAGCAGTTTGCGCCGCTAATCTATCTAGATTGAGTCGACGACTAAAATCGGCAGCAAACGTTCGAATATGGGATTTTAATTTGCCCCACCAGGCATTTCCCACAACCGCACCCGTCAATTCCCTTTGGATCATTAGTAAAAGCTGGTCCCGGAAACCCTGATCACCAAAAAGGGAACAGTTCAATTTCCAGTAACCAGCCAATCTAACCTTAGGCTTATCTAAGTTTACACGGACCCGGACAAGCCTATGATCCGTATAAACTATATAATGGAAACTTGGACAGCCTAAGAGCCCTACATCGACTCTCCTAACTAAGACCCGGTCCAGGTAGCTCGCAAGCGTCCCCGGAGCCGAGTTGCCACTATTTGTCCAAGTCCATGCTACCTCCCGAGGGTGTTCATTCCGGAACTTATCGACAAGATCAAACTCATCGATAAAGTCCCGAAATGGTTTCACATCCGGGTTGTTAGTACCTTGTTTATGCCCTATCCGATCTATATCGGGGTCAAGGACGGCATTCCAATCCCCCGCTAAAACTACCCGACGAGACGTCGTCAAGAAGGGCGCGATCTGCCGAAACAAAGCAGGCCGCTCGGAATGGCTATTGGGCGCATAAACCCCAATGAGACGTAGAACCTTATCCTTTATGGTAACATCCAGCACGCAAAGTCTGCCCGCCGGATCCGCGAAGACAAGGGTACAAGCAGCCTTCAAAGACTTGCTCACTAGCCAAGAGACACCCCTCGAACGACCATCAAAACAGGCTGAATAAACGGCGAACCCCTTAGACAGTATGTCCTCACGATCATGAGAAGAAAAACGGGTCTCTTGCAAACAACATACATTCACCCCGAGGCGCTGAAGATCACGAGTGAGCCTCGCCCTGCGAGACTCGGACCTCACGCCCCGGACATTTAAACTAGCTAACCAGAGAGCCATTGTCAAGCCGATTAGGGTTGTCCTTCAGGATAGAACATGGCTGGGGTGAGGACACCGACAGCTCGTCCCATAGATCCGGACGCCATCTCATTTTCGACGGTGTCATCTTGAGACAAGCCGCCGATGTCCGAGGGGTAGGTGAGTTTCAGGGCTCTATAAAGGGATGGGTGAACAAAAACTGGGACCCTCCCTTTCAGCTTTTGGTCAGATTCATTT
Organism: Acanthosepion lycidas; assembly: GCA_963932145.1. Lineage (NCBI taxonomy): Eukaryota > Metazoa > Mollusca > Cephalopoda > Sepiida > Sepiidae > Acanthosepion > Acanthosepion lycidas. The sequence goes on from OZ010603.1 coordinate 24,808,827, forward strand.
GATTCGGGGTCAAGAAGATAGGCAGCTGGGGGCACCATTTTGAGCGACGACTGGGCCTCCTCTATCATGCCCCAAATCTCCCGCGTACCCGGGCCAGATCTAATAACAGTCAGGATTCTTGAGGCCGAAGGGAAGTTGTTCGGATTCTCCACATCTAGGCCATTTACTTTTTTAAAATTCCAAAGAATCTTCAGATCTTTTGGGTTGCGTGTTTGGCCAAAAACCCTTTCTGCTTGGTCCCGGGGTACGCGGCAGACGTCTTCCCCTGGGAGATATGGTGGTTTGATTTTTTTCTTTTTCTTGTCGGTAATGGATTGAGCATCTGGACTTCTTAATCTTTTTTTTTGAGGTGAATGTATGGGAGTTGACATGGGTGAGACATTGGGGGTGGTAGATGGTGTCCACCCGGTAGGCGTCCTCACTGGCGAAGGTTTAGAAGAATGACGCGATTTTGCTGGTGAGCTTGATGCAGATTTGGGCGGAGGTGGTTTTAAGAAAGACTTTTTAGATGAAGAAGGGGAAGACGGGGCAGAGGATAGGGGGCCCGGTGCCCCCAGCGATTTTTGCTTTTTAGCCCGCGTTTCATCCAGTTTGTCTTTTAGTTTCTTGATGTCTAAAATTTTCTTCCAGCCTGGTTCATTGATTTTTTGCGCTTCGGTAGCATTGGATTCGTAAGACGCCGAGGCGTCGCCCTCGGAGCTGGTAGAGGGAATGGGGCTGTAGGTGACATTGTCCCTGATGTCATGTTGGGACTGAAGAACCGCTGTTTGGGTCTTCCCCTTGCCTCTAACTACGAGGCGCCATTCCCCCTCCTCCTTCTCCTTCTCCACACTTGTGGCAGGCGTCGGCTTCGGGGGTAATGAGGGACTAGGCCCAACCGGGGGATTTTCCTCACCGGTCCGCCTCGCAGCTAGGCCCACTACAGGCGCCGCGGATTTTAGCTTCTCGGCCAAGGGGGGATTTTGGTCGCCAGCGACCGGAACTCCAGGGGCCTTCTTTCCTGGGCAGGAGGAGGAAAGGTGACCAGTCTCTCCACACCTCCAGCAAGTTGGTCTTCTACCGGTCACTATGACCGGCATTTTCCGGTCGCCATACTCCAAACAGTTGGGGACGGACTTGAAGGCCTTCTGGTCGAGCATTATGTCAAAAGTCCATCCCCCGTTCAAATTGTCGGAGAGAGCCCCTAAAATTTGGCCGAACTGCAAGAAAAATGCAGCCAGGAGCTCTCCCGAAATTTGAGGAGGAACTTCAAAGACGGCTACCCTAGTCCGCCTGCGGCCCTCATACTCCGTTCTGATGATAAAATCCTTCGTAATTAGCTCTTTCTTGGCCATGGCCAGGCAATCTTCTGGGGTGGGCAGCAGAATGTCCCACATGAAGAACCCTCTACCCTTTATTACTCTTTGGGGTTTTATCCCCAGGGACAAAAGTGATTTAATCACTGTGTCTTTTGTGGAGCGACAAATCTTTCTAGTTTTCTTATCCACCACAAAAATAGTCACCATTCTTTTTGAGAACACATCGAGTTCTTGGACAATATCGACGAACCCATCTTTATTAACAAGATGGGCGTACCCCTTCGCCTTATCCAAGAAATCCGCCATGTTCAAGATACAACTTGGGGGGGACTTCCAACATGAGGGCAATTCCTCGGCGGTCTTGACTTGTGCCTCCTTGGGCACTTCTACATTTTTGCTAGTGTCTTTTTTCGAGACACTAGCACCTTTTTTCAAACTTGGGCTAGTGTTAGCCTGCTTCTTTGTCGGTTTCTCCGGCGGGTCAGCTTTCGCCGCCGAACCGAACAGGTCTTTCTTCACATTAGACCGACTGGCTTCGTCGGCCATGGTGAATTAAATTTGAGACTTCCAACTGCGGAAGTTGTGGAAAGGAGTTGGGAGAGAGGGTAAAAAAAAAAAAAAAAAAAAAAAAAAAAAATTAAACAAATAAAGAAAAAGCCTGGATGAACCAGTAAATAAAATGGCAAATGAGACAAAAATAAATAAAATGAACAAACTTGCACAAACAGAAAGAAATAAAGATGGCGCTCAAAGGCTGCCGAAAATAAAAGAAAAAACAAAAACTCCTTTTTTTCAAAAAATTCAATTAAACTGTACAAAAGAAAAAGAAAAGAAAAAGTCTGGTTTGTAACCAGAAGAAAAAAAAATAAAAGTTTGCGGCCGAAGCCGCTAAAGAAAATAAACTAAAAACACAAGAAAAACAAACTAGTCAAATCAAAAAGAAAAGAATGCGACCGAAGTAAAAAAAATAAAAACGAAATAAAAAATAAAGATTTCTTTTTCTTTTTTTCTTAAAATGTACTTATTTTTTTTTAACAACAAAAAAAATAAAACAATAAAAAATTATGTGGGCCGAAGCCCCCAAAAAATAAAAACAAACAAAAGAAAAAGAAGAATAAAAAATTAAAACTTAGCAAAATGTCTTGGTGTGTTCAAAGAATATCGGTAATTCCAACAAAGGTCGCCAAACGATTCCTCGTGGCCAAAAAAAAATAAGTTCGTCGCTGTGCAACACAAAAAAATGACAATTATCCAAGTTCAAAAAACACTGGTCACAAAAAGACGGATAACGTAACTCGGAGACAGCGTGTAAAGATATTTATTTATACAAATTTTATGTATAAAATGTGGCACAAGGCCTAAAAGGGGGGTGGGGAATGACGGTCTTCTTCTGTCTTAAATCTAAACTTAGCTAGTCCCAGACACGGACCCAAACAAACCAACAATATTCCAATCACCAAAACAACACATTCACTCCTACCTTTCTTACCACGTCCACCATAACGCCTCGAATTCTCCATGAAGTCCTAACTAGTCCCCTTATGTACAAATATTGTTCGTGGGGGGAGGGTCATAAAATAATAATTTTTTAAAAAGAACCCCAAATGATTTTGTACAATATGACTTTTAAATTATTTACAATAAAACTAAACAAAACTGTGTTAGTAATAAAACCCCCCACAAACCATAAATGTGGCAGCAAAATCAGTTAACTAGACGAAATCAATGCGGGGCTAAGAAAAAATTTGAAAAAACATTCATTCCTCCAAGCATTCACACAGACACTCACACATTCATACACAACAACAAATACGAAAAAGCACACACACGAAACGAAAGTCGCCCCGCATCCACCAGAGAACTGAAATCACTGACCACCTAACGAGGGAGGGGATGGGGAATTAAACGAAAGAAAAATAGGGACAGAAATAAAAGGGACCAATGCGCATGCATACCCTAGCTAAGTTTACTAGAAAAAAGGGAAAACTAAAGATTCAAAATCAAAAACCTAGTCTAACCTAAAATCAGGGTGGGTTGCCTATGTTCAACCCTGTTAGGACAAATCCTGTACCTAACCGACGTCCAAGTGCCACTCTAGGTCAGCCCCTTTCACTCTACACATTCGCGCAAGATTCACCCACCTTTTGCCAAATTCCGATGAGGTGAGCCGCCGCCTTTCCGTCCTAATCTTGACTTTAAGCTGATGCTTAAAGTACAAGATCAGTTGGGAAGAGGTGAACTTCTCGCCCTCATGGAATCCCTTCTGACGCGTCGTCCAAATCACGACTCTCATAATCCCTAGTAAGCAACAGAACACATAGTGTTCAGCCTTCGTCAATTGCGACACCACATTGCTACAAACAGAACTGGCTTCCAGGACAAAGAACTTTCCCTGCAGCATGCGAACCATGAGGCCTTCAACAAACTTGCACAACGGCACTACCGTCTTGCACTGAAAAAAGGCGTGACCAATGGTCTCGACTTCGCCAGTGCAGCGACGACAGTTTGGATATTTCTCCAAACCTGCTGAACAGAGTCTCTTGCCGACCCAGAGGGCCTCACGAATCATCAGCCAGGTGAGTGATGCCTCATCGTTATTGAGACATTTCAACCCAGGCGCCCAAGGCCACATCGAGCGAGCCTCCTGCTTCGTAAGACCGAGCTCGTCGATCAGATCATCTTGAACGGACCCCCTAACTAACAATCGATACAATGCCTTACGAGACAACGCCTGGGCGTCGGAGAGGCCATCCGACGTCCGTAAAAGGAGCTTCAAAGCACTACGACATTCGCGGTAGAAGGCACACTCGGCACGAGGTCTACGGCCGGCCTCCTCCTCGCACGAGTGCACACTTCTCAGGGATGGGAAATGTTTTCGGACATCTTCTTTCCAAAAGGTGCCCACCTCATCCAATCCGCGACACATTCGGTCTAGAAAGGTAATGCGAAGCATATATTGACGAATCTCAATGCTAGGCATACCCAGACCGCCCTCAGAGGGATGAAGGCAACAGATCTCGCGAGTTACCATAGGGGCCTTGTCTCTCCACAAAAAGGAGAACAAGGTCCGGACTAATGACATTAGTCTGGCATACGGGAGCGGAAGCACAGAAAGTCGGTAAAGGAGTATCGGATATATGTGTGAAACACATACCTCCGCCCTTCCCTTCAGGGAAAGTCTCCTCCGAGACCACAGTTTAACCGCGATCTCGGCCTTCCCCTGCACCTCCGACCAATTCATTTCCAACTGGAGATCAGGACCGAACCAGACGCCGAGTATCTTGATCGGCCCATCCGTCCAGAGGAAAGGTCCGGGAAGAGAAACTCCCTTCCACGCACCCAACCGCAAGCCCACAGACTTATCGCGGTTGATCTTGGCCCCTGTCACCATCTCATACCCACTGATCTCTTTGCTGACTTCGTTAATCTCGGCTCTGCTCGACACCAGAACCGAAACGTCGTCAGCATAGGCAGAATACCTGGCTGAGGTGGAAGCCCCAGGCAGGGAAATTCCGCGCAGGACCGGATTTGCCTTCAACTTGCGAAGGAATGGTTCCAACGCAAGAACGTAAAGCAGAGGCGAGAGCGGACAACCTTGACGAATGGAGCGAGACAATACGAAAGGCTTCGATCTTACGCCATTCACTTCCACCAGCGCACCGGGGGTCGCATACAAAAGTCGGATCCAGGAGCGAAAGTCGGCTCTGAAACCGGCAGCCGAAAGGACAGCCTCCAGAAATCGATGGTCAACCCTATCGAAGGCCTTGGACTGATCTAAATTGATCAGCGCGGCTTCACTGTCGACTTTTTCTAAGATCAAGCGTACCATGTGAAGGTTATCCTGAATAGTCCTGCCCTTCACAGCACAAGTCTGTTCGGGGCCAATCAGACTAGACAGGACAAGCTGCAAACGGTTGGCTAAGATCTTCGCCAAAATCTTTAAGTCTGTGTTTAACATCGTTAAAGGGCGAAAGTTCCCTAACCCATCCCCACCGCCCTTGTCCTTACGCAGCAACTTGATCACACCCCTGGTGAAGCGTTGGGGTAAAGACCCCTGCTTCATCCAGTGGTTGTAAATCAGTTCCAGCAAAGGAACAAAAACGTGCGACAACCTCAAGTACACTTCGTAGGGAAGACCATCTAATCCCGGAGACTTATCCAGGCCAACCTGCTTCAGCGCTTCCCAGATCTCCGACTCTGTAATGGGACCCTCGCACCTAGCCGCTTCAGCTGCCGAAAGGCAGGGAAAGTCAGCTAAATAGGCGTCGAACTGAGCAGAGCTCAGACCGGGCTCCCTGGTGAAAAGATCCTGAAAGTAGTCCCGAAACACCTCACATATGCCCGCGTTTGTAGTCACGGTCCCCTTATCCGGCAATGTGACGCATGCGATATGTCGCTTAGACGCGCTTCGATTTTCCTCTGCACGCAGTTCAGCGGCCATATTCGTTGCCTCAGAAGACATTCTTTTTAACCTAGCCCTAACTACCAGAGCTTGATCCTTCTTGATAAGCAAGGAGGACAACTCTGCCTTAGCTAAGGCTATGTCCCCACTAACACGGGATTTCACTGCCCGATCGACTTTATCTTCTAAAGCAGTTTGCGCCGCTAATCTATCTAGATTGAGTCGACGACTAAAATCGGCAGCAAACGTTCGAATATGGGATTTTAATTTGCCCCACCAGGCATTTCCCACAACCGCACCCGTCAATTCCCTTTGTATCATTAGTAGCAGCTGGTCCCGGAAACCCTGATCACCAAAAAGGGAACAGTTCAATTTCCAGTAACCAGCCAATCTAACCTTAGGCTTATCTAAGTTTACACGGACCCGGACAAGCCTATGATCCGTGTAAACTATATAATGGAAACTTGGACAGCCTAAGAGCCCTACATCGACTCTCCTAACTAGGACCCGGTCCAGGTAGCTCGCAAGCGTCCCCGGAGCCGAGTTGCCACTATTTGTCCAAGTCCATGCTACCTCCCGAGGGTGTTCATTCCGGAACTTATCGACAAGATCAAACTCATCGACAAAGTCCCGAAATGGTTTCACATCCGGGTTGTTAGTACCTTGTTTATGCCCTATCCGATCTATATCGGGGTCAAGGACGGCATTCCAATCCCCCGCTAAAACTACCCGACGAGACGTCGTCAAGAAGGGCGCGATCTGCCGAAACAAAGCAGGCCGCTCGGAATGGCTATTGGGCGCATAAACCCCAATGAGACGTAGAACCTTATCCTTTATGGTAACATCCAGCACGCAAAGTCTGCCCGCCGGATCCGCGAAGACAAGGGTACAAGCAGCCTTCAAAGACTTGCTCACTAGCCAAGAGACACCCCTCGAACGACCATCAAAACAGGCTGAATAAACGGCGAACCCCTTAGACAGTATGTCCTCACGATCATGAGAAGAAAAACGGGTCTCTTGTATACAACATACATTCACCCCGAGGCGCTGAAGATCACGAGTGAGCCTCGCCCTGCGAGACTCGGACCTCACGCCCCGGACATTTAAACTAGCTAACCAGAGAGCCATTGTCAAGCCGATTAGGGTTGTCCTTCAGGATAGAACATGGCTGGGGTGAGGACACCGACAGCTCGTCCCATAGATCCGGACGCCATCTCATTTTCGACGGTATCGTCTTGAGACAAGCCGCCGATGTCCGAGGGGTATGTGAGTTTGAGGGCTCTATAAAGGGATGGGTGAACAAAAACTGGGACCCTCCCTTTCAGCTTTTGATCAGATTCATTTGATTCGGGGTCAAGAAGATAGGCAGCTGGGGGCACCATTTTGAGCGACGACTGGGCCTCCTCTATCATGCCCCAAATCTCCCGCGTACCCGGGCCCGTTCTGATTACGGTCAGTACTCTTTGTGCGGAAGGGAAATTTTCGGGCATCTCCACATCTGTATCGTTGATCTTTTTAAAATTCCACAGAATTTTCAGCTCTTTAGGGTTTCGAGTCTGCCCGAAAACCCTTTCCGCCTGGTCCCGGGATACGCGGCAGACGTCTTCCCCAGGGAAATAAGGAGGCTTGAGCTTTTTTTTCTTCTTGTCAGTAGTTGTTTGCGAGTCCGGACTTCTGTACCTTTTTTTAAGTGGTGAATGAATGGGAGTAACCATTGGTGTGACATTAGGAGTAGTTGAAGGGGTCCATCCGGACGGCGTCCTCACCGGTGAAGGTTTGGACGAATGCATAGATTTTGCCGGTGAGTTGGATACAGATTTGGGCGGAGCTGGTTTCGAGAAAGATTTTTTTGATGCAGAAGGGGAAGACGGGGCAGAGGATAGGGGGCCCGGTGCCCCCAGCGATTTTTGCTTTTTAGCCCGCGTTTCATCCAGTTTGTTTTTTAGCTTTTTTATGTCTAGAATTTTCCTCCATCCGGGTTCATTGATTTTTTGCGCTTCGGTTGCATTGGATTCGTAAGACGCCGAGGCGTCGCCCTCCGAGCTGGTAGAGGGAATGGGGCTGTAGGTGACATTGTCCCTGGTGTCATGTTGGGACTGAAGAACCGCTGTTTGGGTCTTCCCCTTGCCTCTAACTACGAGGCGCCATTCCCCCTCCTCCTTCTCCTTATCCACACTTGTGGCAGGCGTCGGCTTCGGGGGTAATGAGGGACTATGCCCAACCGGGGGCTTTTCCTCACCGGTCCGCCTCGCAGCTAGGCCCACTACAGGCGCCGCGGATTTTAGCTTCTCGGCCAAGGGGGGATTTTGGTCGCCAGCGACCGGAACTCCAGGGGCCTTCTTTCCTGGGCAGGAGGAGGAAAGGTGACCAGTCTCTCCACACCTCCAGCAAGTTGGTCTTCTACCGGTCACTATGACCGGCATTTTCCGGTCGCCATACTCCAAACAGTTGGGGACGGACTTGAAGGCCTTCTGGTCGAGCATTATGTCAAAAGTCCATCCCCCGTTCAAATTGTCGGAGAGAGCCCCTAAAATTTGGCCGAACTGCAAAAAAAATGCAGCCAGGAGCTCTCCCGAAATTTGAGGAGGAACTTCAAAGACGGCTACCCTAGTCCGCCTGCGGCCCTCATACTCCGTTCTGATGATAAAATCCTTCGTAATTAGCTCTTTCTTGGCCATGGCCAGGCAATCTTCTGGGGTGGGCAGCAGAATGTCCCACATGAAGAACCCTCTACCCTTTATTACTCTTTGGGGTTTTATCCCCAGGGACAAAAGTGATTTAATCACTGTGTCTTTTGTGGAGCGACAAATCTTTCTCGTTTTCTTATCCACCACAAAAATGGTCACCATTCTTTTTGAGAACACATCGAGTTCTTGGACAATATCGACGAACCCATCTTTATTAACAAGATGGGCGTACCCCTTCGCCTTATCCAAGAAATCCGCCATGTTCAAGATACAACTTGGGGGGGACTTCCAACATGAGGGCAATTCCTCGGCGGTCTTGACTTGTGCCTCCTTGGGCACTTCTACATTTTTGCTAGTGTCTTTTTTCGAGACACTAGCACCTTTTTTCAAAATTGGGCTAGTGTTAGCCTGCTTCTTTGTCGGTTTCTCCGGCGGGTCAGCTTTCGCCGCCGAACCGAACAGGTCTTTCTTCACATTAGACCGACTGGCTTCGTCGGCCATGGTGTATTGGTGTAGAGACTTCCAAACGCGGGTTCAATTTTTTGTTTTTTTTCCGTGGAAAGGAGTTGGGAAAAAAAAAAAAAAAAAAAAAAAAAAAAAAAAAATTAAACAAATAAAGAAAAAGCCTGGATGAACCAGTAAATAGCAAAGACAAAAATAAAATAAAATGAACAAACTTGCACAAACAGAAAGAAATAAAAAGGTAAGATTAAAAAATAAAGATGGCGCTCAAAGGCTGCCAAAAAAACAAAAACTCCTTTCTTTTTTTCCAAGAAATTCAAATAAACAGTACAAAAGAAAAAGAAAAGAAAAAGTCTGGTTTGTAACCAGAAGAAAAAAAAAAATAAAAGTTTGCGGCCGAAGCCGCTAAAGAAAATAAACTAAAAACACAAGAAAAACAAACTAGTCAAATCAAAAAGAAAAGAATGCGACCGAAGTCGCTAATAAAATGAAAATGGGTAAAAAAAAATAAAAACGAAATAAAAAATAAAGCTTTCTTTTTCTTTTTTTTTTCCTAAAAAGTACTTATTTTTTTAACAACAAAAAAATAAAAAAATAAAAAATTATGTGGGCCGAAGCCCCCAAAAAATAAAAACAAACAAAAGAAATGGAATAATAAAAAATTAAAACTTAGCAAAATGTCTTGGTGTGTTCAAAAAATATCGTTAAATCCACAAAAGGTCGCCAAACAATTCCTCGTGGCCAAAAAAAAAATCAAATTCGTCGCTGTGCAACACAAAAAAAATGACAATTATCCAAGTTCAAAAAACACTGGTCACAAAAAGACGGATAACGTAACTCGGAGACAGCGTGTAAAGATATTTATTTATACAGGTTAATGTATAAAATGTGGCACAAGGCCTAAAAGGGGGATGGGGAATGACGGTCTTCTTCTGTCTTAAATCTAAACTTAGCTAGTCCCAGACACGGACCCAAACAAACCAACAATATTCCAATCACCAAAACAACACATTCACTCCTACCTTTCTTACCACGTCCACCATAACGCCTCAAATTCTCCATGAAGTCCTAACTAGTCCCCTTATGTACAAATATTGTTCGTGGGGGGAGGGTCATAAAATAACAATTTTTTTAAAAAGAACCCCAAATGATTATGTACAATATGACTTTTAAATTATTTACAATAAAACTAAACAAAACTGTGTTAGTAATAAAACCCCCCACAAACCATAAATGTGGCAGCAAAATCAGTTAACTAGACGAAATCAATGTGGGGCTGAGAAAAATAAGAAAAAACATTCATTCCTCCAAGCATTCACACAGACACTCACACATTCATACACAACAACAAATACGAAAAAGCACACACACGAAACGAAAGTCGCCCCACATCCACCAGAGAACTGAAATCACTGACCACCTAACGAGGGAGGGGATGGGGAATTAAACGAAAGAAAAAATAGGGACAGAAATAAAAGGGGCCAATGCGCATGCATACCCTAGCTAAGTTTACTAGAAAAAAGGGAAAACTAAAGATTCAAATTCAAAAACCTAGTCTAACCTAAAATCAGGGTGGGTTGCCTATGTTCAACCCTGTTAGGACAAATCCTGTACCTAACCGACGTCCAAGTGCCACTCTAGGTCAGCCCCTTTCACTCTACACATTCGCGCAAGATTCACCCACCTTTTGCCAAATTCCGATGAGGTGAGCCGCCGCCTTTCCGTCCTAATCTTGACTTTAAGCTGATGCTTAAAGTACAAGATCAGTTGGGAAGAGGTGAACTTCTCGCCCTCATGGAATCCCTTCTGACGCGTCGTCCAAATCACGACTCTCATAATCCCTAGTAAGCAACAGAACACATAGTGTTCAGCCTTCGTCAATTGCGACACCACATTGCTACAAACAGAACTGGCTTCCAGGACAAAGAACTTTCCCTGCAGCATGCGAACCATGAGGCCTTCAACAAACTTGCACAACGGCACTACCGTCTTGCACTGAAAAAAGGCGTGACCAATGGTCTCGACTTCGCCAGTGCAGCGACGACAGTTTGGATATTTCTCCAAACCTGCTGAACAGAGTCTCTTGCCGACCCAGAGGGCCTCACGAATCATCAGCCAGGTGAGTGATGCCTCATCGTTATTGAGACATTTCAACCCAGGCGCCCAAGGCCACATCGAGCGAGCCTCCTGCTTCGTAAGACCGAGCTCGTCGATCAGATCATCTTGAACGGACCCCCTAACTAACAATCGATACAATGCCTTACGAGACAACGCCTGGGCGTCGGAGAGGCCATCCGACGTCCGTAAAAGGAGCTTCAAAGCACTACGACATTCGCGGTAGAAGGCACACTCGGCACGAGGTCTACGGCCGGCCTCCTCCTCGCACGAGTGCACACTTCTCAGGGATGGGAAATGTTTTCGGACATCTTCTTTCCAAAAGGTGCCCACCTCATCCAATCCGCGACACATTCGGTCTAGAAAGGTAATGCGAAGCATATATTGACGAATCTCAATGCTAGGCATACCCAGACCGCCCTCAGAGGGATGAAGGCAACAGATCTCGCGAGTTACCATAGGGGCCTTGTCTCTCCACAAAAAGGAGAACAAGGTCCGGACTAATGACATTAGTCTGGCATACGGGAGCGGAAGCACAGAAAGTCGGTAAAGGAGTATCGGATATATGTGTGAAACACATACCTCCGCCCTTCCCTTCAGGGAAAGTCTCCTCCGAGACCACAGTTTAACCGCGATCTCGGCCTTCCCCTGCACCTCCGACCAATTCATTTCCAACTGGAGATCAGGACCGAACCAGACGCCGAGTATCTTGATCGGCCCATCCGTCCAGAGGAAAGGTCCGGGAAGAGAAACTCCCTTCCACGCACCCAACCGCAAGCCCACAGACTTATCGCGGTTGATCTTGGCCCCTGTCACCATCTCATACCCACTGATCTCTTTGCTGACTTCGTCAATCTCGGCTCTGCTCGACACCAGAACCGAAACGTCGTCAGCATAGGCAGAATACCTGGCTGAGGTGGAAGCCCCAGGCAGGGAAATTCCGCGCAGGACCGGATTTGCCTTCAACTTGCGAAGGAATGGTTCCAACGCAAGAACGTAAAGCAGAGGCGAGAGCGGACAACCTTGACGAATGGAGCGAGACAATACGAAAGGCTTCGATCTTACCCCATTCACTTCCACCAGCGCACCGGGGGTCGCATACAAAAGTCGGATCCAGGAGCGAAAGTCGGCTCTGAAACCGGCAGCCGAAAGGACAGCCTCCAGAAATCGATGGTCAACCCTATCGAAGGCCTTGGACTGATCTAAATTGATCAGCGCGGCTTCACTGTCGACTTTTTCTAAGATCAAGCGTACCATGTGAAGGTTATCCTGAATAGTCCTGCCCTTCACAGCACAAGTCTGTTCGGGGCCAATCAGACTAGACAGGACAAGCTGCAAACGGTTGGCTAAGATCTTCGCCAAAATCTTTAAGTCAGTGTTTAACATCGTTAAAGGGCGAAAGTTCCCTAACCCATCCCCACCGCCCTTGTCCTTACGCAGCAACTTGATCACACCCCTGGTGAAGCGTTGGGGTAAAGACCCCTGCTTCATCCAGTGGTTGTAAATCAGTTCCAGCAAAGGAACAAAAACGTGCGACAACCTCAAGTACACTTCGTAGGGAAGACCATCTAATCCCGGAGACTTATCCAGGCCAACCTGCTTCAGCGCTTCCCAGATCTCCGACTCTGTAATGGGACCCTCGCACCTAGCCGCTTCAGCTGCCGAAAGGCAGGGAAAGTCAGCTAAATAGGCGTCGAACTGAGCAGAGCTCAGACCGGGCTCCCTGGTGAAAAGATCCTGAAAGTAATCCCGAAACACCTCACATATGCCCGCGTTTGTAGTCACGGTCCGCTTATCCGGCAACGTGACGCATGCGATATGTCGCTTAGACGCGCTTCGATTTTCCTCTGCACGCAGTTCAGCGGCCATATTCGTTGCCTCAGAAGACATTCTTTTTAACCTAGCCCTAACTACCAGAGCTTGATCCTTCTTGATAAGCAAGGAGGACAACTCTGCCTTAGCTAAGGCTATGTCCCCACTAACACGGGATTTCACTGCCCGATCGACTTTATCTTCTAAAGCAGTTTGCGCCGCTAATCTATCTAGATTGAGTCGACGACTAAAATCGGCAGCAAACGTTCGAATATGAGATTTTAATTTGCCCCACCAGGCATTTCCCACAACCGCACCCGTCAATTCCCTTTGGATCATTAGTAGCAGCTGGTCCCGGAAACCCTGATCACCAAAAAGGGAACAGTTCAATTTCCAGTAACCAGCCAATCTAACCTTAGGCTTATCTAAGTTTACACGGACCCGGACAAGCCTATGATCCGTATAAACTATATAATGGAAACTTGGACAGCCTAAGAGCCCTACATCGACTCTCCTAACTAGGACCCGGTCCAGGTAGCTCGCAAGCGTCCCCGGAGCCGAGTTGCCACTATTTGTCCAAGTCCATGCTACCTCCCGAGGGTGTTCATTCCGGAACTTATCGACAAGATCAAACTCATCGATAAAGTCCCGAAATGGTTTCACATCCGGGTTGTTAGTACCTTGTTTATGCCCTATCCGATCTATATCGGGGTCAAGGACGGCATTCCAATCCCCCGCTAAAACTACCCGACGAGACGTCGTCAAGAAGGGCGCGATCTGCCGAAACAAAGCAGGCCGCTCGGAATGGCTATTGGGCGCATAAACCCCAATGAGACGTAGAACCTTATCCTTTATGGTAACATCCAGCACGCAAAGTCTGCCCGCCGGATCCGCGAAGACAAGGGTACAAGCAGCCTTCAAAGACTTGCTCACTAGCCAAGAGACACCCCTCGAACGACCATCAAAACAGGCTGAATAAACGGCGAACCCCTTAGACAGTATGTCCTCACGATCATGAGAAGAAAAACGGGTCTCTTGTAAACAACATACATTCACCCCGAGGCGCTGAAGATCACGAGTGAGCCTCGCCCTGCGAGACTCGGACCTCACGCCCCGGACATTTAAACTAGCTAACCAGAGAGCCATTGTCAAGCCGATTAGGGTTGTCCTTCAGGATAGAACATGGCTGGGGTGAGGACACCGACAGCACGTCCCATAGATCCGGACGCCATCTCATTTTCGACGGTATCGTCTTGAGACAAGCCGCCGATGTCCGAGGGGTAGGTGAGTTTCAGGGCTCTATAAAGGGATGGGTGAACAAAAACTGGGACCCTCCCTTTCAGCTTTTGATCAGATTCATTTGATTCGGGGTCAAGAAGATAGGCAGCTGGGGGCACCATTTTGAGCGACGACTGGGCCTCCTCTATCATGCCCCAAATCTCCCGCGTACCCGGGCCCGTTCTGATTACGGTCAGTACTCTTTGTGCGGAAGGGAAATTTTCGGGCATCTCCACATCTGTATCGTTGATCTTTTTAAAATTCCACAGAATTTTCAGCTCTTTAGGGTTTCGAGTCTGCCCGAAAACCCTTTCCGCCTGGTCCCGGGATACGCGGCAGACGTCTTCCCCAGGGAAATAAGGAGGCTTGAGCTTTTTTTTCTTCTTGTCAGTAGTTGTTTGCGAGTCCGGGCTTCTGTACCTTTTTTTAAGTGGTGAATGAATGGGAGTAACCATTGGTGTGACATTAGGAGTAGTTGAAGGGGTCCATCCGGACGGCGTCCTCACCGGTGAAGGTTTGGACGAATGCAGAGATTTAGCCGGTGAGTTGGATACAGATTTGGGCGGAGCTGGTTTGGAGAAAGATTTTTTAGATGCAGAAGGGGAAGACGGGGCAGAGGATAGGGGGCCCGGTGCCCCCAGCGATTTTTGCTTTTTAGCCCGCGTTTCATCCAGTTTGTTTTTTAGTTTTTTTATGTCTAGAATTTTCCTCCATCCGGGTTCATTGATTTTTTGTGCTTCGGTTGCATTGGATTCGTAAGACGCCGAGGCGTCGCCCTCCGAGCTGGTAGAGGGAATGGGGCTGTAGGTGACATTGTCCCTGGTGTCATGTTGGGACTGAAGAACCGCTGTTTGGGTCTTCCCCTTGCCTCTAACTACGAGGCGCCATTCCCCCTCCTCCTTCTCCTTCTCCACACTTGTGGCAGGCGTCGGCTTCGGGGGTAATGAGGGACTATGCCCAACCGGGGGATTTTCCTCACCGGTCCGCCTCGCAGCTAGGCCCACTACAGGCGCCGCGGATTTTAGCTTCTCGGCCAAGGGGGGATTTTGGTCGCCAGCGACCGGAACTCCAGGGGCCTTCTTTCCTGGGCAGGAGGAGGAAAGGTGACCAGTCTCTCCACACCTCCAGCAAGTTGGTCTTCTACCGGTCACTATGACCGGCATTTTCCGGTCGCCATACTCCAAACAGTTGGGGACGGACTTGAAGGCCTTCTGGTCGAGCATTATGTCAAAAGTCCATCCCCCGTTCAAATTGTCGGAGAGAGCCCCTAAAATTTGGCCGAACTGCAAAAAAAATGCAGCCAGGAGCTCTCCCGAAATTTGAGGAGGAACTTCAAAGACGGCTACCCTAGTCCGCCTGCGGCCCTCATACTCCGTTCTGATGATAAAATCCTTCGTAATTAGTTCTTTCTTGGCCATGGCCAGGCAATCTTCTGGGGTGGGCAGCAGAATGTCCCACATGAAGAACCCTCTACCCTTTATTACTCTTTGGGGTTTTATCCCCAGGGACAAAAGTGATTTAATCACTGTGTCTTTTGTGGAGCGACAAATCTTTCTAGTTTTCTTATCCACCACAAAAATGGTCACCATTCTTTTTGAGAACACATCGAGTTCTTGGACAATATCGACGAACCCATCTTTATTAACAAGATGGGCGTACCCCTTCGCCTTATCCAAGAAATCCGCCATGTTCAAGATACAACTTGGGGGGGACTTCCAACATGAGGGCAATTCCTCGGCGGTCTTGACTTGTGCCTCCTTGGGCACTTCTACATTTTTGCTAGTGTCTTTTTTCGAGACACTAGCACCTTTTTTCAAACTTGGGCTAGTGTTAGCCTGCTTCTTTGTCGGTTTCTCCGGCGGGTCAGCTTTCGCCGCCGAACCGAACAAGTCTTTCTTCACATTTGACCGACTGGCTTCGTCGGCCATGGTGTATTTGTATAGAGACTTCCAAACGCGGGTTCAATTTTTTGTTTTTTTTCCGTGGAAAGGAGTTGGGAAAAAAAAAAAAAAAAAAAAAAAAAAAAAAAAATTAAACAAATAAAGAAAAAGCCTGGATGAACCAGTAAATAGCAAAGACAAAAATAAAATAAAATGAACAAACTTGCACAAACAGAAAGAAATAAAAAGGTAAGATTAAAAAATAAAGATGGCGCTCAAAGGCTGCCAAAAAAACAAAAACTCCTTTCTTTTTTTCCAAGAAATTCAAATAAACAGTACAAAAGAAAAAGAAAAGAAAAAGTCTGGTTTGTAACCAGAAGAAAAAAAAAAATAAAAGTTTGCGGCCGAAGCCGCTAAAGAAAATAAACTAAAAACACAAGAAAAACAAACTAGTCAAATCAAAAAGAAAAGAATGCGACCGAAGTCGCTAATAAAATGAAAATGGGTAAAAAAAAATAAAAACGAAATAAAAAATAAAGCTTTCTTTTTCTTTTTTTTTTCCTAAAAAGTACTTATTTTTTTAACAACAAAAAAATAAAAAAATAAAAAATTATGTGGGCCGAAGCCCCCAAAAAATAAAAACAAACAAAAGAAATGGAATAATAAAAAATTAAAACTTAGCAAAATGTCTTGGTGTGTTCAAAAAATATCGTTAAATCCACAAAAGGTCGCCAAACAATTCCTCGTGGCCAAAAAAAAAATCAAATTCGTCGCTGTGCAACACAAAAAAAATGACAATTATCCAAGTTCAAAAAACACTGGTCACAAAAAGACGGATAACGTAACTCGGAGACAGCGTGTAAAGATATTTATTTATACAGGTTAATGTATAAAATGTGGCACAAGGCCTAAAAGGGGGATGGGGAATGACGGTCTTCTTCTGTCTTAAATCTAAACTTAGCTAGTCCCAGACACGGACCCAAACAAACCAACAATATTCCAATCACCAAAACAACACATTCACTCCTACCTTTCTTACCACGTCCACCATAACGCCTCAAATTCTCCATGAAGTCCTAACTAGTCCCCTTATGTACAAATATTGTTCGTGGGGGGAGGGTCATAAAATAACAATTTTTTTAAAAAGAACCCCAAATGATTATGTACAATATGACTTTTAAATTATTTACAATAAAACTAAACAAAACTGTGTTAGTAATAAAACCCCCCACAAACCATAAATGTGGCAGCAAAATCAGTTAACTAGACGAAATCAATGTGGGGCTGAGAAAAATAAGAAAAAACATTCATTCCTCCAAGCATTCACACAGACACTCACACATTCATACACAACAACAAATACGAAAAAGCACACACACGAAACGAAAGTCGCCCCACATCCACCAGAGAACTGAAATCACTGACCACCTAACGAGGGAGGGGATGGGGAATTAAACGAAAGAAAAAATAGGGACAGAAATAAAAGGGGCCAATGCGCATGCATACCCTAGCTAAGTTTACTAGAAAAAAGGGAAAACTAAAGATTCAAATTCAAAAACCTAGTCTAACCTAAAATCAGGGTGGGTTGCCTATGTTCAACCCTGTTAGGACAAATCCTGTACCTAACCGACGTCCAAGTGCCACTCTAGGTCAGCCCCTTTCACTCTACACATTCGCGCAAGATTCACCCACCTTTTGCCAAATTCCGATGAGGTGAGCCGCCGCCTTTCCGTCCTAATCTTGACTTTAAGCTGATGCTTAAAGTACAAGATCAGTTGGGAAGAGGTGAACTTCTCGCCCTCATGGAATCCCTTCTGACGCGTCGTCCAAATCACGACTCTCATAATCCCTAGTAAGCAACAGAACACATAGTGTTCAGCCTTCGTCAATTGCGACACCACATTGCTACAAACAGAACTGGCTTCCAGGACAAAGAACTTTCCCTGCAGCATGCGAACCATGAGGCCTTCAACAAACTTGCACAACGGCACTACCGTCTTGCACTGAAAAAAGGCGTGACCAATGGTCTCGACTTCGCCAGTGCAGCGACGACAGTTTGGATATTTCTCCAAACCTGCTGAACAGAGTCTCTTGCCGACCCAGAGGGCCTCACGAATCATCAGCCAGGTGAGTGATGCCTCATCGTTATTGAGACATTTCAACCCAGGCGCCCAAGGCCACATCGAGCGAGCCTCCTGCTTCGTAAGACCGAGCTCGTCGATCAGATCATCTTGAACGGACCCCCTAACTAACAATCGATACAATGCCTTACGAGACAACGCCTGGGCGTCGGAGAGGCCATCCGACGTCCGTAAAAGGAGCTTCAAAGCACTACGACATTCGCGGTAGAAGGCACACTCGGCACGAGGTCTACGGCCGGCCTCCTCCTCGCACGAGTGCACACTTCTCAGGGATGGGAAATGTTTTCGGACATCTTCTTTCCAAAAGGTGCCCACCTCATCCAATCCGCGACACATTCGGTCTAGAAAGGTAATGCGAAGCATATATTGACGAATCTCAATGCTAGGCATACCCAGACCGCCCTCAGAGGGATGAAGGCAACAGATCTCGCGAGTTACCATAGGGGCCTTGTCTCTCCACAAAAAGGAGAACAAGGTCCGGACTAATGACATTAGTCTGGCATACGGGAGCGGAAGCACAGAAAGTCGGTAAAGGAGTATCGGATATATGTGTGAAACACATACCTCCGCCCTTCCCTTCAGGGAAAGTCTCCTCCGAGACCACAGTTTAACCGCGATCTCGGCCTTCCCCTGCACCTCCGACCAATTCATTTCCAACTGGAGATCAGGACCGAACCAGACGCCGAGTATCTTGATCGGCCCATCCGTCCAGAGGAAAGGTCCGGGAAGAGAAACTCCCTTCCACGCACCCAACCGCAAGCCCACAGACTTATCGCGGTTGATCTTGGCCCCTGTCACCATCTCATACCCACTGATCTCTTTGCTGACTTCGTCAATCTCGGCTCTGCTCGACACCAGAACCGAAACGTCGTCAGCATAGGCAGAATACCTGGCTGAGGTGGAAGCCCCAGGCAGGGAAATTCCGCGCAGGACCGGATTTGCCTTCAACTTGCGAAGGAATGGTTCCAACGCAAGAACGTAAAGCAGAGGCGAGAGCGGACAACCTTGACGAATGGAGCGAGACAATACGAAAGGCTTCGATCTTACCCCATTCACTTCCACCAGCGCACCGGGGGTCGCATACAAAAGTCGGATCCAGGAGCGAAAGTCGGCTCTGAAACCGGCAGCCGAAAGGACAGCCTCCAGAAATCGATGGTCAACCCTATCGAAGGCCTTGGACTGATCTAAATTGATCAGCGCGGCTTCACTGTCGACTTTTTCTAAGATCAAGCGTACCATGTGAAGGTTATCCTGAATAGTCCTGCCCTTCACAGCACAAGTCTGTTCGGGGCCAATCAGACTAGACAGGACAAGCTGCAAACGGTTGGCTAAGATCTTCGCCAAAATCTTTAAGTCAGTGTTTAACATCGTTAAAGGGCGAAAGTTCCCTAACCCATCCCCACCGCCCTTGTCCTTACGCAGCAACTTGATCACACCCCTGGTGAAGCGTTGGGGTAAAGACCCCTGCTTCATCCAGTGGTTGTAAATCAGTTCCAGCAAAGGAACAAAAACGTGCGACAACCTCAAGTACACTTCGTAGGGAAGACCATCTAATCCCGGAGACTTATCCAGGCCAACCTGCTTCAGCGCTTCCCAGATCTCCGACTCTGTAATGGGACCCTCGCACCTAGCCGCTTCAGCTGCCGAAAGGCAGGGAAAGTCAGCTAAATAGGCGTCGAACTGAGCAGAGCTCAGACCGGGCTCCCTGGTGAAAAGATCCTGAAAGTAATCCCGAAACACCTCACATATGCCCGCGTTTGTAGTCACGGTCCGCTTATCCGGCAACGTGACGCATGCGATATGTCGCTTAGACGCGCTTCGATTTTCCTCTGCACGCAGTTCAGCGGCCATATTCGTTGCCTCAGAAGACATTCTTTTTAACCTAGCCCTAACTACCAGAGCTTGATCCTTCTTGATAAGCAAGGAGGACAACTCTGCCTTAGCTAAGGCTATGTCCCCACTAACACGGGATTTCACTGCCCGATCGACTTTATCTTCTAAAGCAGTTTGCGCCGCTAATCTATCTAGATTGAGTCGACGACTAAAATCGGCAGCAAACGTTCGAATATGAGATTTTAATTTGCCCCACCAGGCATTTCCCACAACCGCACCCGTCAATTCCCTTTGGATCATTAGTAGCAGCTGGTCCCGGAAACCCTGATCACCAAAAAGGGAACAGTTCAATTTCCAGTAACCAGCCAATCTAACCTTAGGCTTATCTAAGTTTACACGGACCCGGACAAGCCTATGATCCGTATAAACTATATAATGGAAACTTGGACAGCCTAAGAGCCCTACATCGACTCTCCTAACTAGGACCCGGTCCAGGTAGCTCGCAAGCGTCCCCGGAGCCGAGTTGCCACTATTTGTCCAAGTCCATGCTACCTCCCGAGGGTGTTCATTCCGGAACTTATCGACAAGATCAAACTCATCGATAAAGTCCCGAAATGGTTTCACATCCGGGTTGTTAGTACCTTGTTTATGCCCTATCCGATCTATATCGGGGTCAAGGACGGCATTCCAATCCCCCGCTAAAACTACCCGACGAGACGTCGTCAAGAAGGGCGCGATCTGCCGAAACAAAGCAGGCCGCTCGGAATGGCTATTGGGCGCATAAACCCCAATGAGACGTAGAACCTTATCCTTTATGGTAACATCCAGCACGCAAAGTCTGCCCGCCGGATCCGCGAAGACAAGGGTACAAGCAGCCTTCAAAGACTTGCTCACTAGCCAAGAGACACCCCTCGAACGACCATCAAAACAGGCTGAATAAACGGCGAACCCCTTAGACAGTATGTCCTCACGATCATGAGAAGAAAAACGGGTCTCTTGTAAACAACATACATTCACCCCGAGGCGCTGAAGATCACGAGTGAGCCTCGCCCTGCGAGACTCGGACCTCACGCCCCGGACATTTAAACTAGCTAACCAGAGAGCCATTGTCAAGCCGATTAGGGTTGTCCTTCAGGATAGAACATGGCTGGGGTGAGGACACCGACAGCTCGTCCCATAGATCCGGACGCCATCTCATTTTCGACGGTGTCATCTTGAGACAAGCCGCCGATGTCCGAGGGGTAGGTGAGTTTGAGGGCTCTATAAAGGGATGGGTGAACAAAAACTGGGACCCTCCCTTTCAGCTTTTGATCAGATTCATTTGATTCGGGGTCAAGAAGATAGGCAGCTGGGGGCACCATTTTGAGCGACGACTGGGCCTCCTCTATCATGCCCCAAATCTCCCGCGTACCCGGGCCAGTTCTGATTACGGTCAGTACTCTTTGTGCGGAAGGGAAATTTTCGGGCATCTCCACATCTGTATCATTGATTTTTTTAAAATTCCACAGAATTTTCAGCTCTTTAGGGTTTCGAGTCTGCCCGAAAACCCTTTCCGCCTGGTCCCGGGATACGCGGCAGACGTCTTCCCCAGGGAAATAAGGAGGCTTGAGCTTTTTTTTCTTCTTGTCCGTAGTTGTTTGCGAGTCCGGACTTCTGTACCTTTTTTTAAGTGGTGAATGAATGGGAGTAACCATTGGTGTGACATTAGGAGTAGTTGAAGGGGTCCATCCGGACGGCGTCCTCACCGGTGAAGGTTTGGACGAATGTAGAGATTTAGCCGGTGAGTTGGATACAGATTTGGGCGGAGCTGGTTTAGAGAACGATTTTTTTGATGCAGAAGGGGAAGACGGGGCAGAGGATAGGGGGCCCGGTGCCCCCAGCGATTTTTGCTTTTTAGCCCGCGTTTCATCCAGTTTGTTTTTTAGTTTTTTTATGTCTAGAATTTTCCTCCATCCGGGTTCATTGATTTTTTGTGCTTCGGTTGCATTGGATTCGTAAGACGCCGAGGCGTCGCCCTCCGAGCTGGTAGAGGGAATGGGGCTGTAGGTGACATTGTCCCTGGTGTCATGTTGGGACTGAAGAACCGCTGTTTGGGTCTTCCCCTTGCCTCTAACTACGAGGCGCCATTCCCCCTCCTCCTTCTCCTTCTCCACACTTGTGGCAGGCGTCGGCTTCGGGGGTAATGAGGGACTATGCCCAACCGGGGGATTTTCCTCACCGGTCCGCCTCGCAGCTAGGCCCACTACAGGCGCCGCGGATTTTAGCTTCTCGGCCAAGGGGGGATTTTGGTCGCCAGCGACCGGAACTCCAGGGGCCTTCTTTCCTGGGCAGGAGGAGGAAAGGTGACCAGTCTCTCCACACCTCCAGCAAGTTGGTCTTCTACCGGTCACTATGACCGGCATTTTCCGGTCGCCATACTCCAAACAGTTGGGGACGGACTTGAAGGCCTTCTGGTCGAGCATTATGTCAAAAGTCCATCCCCCGTTCAAATTGTCGGAGAGAGCCCCTAAAATTTGGCCGAACTGCAAAAAAAATGCAGCCAGGAGCTCTCCCGAAATTTGAGGAGGAACTTCAAAGACGGCTACCCTAGTCCGCCTGCGGCCCTCATACTCCGTTCTGATGATAAAATCCTTCGTAATTAGTTCTTTCTTGGCCATGGCCAGGCAATCTTCTGGGGTGGGCAGCAGAATGTCCCACATGAAGAACCCTCTACCCTTTATTACTCTTTGGGGTTTTATCCCCAGGGACAAAAGTGATTTAATCACTGTGTCTTTTGTGGAGCGACAAATCTTTCTAGTTTTCTTATCCACCACAAAAATGGTCACCATTCTTTTTGAGAACACATCGAGTTCTTGGACAATATCGACGAACCCATCTTTATTAACAAGATGGGCGTACCCCTTCGCCTTATCCAAGAAATCCGCCATGTTCAAGATACAACTTGGGGGGGACTTCCAACATGAGGGCAATTCCTCGGCGGTCTTGACTTGTGCCTCCTTGGGCACTTCTACATTTTTGCTAGTGTCTTTTTTCGAGACACTAGCACCTTTTTTCAAACTTGGGCTAGTGTTAGCCTGCTTCTTTGTCGGTTTCTCCGGCGGGTCAGCTTTCGCCGCCGAACCGAACAAGTCTTTCTTCACATTTGACCGACTGGCTTCGTCGGCCATGGTGTATTTGTATAGAGACTTCCAAACGCGGGTTCAATTTTTTGTTTTTTTTCCGTGGAAAGGAGTTGGGAAAAAAAAAAAAAAAAAAAAAAAAAAAAATTAAACAAATAAAGAAAAAGCCTGGATGAACCAGTAAATAGCAAAGACAAAAATAAAATAAAATGAACAAACTTGCACAAACAGAAAGAAATAAAAAGGTAAGATTAAAAAATAAAGATGGCGCTCAAAGGCTGCCAAAAAAACAAAAACTCCTTTCTTTTTTTCCAAGAAATTCAAATAAACAGTACAAAAGAAAAAGAAAAGAAAAAGTCTGGTTTGTAACCAGAAGAAAAAAAAAAATAAAAGTTTGCGGCCGAAGCCGCTAAAGAAAATAAACTAAAAACACAAGAAAAACAAACTAGTCAAATCAAAAAGAAAAGAATGCGACCGAAGTCGCTAATAAAATGAAAATGGGTAAAAAAAAATAAAAACGAAATAAAAAATAAAGCTTTCTTTTTCTTTTTTTTTTCCTAAAAAGTACTTATTTTTTTAACAACAAAAAAATAAAAAAATAAAAAATTATGTGGGCCGAAGCCCCCAAAAAATAAAAACAAACAAAAGAAATGGAATAATAAAAAATTAAAACTTAGCAAAATGTCTTGGTGTGTTCAAAAAATATCGTTAAATCCACAAAAGGTCGCCAAACAATTCCTCGTGGCCAAAAAAAAAATCAAATTCGTCGCTGTGCAACACAAAAAAAATGACAATTATCCAAGTTCAAAAAACACTGGTCACAAAAAGACGGATAACGTAACTCGGAGACAGCGTGTAAAGATATTTATTTATACAGGTTAATGTATAAAATGTGGCACAAGGCCTAAAAGGGGGATGGGGAATGACGGTCTTCTTCTGTCTTAAATCTAAACTTAGCTAGTCCCAGACACGGACCCAAACAAACCAACAATATTCCAATCACCAAAACACCACATTCACTCCTACCTTTCTTACCACGTCCACCATAACGCCTCAAATTCTCCATGAAGTCCTAACTAGTCCCCTTATGTACAAATATTGTTCGTGGGGGGAGGGTCATAAAATAACAATTTTTTTAAAAAGAACCCCAAATGATTATGTACAATATGACTTTTAAATTATTTACAATAAAACTAAACAAAACTGAGTTAGTAATAAAACCCCCCACAAACCATTTAATGTGGCAGCAAAATCAGTTAACTAGACGAAATCAATGCGGGGCTAAGAAAAATAAGAAAAAACATTCATTCCTCCAAGCATTCACACAGACACTCACACATTCATACACAACAACAAATACGAAAAAGCACACACACGAAACGAAAGTCGACCCGCATCCACCAGAGAACTGAAGTCACTGACCACCTAACGAGGGAGGGGATGGGGAATTAAACGAAAGAAAAATATGGACAGAAATAAAAGGGACCAATGCGCATGCATACTCTAGCTAAGTTTACTAGAAAAAAGGGAAAACTAAAGATTCAAAATCAAAAACCTAGTCTAACCTAAAATCAGGGTGGGTTGCCTATGTTCAACCCTGTTAGGACAAATCCTGTACCTAACCGACGTCCAAGTGCCACTCTAGGTCAGCCCCTTTCACTCTACACATTCGCGCAAGATTCACCCACCTTTTGCCAAATTCCGATGAGGTGAGCCGCCGCCTTTCCGTCCTAATCTTGACTTTAAGCTGATGCTTAAAGTACAAGATCAGTTGGGAAGAGGTGAACTTCTCGCCCTCATGGAATCCCTTCTGACGCGTCGTCCAAATCACGACTCTCATAATCCCTAGTAAGCAACAGAACACATAGTGTTCAGCCTTCGTCAATTGCGACACCACATTGCTACAAACAGAACTGGCTTCCAGGACAAAGAACTTTCCCTGCAGCATGCGAACCATGAGGCCTTCAACAAACTTGCACAACGGCACTACCGTCTTGCACTGAAAAAAGGCGTGACCAATGGTCTCGACTTCCCCAGTGCAGCGACGACAGTTTGGATATTTCTCCAAACCTGCTGAACAGAGTCTCTTGCCGACCCAGAGGGCCTCACGAATCATCAGCCAGGTGAGTGATGCCTCATCGTTATTGAGACATTTCAACCCAGGCGCCCAAGGCCACATCGAGCGAGCCTCCTGCTTCGTAAGACCGAGCTCGTCGATCAGATCATCTTGAACGGACCCCCTAACTAACAATCGATACAATGCCTTACGAGACAACGCCTGGGCGTCGGAGAGGCCATCCGACGTCCGTAAAAGGAGCTTCAAAGCACTACGACATTCGCGGTAGAAGGCACACTCGGCACGAGGTCTACGGCCGGCCTCCTCCTCGCACGAGTGCACACTTCTCAGGGATGGGAAATGTTTTCGGACATCTTCTTTCCAAAAGGTGCCCACCTCATCCAATCCGCGACACATTCGGTCTAGAAAGGTAATGCGAAGCATATATTGACGAATCTCAATGCTAGGCATACCCAGACCGCCCTCAGAGGGATGAAGGCAACAGATCTCGCGAGTTACCATAGGGGCCTTGTCTCTCCACAAAAAGGAGAACAAGGTCCGGACTAATGACATTAGTCTGGCATACGGGAGCGGAAGCACAGAAAGTCGGTAAAGGAGTATAGGATATATGTGTGAAACACATACCTCCGCCCTTCCCTTCAGGGAAAGTCTCCTCCGAGACCACAGTTTAACCGCGATCTCGGCCTTCCCCTGCACCTCCGACCAATTCATTTCCAACTGGAGATCAGGACCGAACCAGACGCCGAGTATCTTGATCGGCCCATCCGTCCAGAGGAAAGGTCCGGGAAGAGAAACTCCCTTCCACGCACCCAACCGCAAGCCCACAGACTTATCGCGGTTGATCTTGGCCCCTGTCACCATCTCATACCCACTGATCTCTTTGCTGACTTCGTCAATCTCGGCTCTGCTCGACACAAGAACCGAAACGTCGTCAGCATAGGCAGAATACCTGGCTGAGGTGGAAGCCCCAGGCAGGGAAATTCCGCGCAGGACCGGATTTGCCTTCAACTTGCGAAGGAATGGTTCCAACGCAAGAACGTAAAGCAGAGGCGAGAGCGGACAACCTTGACGAATGGAGCGAGACAATACGAAAGGCTTCGATCTTACGCCATTCACTTCCACCAGCGCACCGGGGGTCGCATACAAAAGTCGGATCCAGGAGCGAAAGTCGGCTCTGAAACCGGCAGCCGAAAGGACAGCCTCCAGAAATCGATGGTCAACCCTATCGAAGGCCTTGGACTGATCTAAATTGATCAGCGCGGCTTCACTGTCGACTTTTTCTAAGATCAAGCGTACCATGTGAAGGTTATCCTGAATAGTCCTGCCCTTCACAGCACAAGTCTGTTCGGGGCCAATCAGACTAGACAGGACAAGCTGCAAACGGTTGGCTAAGATCTTCGCCAAAATCTTTAAGTCAGTGTTTAACATCGTTAAAGGGCGAAAGTTCCCTAACCCATCCCCACCGCCCTTGTCCTTACGCAGCAACTTGATCACACCCCTGGTGAAGCGTTGGGGTAAAGACCCCTGCTTCATCCAGTGGTTGTAAATCAGTTCCAGCAAAGGAACAAAAACGTGCGACAACCTCAAGTACACTTCGTAGGGAAGACCATCTAATCCCGGAGACTTATCCAGGCCAACCTGCTTCAGCGCTTCCCAGATCTCCGACTCTGTAATGGGACCCTCGCACCTAGCCGCTTCAGCTGCCGAAAGGCAGGGAAAGTCAGCTAAATAGGCGTCGAACTGAGCAGAGCTCAGACCGGGCTCCCTGGTGAAAAGATCCTGAAAGTAATCCCGAAACACCTCACATATGCCCGCGTTTGTAGTCACGGTCCGCTTATCCGGCAATGTGACGCATGCGATATGTCGCTTAGACGCACTTCGATTTTCCTCTGCACGCAGTTCAGCGGC
This sequence comes from Acanthosepion lycidas, assembly GCA_963932145.1. Taxonomy (NCBI): domain Eukaryota; kingdom Metazoa; phylum Mollusca; class Cephalopoda; order Sepiida; family Sepiidae; genus Acanthosepion; species Acanthosepion lycidas. Next base: position 24,835,839 of record OZ010603.1, read on the forward strand.
CATATTCGTTGCCTCAGAAGACATTCTTTTTAACCTAGCCCTAACTACCAGAGCTTGATCCTTCTTGATAAGCAAGGAGGACAACTCTGCCTTAGCTAAGGCTATGTCCCCACTAACACGGGATTTCACTGCCCGATCGACTTTATCTTCTAAAGCAGTTTGCGCCGCTAATCTATCTAGATTGAGTCGACGACTAAAATCGGCAGCAAACGTTCGAATATGAGATTTTAATTTGCCCCACCAGGCATTTCCCACAACCGCACCCGTCAATTCCCTTTGGATCATTAGTAGCAGCTGGTCCCGGAAACCCTGATCACCAAAAAGGGAACAGTTCAATTTCCAGTAACCAGCCAATCTAACCTTAGGCTTATCTAAGTTTACACGGACCCGGACAAGCCTATGATCCGTATAAACTATATAATGGAAACTTGGACAGCCTAAGAGCCCTACATCGACTCTCCTAACTAGGACCCGGTCCAGGTAGCTCGCAAGCGTCCCGGGAGCCGAGTTGCCACTATTTGTCCAAGTCCATGCTACCTCCCGAGGGTGTTCATTCCGGAACTTATCGACAAGATCAAACTCATCGATAAAGTCCCGAAATGGTTTCACATCCGGGTTGTTAGTACCTTGTTTATGCCCTATCCGATCTATATCGGGGTCAAGGACGGCATTCCAATCCCCCGCTAAAACTACCCGACGAGACGTCGTCAAGAAGGGCGCGATCTGCCGAAACAAAGCAGGCCGCTCGGAATGGCTATTGGGCGCATAAACCCCAATGAGACGTAGAACCTTATCCTTTATGGTAACATCCAGCACGCAAAGTCTGCCCGCCGGATCCGCGAAGACAAGGGTACAAGCAGCCTTCAAAGACTTGCTCACTAGCCAAGAGACACCCCTCGAACGACCATCAAAACAGGCTGAATAAACGGCGAACCCCTTAGACAGTATGTCCTCACGATCATGAGAAGAAAAACGGGTCTCTTGTAAACAACATACATTCACCCCGAGGCGCTGAAGATCACGAGTGAGCCTCGCCCTGCGAGACTCGGACCTCACGCCCCGGACATTTAAACTAGCTAACCAGAGAGCCATTGTCAAGCCGATTAGGGTTGTCCTTCAGGATAGAACATGGCTGGGGTGAGGACACCGACAGCTCGTCCCATAGATCCGGACGCCATCTCATTTTCGACGGTGTCATCTTGAGACAAGCCGCCGATGTCCGAGGGGTAGGTGAGTTTGAGGGCTCTATAAAGGGATGGGTGAACAAAAACTGGGACCCTCCCTTTCAGCTTTTGATCAGATTCATTTGATTCGGGGTCAAGAAGATAGGCAGCTGGGGGCACCATTTTGAGCGACGACTGGGCCTCCTCTATCATGCCCCAAATCTCCCGCGTACCCGGGCCAGTTCTGATTACGGTCAGTACTCTTTGTGCGGAAGGGAAATTTTCGGGCATCTCCACATCTGTATCATTGATTTTTTTAAAATTCCACAGAATTTTCAGCTCTTTAGGGTTTCGAGTCTGCCCGAAAACCCTTTCCGCCTGGTCCCGGGATACGCGGCAGACGTCTTCCCCAGGGAAATAAGGAGGCTTGAGCTTTTTTTTCTTCTTGTCCGTAGTTGTTTGCGAGTCCGGACTTCTGTACCTTTTTTTAAGTGGTGAATGAATGGGAGTAACCATTGGTGTGACATTAGGAGTAGTTGAAGGGGTCCATCCGGACGGCGTCCTCACCGGTGAAGGTTTGGACGAATGTAGAGATTTAGCCGGTGAGTTGGATACAGATTTGGGCGGAGCTGGTTTAGAGAACGATTTTTTTGATGCAGAAGGGGAAGACGGGGCAGAGGATAGGGGGCCCGGTGCCCCCAGCGATTTTTGCTTTTTAGCCCGCGTTTCATCCAGTTTGTTTTTTAGTTTTTTTATGTCTAGAATTTTCCTCCATCCGGGTTCATTGATTTTTTGTGCTTCGGTTGCATTGGATTCGTAAGACGCCGAGGCGTCGCCCTCCGAGCTGGTAGAGGGAATGGGGCTGTAGGTGACATTGTCCCTGGTGTCATGTTGGGACTGAAGAACCGCTGTTTGGGTCTTCCCCTTGCCTCTAACTACGAGGCGCCATTCCCCCTCCTCCTTCTCCTTCTCCACACTTGTGGCAGGCGTCGGCTTCGGGGGTAATGAGGGACTATGCCCAACCGGGGGATTTTCCTCACCGGTCCGCCTCGCAGCTAGGCCCACTACAGGCGCCGCGGATTTTAGCTTCTCGGCCAAGGGGGGATTTTGGTCGCCAGCGACCGGAACTCCAGGGGCCTTCTTTCCTGGGCAGGAGGAGGAAAGGTGACCAGTCTCTCCACACCTCCAGCAAGTTGGTCTTCTACCGGTCACTATGACCGGCATTTTCCGGTCGCCATACTCCAAACAGTTGGGGACGGACTTGAAGGCCTTCTGGTCGAGCATTATGTCAAAAGTCCATCCCCCGTTCAAATTGTCGGAGAGAGCCCCTAAAATTTGGCCGAACTGCAAAAAAAATGCAGCCAGGAGCTCTCCCGAAATTTGAGGAGGAACTTCAAAGACGGCTACCCTAGTCCGCCTGCGGCCCTCATACTCCGTTCTGATGATAAAATCCTTCGTAATTAGTTCTTTCTTGGCCATGGCCAGGCAATCTTCTGGGGTGGGCAGCAGAATGTCCCACATGAAGAACCCTCTACCCTTTATTACTCTTTGGGGTTTTATCCCCAGGGACAAAAGTGATTTAATCACTGTGTCTTTTGTGGAGCGACAAATCTTTCTAGTTTTCTTATCCACCACAAAAATGGTCACCATTCTTTTTGAGAACACATCGAGTTCTTGGACAATATCGACGAACCCATCTTTATTAACAAGATGGGCGTACCCCTTCGCCTTATCCAAGAAATCCGCCAGGTTCAAGATACAACTTGGGGGGGACTTCCAACATGAGGGCAATTCCTCGGCGGTCTTGACTTGTGCCTCCTTGGGCACTTCTACATTTTTGCTAGTGTCTTTTTTCGAGACACTAGCACCTTTTTTCAAACTTGGGCTAGTGTTAGCCTGCTTCTTTGTCGGTTTCTCCGGCGGGTCAGCTTTCGCCGCCGAACCGAACAAGTCTTTCTTCACATTTGACCGACTGGCTTCGTCGGCCATGGTGTATTTGTATAGAGACTTCCAAACGCGGGTTCAATTTTTTGTTTTTTTTCCGTGGAAAGGAGTTGGGAAAAAAAAAAAAAAAAAAAAATTAAACAAATAAAGAAAAAGCCTGGATGAACCAGTAAATAGCAAAGACAAAAATAAAATAAAATGAACAAACTTGCACAAACAGAAAGAAATAAAAAGGTAAGATTAAAAAATAAAGATGGCGCTCAAAGGCTGCCAAAAAAACAAAAACTCCTTTCTTTTTTTCCAAGAAATTCAAATAAACAGTACAAAAGAAAAAGAAAAGAAAAAGTCTGGTTTGTAACCAGAAGAAAAAAAAAAATAAAAGTTTGCGGCCGAAGCCGCTAAAGAAAATAAACTAAAAACACAAGAAAAACAAACTAGTCAAATCAAAAAGAAAAGAATGCGACCGAAGTCGCTAATAAAATGAAAATGGGTAAAAAAAAATAAAAACGAAATAAAAAATAAAGCTTTCTTTTTCTTTTTTTTTTCCTAAAAAGTACTTATTTTTTTAACAACAAAAAAATAAAAAAATAAAAAATTATGTGGGCCGAAGCCCCCAAAAAATAAAAACAAACAAAAGAAATGGAATAATAAAAAATTAAAACTTAGCAAAATGTCTTGGTGTGTTCAAAAAATATCGTTAAATCCACAAAAGGTCGCCAAACAATTCCTCGTGGCCAAAAAAAAAATCAAATTCGTCGCTGTGCAACACAAAAAAAATGACAATTATCCAAGTTCAAAAAACACTGGTCACAAAAAGACGGATAACGTAACTCGGAGACAGCGTGTAAAGATATTTATTTATACAAAATTTTATGTATAAAATGTGGCACAAGGCCTAAAAGGGGGATGGGGAATGACGGTCTTCTTCTGTCTTAAATCTAAACTTAGCTAGTCCCAGACACGGACCCAAACAAACCAACAATATTCCAATCACCAAAACACCACATTCACTCCTACCTTTCTTACCACGTCCACCATAACGCCTCAAATTCTCCATGAAGTCCTAACTAGTCCCCTTATGTACAAATATTGTTCGTGGGGGGAGGGTCATAAAATAACAATTTTTTTAAAAAGAACCCCAAATGATTATGTACAATATGACTTTTAAATTATTTACAATAAAACTAAACAAAACTGAGTTAGTAATAAAACCCCCCACAAACCATTTAATGTGGCAGCAAAATCAGTTAACTAGACGAAATCAATGCGGGGCTAAGAAAAATAAGAAAAAACATTCATTCCTCCAAGCATTCACACAGACACTCACACATTCATACACAACAACAAATACGAAAAAGCACACACACGAAACGAAAGTCGACCCGCATCCACCAGAGAACTGAAGTCACTGACCACCTAACGAGGGAGGGGATGGGGAATTAAACGAAAGAAAAATATGGACAGAAATAAAAGGGACCAATGCGCATGCATACTCTAGCTAAGTTTACTAGAAAAAAGGGAAAACTAAAGATTCAAAATCAAAAACCTAGTCTAACCTAAAATCAGGGTGGGTTGCCTATGTTCAACCCTGTTAGGACAAATCCTGTACCTAACCGACGTCCAAGTGCCACTCTAGGTCAGCCCCTTTCACTCTACACATTCGCGCAAGATTCACCCACCTTTTGCCAAATTCCGATGAGGTGAGCCGCCGCCTTTCCGTCCTAATCTTGACTTTAAGCTGATGCTTAAAGTACAAGATCAGTTGGGAAGAGGTGAACTTCTCGCCCTCATGGAATCCCTTCTGACGCGTCGTCCAAATCACGACTCTCATAATCCCTAGTAAGCAACAGAACACATAGTGTTCAGCCTTCGTCAATTGCGACACCACATTGCTACAAACAGAACTGGCTTCCAGGACAAAGAACTTTCCCTGCAGCATGCGAACCATGAGGCCTTCAACAAACTTGCACAACGGCACTACCGTCTTGCACTGAAAAAAGGCGTGACCAATGGTCTCGACTTCCCCAGTGCAGCGACGACAGTTTGGATATTTCTCCAAACCTGCTGAACAGAGTCTCTTGCCGACCCAGAGGGCCTCACGAATCATCAGCCAGGTGAGTGATGCCTCATCGTTATTGAGACATTTCAACCCAGGCGCCCAAGGCCACATCGAGCGAGCCTCCTGCTTCGTAAGACCGAGCTCGTCGATCAGATCATCTTGAACGGACCCCCTAACTAACAATCGATACAATGCCTTACGAGACAACGCCTGGGCGTCGGAGAGGCCATCCGACGTCCGTAAAAGGAGCTTCAAAGCACTACGACATTCGCGGTAGAAGGCACACTCGGCACGAGGTCTACGGCCGGCCTCCTCCTCGCACGAGTGCACACTTCTCAGGGATGGGAAATGTTTTCGGACATCTTCTTTCCAAAAGGTGCCCACCTCATCCAATCCGCGACACATTCGGTCTAGAAAGGTAATGCGAAGCATATATTGACGAATCTCAATGCTAGGCATACCCAGACCGCCCTCAGAGGGATGAAGGCAACAGATCTCGCGAGTTACCATAGGGGCCTTGTCTCTCCACAAAAAGGAGAACAAGGTCCGGACTAATGACATTAGTCTGGCATACGGGAGCGGAAGCACAGAAAGTCGGTAAAGGAGTATAGGATATATGTGTGAAACACATACCTCCGCCCTTCCCTTCAGGGAAAGTCTCCTCCGAGACCACAGTTTAACCGCGATCTCGGCCTTCCCCTGCACCTCCGACCAATTCATTTCCAACTGGAGATCAGGACCGAACCAGACGCCGAGTATCTTGATCGGCCCATCCGTCCAGAGGAAAGGTCCGGGAAGAGAAACTCCCTTCCACGCACCCAACCGCAAGCCCACAGACTTATCGCGGTTGATCTTGGCCCCTGTCACCATCTCATACCCACTGATCTCTTTGCTGACTTCGTCAATCTCGGCTCTGCTCGACACAAGAACCGAAACGTCGTCAGCATAGGCAGAATACCTGGCTGAGGTGGAAGCCCCAGGCAGGGAAATTCCGCGCAGGACCGGATTTGCCTTCAACTTGCGAAGGAATGGTTCCAACGCAAGAACGTAAAGCAGAGGCGAGAGCGGACAACCTTGACGAATGGAGCGAGACAATACGAAAGGCTTCGATCTTACGCCATTCACTTCCACCAGCGCACCGGGGGTCGCATACAAAAGTCGGATCCAGGAGCGAAAGTCGGCTCTGAAACCGGCAGCCGAAAGGACAGCCTCCAGAAATCGATGGTCAACCCTATCGAAGGCCTTGGACTGATCTAAATTGATCAGCGCGGCTTCACTGTCGACTTTTTCTAAGATCAAGCGTACCATGTGAAGGTTATCCTGAATAGTCCTGCCCTTCACAGCACAAGTCTGTTCGGGGCCAATCAGACTAGACAGGACAAGCTGCAAACGGTTGGCTAAGATCTTCGCCAAAATCTTTAAGTCAGTGTTTAACATCGTTAAAGGGCGAAAGTTCCCTAACCCATCCCCACCGCCCTTGTCCTTACGCAGCAACTTGATCACACCCCTGGTGAAGCGTTGGGGTAAAGACCCCTGCTTCATCCAGTGGTTGTAAATCAGTTCCAGCAAAGGAACAAAAACGTGCGACAACCTCAAGTACACTTCGTAGGGAAGACCATCTAATCCCGGAGACTTATCCAGGCCAACCTGCTTCAGCGCTTCCCAGATCTCCGACTCTGTAATGGGACCCTCGCACCTAGCCGCTTCAGCTGCCGAAAGGCAGGGAAAGTCAGCTAAATAGGCGTCGAACTGAGCAGAGCTCAGACCGGGCTCCCTGGTGAAAAGATCCTGAAAGTAATCCCGAAACACCTCACATATGCCCGCGTTTGTAGTCACGGTCCGCTTATCCGGCAACGTGACGCATGCGATATGTCGCTTAGACGCGCTTCGATTTTCCTCTGCACGCAGTTCAGCGGCCATATTCGTTGCCTCAGAAGACATTCTTTTTAACCTAGCCCTAACTACCAGAGCTTGATCCTTCTTGATAAGCAAGGAGGACAACTCTGCCTTAGCTAAGGCTATGTCCCCACTAACACGGGATTTCACTGCCCGATCGACTTTATCTTCTAAAGCAGTTTGCGCCGCTAATCTATCTAGATTGAGTCGACGACTAAAATCGGCAGCAAACGTTCGAATATGAGATTTTAATTTGCCCCACCAGGCATTTCCCACAACCGCACCCGTCAATTCCCTTTGGATCATTAGTAGCAGCTGGTCCCGGAAACCCTGATCACCAAAAAGGGAACAGTTCAATTTCCAGTAACCAGCCAATCTAACCTTAGGCTTATCTAAGTTTACACGGACCCGGACAAGCCTATGATCCGTATAAACTATATAATGGAAACTTGGACAGCCTAAGAGCCCTACATCGACTCTCCTAACTAGGACCCGGTCCAGGTAGCTCGCAAGCGTCCCCGGAGCCGAGTTGCCACTATTTGTCCAAGTCCATGCTACCTCCCGAGGGTGTTCATTCCGGAACTTATCGACAAAATCAAACTCATCGATAAAGTCCCGAAATGGTTTCACATCCGGGTTGTTAGTACCTTGTTTATGCCCTATCCGATCTATATCGGGGTCAAGGACGGCATTCCAATCCCCCGCTAAAACTACCCGACGAGACGTCGTCAAGAAGGGCGCGATCTGCCGAAACAAAGCAGGCCGCTCGGAATGGCTATTGGGCGCATAAACCCCAATGAGACGTAGAACCTTATCCTTTATGGTAACATCCAGCACGCAAAGTCTGCCCGCCGGATCCGCGAAGACAAGGGTACAAGCAGCCTTCAAAGACTTGCTCACTAGCCAAGAGACACCCCTCGAACGACCATCAAAACAGGCTGAATAAACGGCGAACCCCTTAGACAGTATGTCCTCACGATCATGAGAAGAAAAACGGGTCTCTTGTAAACAACATACATTCACCCCGAGGCGCTGAAGATCACGAGTGAGCCTCGCCCTGCGAGACTCGGACCTCACGCCCCGGACATTTAAACTAGCTAACCAGAGAGCCATTGTCAAGCCGATTAGGGTTGTCCTTCAGGATAGAACATGGCTGGGGTGAGGACACCGACAGCTCGTCCCATAGATCCGGACGCCATCTCATTTTCGACGGTGTCATCTTGAGACAAGCCGCCGATGTCCGAGGGGTAGGTGAGTTTGAGGGCTCTATAAAGGGATGGGTGAACAAAAACTGGGACCCTCCCTTTCAGCTTTTGATCAGATTCATTTGATTCGGGGTCAAGAAGATAGGCAGCTGGGGGCACCATTTTGAGCGACGACTGGGCCTCCTCTATCATGCCCCAAATCTCCCGCGTACCCGGGCCAGTTCTGATTACGGTCAGTACTCTTTGTGCGGAAGGGAAATTTTCGGGCATCTCCACATCTGTATCATTGATTTTTTTAAAATTCCACAGAATTTTCAGCTCTTTAGGGTTTCGAGTCTGCCCGAAAACCCTTTCCGCCTGGTCCCGGGATACGCGGCAGACGTCTTCCCCAGGGAAATAAGGAGGCTTGAGCTTTTTTTTCTTCTTGTCCGTAGTTGTTTGCGAGTCCGGACTTCTGTACCTTTTTTTAAGTGGTGAATGAATGGGAGTAACCATTGGTGTGACATTAGGAGTAGTTGAAGGGGTCCATCCGGACGGCGTCCTCACCGGTGAAGGTTTGGACGAATGTAGAGATTTAGCCGGTGAGTTGGATACAGATTTGGGCGGAGCTGGTTTAGAGAACGATTTTTTTGATGCAGAAGGGGAAGACGGGGCAGAGGATAGGGGGCCCGGTGCCCCCAGCGATTTTTGCTTTTTAGCCCGCGTTTCATCCAGTTTGTTTTTTAGTTTTTTTATGTCTAGAATTTTCCTCCATCCGGGTTCATTGATTTTTTGTGCTTCGGTTGCATTGGATTCGTAAGACGCCGAGGCGTCGCCCTCCGAGCTGGTAGAGGGAATGGGGCTGTAGGTGACATTGTCCCTGGTGTCATGTTGGGACTGAAGAACCGCTGTTTGGGTCTTCCCCTTGCCTCTAACTACGAGGCGCCATTCCCCCTCCTCCTTCTCCTTCTCCACACTTGTGGCAGGCGTCGGCTTCGGGGGTAATGAGGGACTATGCCCAACCGGGGGATTTTCCTCACCGGTCCGCCTCGCAGCTAGGCCCACTACAGGCGCCGCGGATTTTAGCTTCTCGGCCAAGGGGGGATTTTGGTCGCCAGCGACCGGAACTCCAGGGGCCTTCTTTCCTGGGCAGGAGGAGGAAAGGTGACCAGTCTCTCCACACCTCCAGCAAGTTGGTCTTCTACCGGTCACTATGACCGGCATTTTCCGGTCGCCATACTCCAAACAGTTGGGGACGGACTTGAAGGCCTTCTGGTCGAGCATTATGTCAAAAGTCCATCCCCCGTTCAAATTGTCGGAGAGAGCCCCTAAAATTTGGCCGAACTGCAAAAAAAATGCAGCCAGGAGCTCTCCCGAAATTTGAGGAGGAACTTCAAAGACGGCTACCCTAGTCCGCCTGCGGCCCTCATACTCCGTTCTGATGATAAAATCCTTCGTAATTAGTTCTTTCTTGGCCATGGCCAGGCAATCTTCTGGGGTGGGCAGCAGAATGTCCCACATGAAGAACCCTCTACCCTTTATTACTCTTTGGGGTTTTATCCCCAGGGACAAAAGTGATTTAATCACTGTGTCTTTTGTGGAGCGACAAATCTTTCTAGTTTTCTTATCCACCACAAAAATGGTCACCATTCTTTTTGAGAACACATCGAGTTCTTGGACAATATCGACGAACCCATCTTTATTAACAAGATGGGCGTACCCCTTCGCCTTATCCAAGAAATCCGCCATGTTCAAGATACAACTTGGGGGGGACTTCCAACATGAGGGCAATTCCTCGGCGGTCTTGACTTGTGCCTCCTTGGGCACTTCTACATTTTTGCTAGTGTCTTTTTTCGAGACACTAGCACCTTTTTTCAAACTTGGGCTAGTGTTAGCCTGCTTCTTTGTCGGTTTCTCCGGCGGGTCAGCTTTCGCCGCCGAACCGAACAAGTCTTTCTTCACATTTGACCGACTGGCTTCGTCGGCCATGGTGTATTTGTATAGAGACTTCCAAACGCGGGTTCAATTTTTTGTTTTTTTTCCGTGGAAAGGAGTTGGGAAAAAAAAAAAAAAAAAAAAAAAAAAAAAAAAATTAAACAAATAAAGAAAAAGCCTGGATGAACCAGTAAATAGCAAAGACAAAAATAAAATAAAATGAACAAACTTGCACAAACAGAAAGAAATAAAAAGGTAAGATTAAAAAATAAAGATGGCGCTCAAAGGCTGCCAAAAAAACAAAAACTCCTTTCTTTTTTTCCAAGAAATTCAAATAAACAGTACAAAAGAAAAAGAAAAGAAAAAGTCTGGTTTGTAACCAGAAGAAAAAAAAAAATAAAAGTTTGCGGCCGAAGCCGCTAAAGAAAATAAACTAAAAACACAAGAAAAACAAACTAGTCAAATCAAAAAGAAAAGAATGCGACCGAAGTCGCTAATAAAATGAAAATGGGTAAAAAAAAATAAAAACGAAATAAAAAATAAAGCTTTCTTTTTCTTTTTTTTTTCCTAAAAAGTACTTATTTTTTTAACAACAAAAAAATAAAAAAATAAAAAATTATGTGGGCCGAAGCCCCCAAAAAATAAAAACAAACAAAAGAAATGGAATAATAAAAAATTAAAACTTAGCAAAATGTCTTGGTGTGTTCAAAAAATATCGTTAAATCCACAAAAGGTCGCCAAACAATTCCTCGTGGCCAAAAAAAAAATCAAATTCGTCGCTGTGCAACACAAAAAAAATGACAATTATCCAAGTTCAAAAAACACTGGTCACAAAAAGACGGATAACGTAACTCGGAGACAGCGTGTAAAGATATTTATTTATACAGGTTAATGTATAAAATGTGGCACAAGGCCTAAAAGGGGGATGGGGAATGACGGTCTTCTTCTGTCTTAAATCTAAACTTAGCTAGTCCCAGACACGGACCCAAACAAACCAACAATATTCCAATCACCAAAACAACACATTCACTCCTACCTTTCTTACCACGTCCACCATAACGCCTCAAATTCTCCATGAAGTCCTAACTAGTCCCCTTATGTACAAATATTGTTCGTGGGGGGAGGGTCATAAAATAACAATTTTTTTAAAAAGAACCCCAAATGATTATGTACAATATGACTTTTAAATTATTTACAATAAAACTAAACAAAACTGTGTTAGTAATAAAACCCCCCACAAACCATAAATGTGGCAGCAAAATCAGTTAACTAGACGAAATCAATGTGGGGCTGAGAAAAATAAGAAAAAACATTCATTCCTCCAAGCATTCACACAGACACTCACACATTCATACACAACAACAAATACGAAAAAGCACACACACGAAACGAAAGTCGCCCCACATCCACCAGAGAACTGAAATCACTGACCACCTAACGAGGGAGGGGATGGGGAATTAAACGAAAGAAAAAATAGGGACAGAAATAAAAGGGGCCAATGCGCATGCATACCCTAGCTAAGTTTACTAGAAAAAAGGGAAAACTAAAGATTCAAATTCAAAAACCTAGTCTAACCTAAAATCAGGGTGGGTTGCCTATGTTCAACCCTGTTAGGACAAATCCTGTACCTAACCGACGTCCAAGTGCCACTCTAGGTCAGCCCCTTTCACTCTACACATTCGCGCAAGATTCACCCACCTTTTGCCAAATTCCGATGAGGTGAGCCGCCGCCTTTCCGTCCTAATCTTGACTTTAAGCTGATGCTTAAAGTACAAGATCAGTTGGGAAGAGGTGAACTTCTCGCCCTCATGGAATCCCTTCTGACGCGTCGTCCAAATCACGACTCTCATAATCCCTAGTAAGCAACAGAACACATAGTGTTCAGCCTTCGTCAATTGCGACACCACATTGCTACAAACAGAACTGGCTTCCAGGACAAAGAACTTTCCCTGCAGCATGCGAACCATGAGGCCTTCAACAAACTTGCACAACGGCACTACCGTCTTGCACTGAAAAAAGGCGTGACCAATGGTCTCGACTTCGCCAGTGCAGCGACGACAGTTTGGATATTTCTCCAAACCTGCTGAACAGAGTCTCTTGCCGACCCAGAGGGCCTCACGAATCATCAGCCAGGTGAGTGATGCCTCATCGTTATTGAGACATTTCAACCCAGGCGCCCAAGGCCACATCGAGCGAGCCTCCTGCTTCGTAAGACCGAGCTCGTCGATCAGATCATCTTGAACGGACCCCCTAACTAACAATCGATACAATGCCTTACGAGACAACGCCTGGGCGTCGGAGAGGCCATCCGACGTCCGTAAAAGGAGCTTCAAAGCACTACGACATTCGCGGTAGAAGGCACACTCGGCACGAGGTCTACGGCCGGCCTCCTCCTCGCACGAGTGCACACTTCTCAGGGATGGGAAATGTTTTCGGACATCTTCTTTCCAAAAGGTGCCCACCTCATCCAATCCGCGACACATTCGGTCTAGAAAGGTAATGCGAAGCATATATTGACGAATCTCAATGCTAGGCATACCCAGACCGCCCTCAGAGGGATGAAGGCAACAGATCTCGCGAGTTACCATAGGGGCCTTGTCTCTCCACAAAAAGGAGAACAAGGTCCGGACTAATGACATTAGTCTGGCATACGGGAGCGGAAGCACAGAAAGTCGGTAAAGGAGTATCGGATATATGTGTGAAACACATACCTCCGCCCTTCCCTTCAGGGAAAGTCTCCTCCGAGACCACAGTTTAACCGCGATCTCGGCCTTCCCCTGCACCTCCGACCAATTCATTTCCAACTGGAGATCAGGACCGAACCAGACGCCGAGTATCTTGATCGGCCCATCCGTCCAGAGGAAAGGTCCGGGAAGAGAAACTCCCTTCCACGCACCCAACCGCAAGCCCACAGACTTATCGCGGTTGATCTTGGCCCCTGTCACCATCTCATACCCACTGATCTCTTTGCTGACTTCGTCAATCTCGGCTCTGCTCGACACCAGAACCGAAACGTCGTCAGCATAGGCAGAATACCTGGCTGAGGTGGAAGCCCCAGGCAGGGAAATTCCGCGCAGGACCGGATTTGCCTTCAACTTGCGAAGGAATGGTTCCAACGCAAGAACGTAAAGCAGAGGCGAGAGCGGACAACCTTGACGAATGGAGCGAGACAATACGAAAGGCTTCGATCTTACCCCATTCACTTCCACCAGCGCACCGGGGGTCGCATACAAAAGTCGGATCCAGGAGCGAAAGTCGGCTCTGAAACCGGCAGCCGAAAGGACAGCCTCCAGAAATCGATGGTCAACCCTATCGAAGGCCTTGGACTGATCTAAATTGATCAGCGCGGCTTCACTGTCGACTTTTTCTAAGATCAAGCGTACCATGTGAAGGTTATCCTGAATAGTCCTGCCCTTCACAGCACAAGTCTGTTCGGGGCCAATCAGACTAGACAGGACAAGCTGCAAACGGTTGGCTAAGATCTTCGCCAAAATCTTTAAGTCAGTGTTTAACATCGTTAAAGGGCGAAAGTTCCCTAACCCATCCCCACCGCCCTTGTCCTTACGCAGCAACTTGATCACACCCCTGGTGAAGCGTTGGGGTAAAGACCCCTGCTTCATCCAGTGGTTGTAAATCAGTTCCAGCAAAGGAACAAAAACGTGCGACAACCTCAAGTACACTTCGTAGGGAAGACCATCTAATCCCGGAGACTTATCCAGGCCAACCTGCTTCAGCGCTTCCCAGATCTCCGACTCTGTAATGGGACCCTCGCACCTAGCCGCTTCAGCTGCCGAAAGGCAGGGAAAGTCAGCTAAATAGGCGTCGAACTGAGCAGAGCTCAGACCGGGCTCCCTGGTGAAAAGATCCTGAAAGTAATCCCGAAACACCTCACATATGCCCGCGTTTGTAGTCACGGTCCGCTTATCCGGCAACGTGACGCATGCGATATGTCGCTTAGACGCGCTTCGATTTTCCTCTGCACGCAGTTCAGCGGCCATATTCGTTGCCTCAGAAGACATTCTTTTTAACCTAGCCCTAACTACCAGAGCTTGATCCTTCTTGATAAGCAAGGAGGACAACTCTGCCTTAGCTAAGGCTATGTCCCCACTAACACGGGATTTCACTGCCCGATCGACTTTATCTTCTAAAGCAGTTTGCGCCGCTAATCTATCTAGATTGAGTCGACGACTAAAATCGGCAGCAAACGTTCGAATATGAGATTTTAATTTGCCCCACCAGGCATTTCCCACAACCGCACCCGTCAATTCCCTTTGGATCATTAGTAGCAGCTGGTCCCGGAAACCCTGATCACCAAAAAGGGAACAGTTCAATTTCCAGTAACCAGCCAATCTAACCTTAGGCTTATCTAAGTTTACACGGACCCGGACAAGCCTATGATCCGTATAAACTATATAATGGAAACTTGGACAGCCTAAGAGCCCTACATCGACTCTCCTAACTAGGACCCGGTCCAGGTAGCTCGCAAGCGTCCCCGGAGCCGAGTTGCCACTATTTGTCCAAGTCCATGCTACCTCCCGAGGGTGTTCATTCCGGAACTTATCGACAAGATCAAACTCATCGATAAAGTCCCGAAATGGTTTCACATCCGGGTTGTTAGTACCTTGTTTATGCCCTATCCGATCTATATCGGGGTCAAGGACGGCATTCCAATCCCCCGCTAAAACTACCCGACGAGACGTCGTCAAGAAGGGCGCGATCTGCCGAAACAAAGCAGGCCGCTCGGAATGGCTATTGGGCGCATAAACCCCAATGAGACGTAGAACCTTATCCTTTATGGTAACATCCAGCACGCAAAGTCTGCCCGCCGGATCCGCGAAGACAAGGGTACAAGCAGCCTTCAAAGACTTGCTCACTAGCCAAGAGACACCCCTCGAACGACCATCAAAACAGGCTGAATAAACGGCGAACCCCTTAGACAGTATGTCCTCACGATCATGAGAAGAAAAACGGGTCTCTTGTAAACAACATACATTCACCCCGAGGCGCTGAAGATCACGAGTGAGCCTCGCCCTGCGAGACTCGGACCTCACGCCCCGGACATTTAAACTAGCTAACCAGAGAGCCATTGTCAAGCCGATTAGGGTTGTCCTTCAGGATAGAACATGGCTGGGGTGAGGACACCGACAGCACGTCCCATAGATCCGGACGCCATCTCATTTTCGACGGTATCGTCTTGAGACAAGCCGCCGATGTCCGAGGGGTAGGTGAGTTTCAGGGCTCTATAAAGGGATGGGTGAACAAAAACTGGGACCCTCCCTTTCAGCTTTTGATCAGATTCATTTGATTCGGGGTCAAGAAGATAGGCAGCTGGGGGCACCATTTTGAGCGACGACTGGGCCTCCTCTATCATGCCCCAAATCTCCCGCGTACCCGGGCCCGTTCTGATTACGGTCAGTACTCTTTGTGCGGAAGGGAAATTTTCGGGCATCTCCACATCTGTATCGTTGATCTTTTTAAAATTCCACAGAATTTTCAGCTCTTTAGGGTTTCGAGTCTGCCCGAAAACCCTTTCCGCCTGGTCCCGGGATACGCGGCAGACGTCTTCCCCAGGGAAATAAGGAGGCTTGAGCTTTTTTTTCTTCTTGTCAGTAGTTGTTTGCGAGTCCGGGCTTCTGTACCTTTTTTTAAGTGGTGAATGAATGGGAGTAACCATTGGTGTGACATTAGGAGTAGTTGAAGGGGTCCATCCGGACGGCGTCCTCACCGGTGAAGGTTTGGACGAATGCAGAGATTTAGCCGGTGAGTTGGATACAGATTTGGGCGGAGCTGGTTTGGAGAAAGATTTTTTAGATGCAGAAGGGGAAGACGGGGCAGAGGATAGGGGGCCCGGTGCCCCCAGCGATTTTTGCTTTTTAGCCCGCGTTTCATCCAGTTTGTTTTTTAGTTTTTTTATGTCTAGAATTTTCCTCCATCCGGGTTCATTGATTTTTTGTGCTTCGGTTGCATTGGATTCGTAAGACGCCGAGGCGTCGCCCTCCGAGCTGGTAGAGGGAATGGGGCTGTAGGTGACATTGTCCCTGGTGTCATGTTGGGACTGAAGAACCGCTGTTTGGGTCTTCCCCTTGCCTCTAACTACGAGGCGCCATTCCCCCTCCTCCTTCTCCTTCTCCACACTTGTGGCAGGCGTCGGCTTCGGGGGTAATGAGGGACTATGCCCAACCGGGGGATTTTCCTCACCGGTCCGCCTCGCAGCTAGGCCCACTACAGGCGCCGCGGATTTTAGCTTCTCGGCCAAGGGGGGATTTTGGTCGCCAGCGACCGGAACTCCAGGGGCCTTCTTTCCTGGGCAGGAGGAGGAAAGGTGACCAGTCTCTCCACACCTCCAGCAAGTTGGTCTTCTACCGGTCACTATGACCGGCATTTTCCGGTCGCCATACTCCAAACAGTTGGGGACGGACTTGAAGGCCTTCTGGTCGAGCATTATGTCAAAAGTCCATCCCCCGTTCAAATTGTCGGAGAGAGCCCCTAAAATTTGGCCGAACTGCAAAAAAAATGCAGCCAGGAGCTCTCCCGAAATTTGAGGAGGAACTTCAAAGACGGCTACCCTAGTCCGCCTGCGGCCCTCATACTCCGTTCTGATGATAAAATCCTTCGTAATTAGTTCTTTCTTGGCCATGGCCAGGCAATCTTCTGGGGTGGGCAGCAGAATGTCCCACATGAAGAACCCTCTACCCTTTATTACTCTTTGGGGTTTTATCCCCAGGGACAAAAGTGATTTAATCACTGTGTCTTTTGTGGAGCGACAAATCTTTCTAGTTTTCTTATCCACCACAAAAATGGTCACCATTCTTTTTGAGAACACATCGAGTTCTTGGACAATATCGACGAACCCATCTTTATTAACAAGATGGGCGTACCCCTTCGCCTTATCCAAGAAATCCGCCATGTTCAAGATACAACTTGGGGGGGACTTCCAACATGAGGGCAATTCCTCGGCGGTCTTGACTTGTGCCTCCTTGGGCACTTCTACATTTTTGCTAGTGTCTTTTTTCGAGACACTAGCACCTTTTTTCAAACTTGGGCTAGTGTTAGCCTGCTTCTTTGTCGGTTTCTCCGGCGGGTCAGCTTTCGCCGCCGAACCGAACAAGTCTTTCTTCACATTTGACCGACTGGCTTCGTCGGCCATGGTGTATTTGTATAGAGACTTCCAAACGCGGGTTCAATTTTTTGTTTTTTTTCCGTGGAAAGGAGTTGGGAAAAAAAAAAAAAAAAAAAAAAAAAAAAAAAAATTAAACAAATAAAGAAAAAGCCTGGATGAACCAGTAAATAGCAAAGACAAAAATAAAATAAAATGAACAAACTTGCACAAACAGAAAGAAATAAAAAGGTAAGATTAAAAAATAAAGATGGCGCTCAAAGGCTGCCAAAAAAACAAAAACTCCTTTCTTTTTTTCCAAGAAATTCAAATAAACAGTACAAAAGAAAAAGAAAAGAAAAAGTCTGGTTTGTAACCAGAAGAAAAAAAAAAATAAAAGTTTGCGGCCGAAGCCGCTAAAGAAAATAAACTAAAAACACAAGAAAAACAAACTAGTCAAATCAAAAAGAAAAGAATGCGACCGAAGTCGCTAATAAAATGAAAATGGGTAAAAAAAAATAAAAACGAAATAAAAAATAAAGCTTTCTTTTTCTTTTTTTTTTCCTAAAAAGTACTTATTTTTTTAACAACAAAAAAATAAAAAAATAAAAAATTATGTGGGCCGAAGCCCCCAAAAAATAAAAACAAACAAAAGAAATGGAATAATAAAAAATTAAAACTTAGCAAAATGTCTTGGTGTGTTCAAAAAATATCGTTAAATCCACAAAAGGTCGCCAAACAATTCCTCGTGGCCAAAAAAAAAATCAAATTCGTCGCTGTGCAACACAAAAAAAATGACAATTATCCAAGTTCAAAAAACACTGGTCACAAAAAGACGGATAACGTAACTCGGAGACAGCGTGTAAAGATATTTATTTATACAGGTTAATGTATAAAATGTGGCACAAGGCCTAAAAGGGGGATGGGGAATGACGGTCTTCTTCTGTCTTAAATCTAAACTTAGCTAGTCCCAGACACGGACCCAAACAAACCAACAATATTCCAATCACCAAAACAACACATTCACTCCTACCTTACTTACCACGTCCACCATAACGCCTCAAATTCTCCATGAAGTCCTAACTAGTCCCCTTATGTACAAATATTGTTCGTGGGGGGAGGGTCATAAAATAACAATTTTTTTAAAAAGAACCCCAAATGATTATGTACAATATGACTTTTAAATTATTTACAATAAAACTAAACAAAACTGAGTTAGTAATAAAACCCCCCACAAACCATTTAATGTGGCAGCAAAATCAGTTAACTAGACGAAATCAATGCGGGGCTAAGAAAAATAAGAAAAAACATTCATTCCTCCAAGCATTCACACAGACACTCACACATTCATACACAACAACAAATACGAAAAAGCACACACACGAAACGAAAGTCGACCCGCATCCACCAGAGAACTGAAGTCACTGACCACCTAACGAGGGAGGGGATGGGGAATTAAACGAAAGAAAAATATGGACAGAAATAAAAGGGACCAATGCGCATGCATACTCTAGCTAAGTTTACTAGAAAAAAGGGAAAACTAAAGATTCAAAATCAAAAACCTAGTCTAACCTAAAATCAGGGTGGGTTGCCTATGTTCAACCCTGTTAGGACAAATCCTGTACCTAACCGACGTCCAAGTGCCACTCTAGGTCAGCCCCTTTCACTCTACACATTCGCGCAAGATTCACCCACCTTTTGCCAAATTCCGATGAGGTGAGCCGCCGCCTTTCCGTCCTAATCTTGACTTTAAGCTGATGCTTAAAGTACAAGATCAGTTGGGAAGAGGTGAACTTCTCGCCCTCATGGAATCCCTTCTGACGCGTCGTCCAAATCACGACTCTCATAATCCCTAGTAAGCAACAGAACACATAGTGTTCAGCCTTCGTCAATTGCGACACCACATTGCTACAAACAGAACTGGCTTCCAGGACAAAGAACTTTCCCTGCAGCATGCGAACCATGAGGCCTTCAACAAACTTGCACAACGGCACTACCGTCTTGCACTGAAAAAAGGCGTGACCAATGGTCTCGACTTCGCCAGTGCAGCGACGACAGTTTGGATATTTCTCCAAACCTGCTGAACAGAGTCTCTTGCCGACCCAGAGGGCCTCACGAATCATCAGCCAGGTGAGTGATGCCTCATCGTTATTGAGACATTTCAACCCAGGCGCCCAAGGCCACATCGAGCGAGCCTCCTGCTTCGTAAGACCGAGCTCGTCGATCAGATCATCTTGAACGGACCCCCTAACTAACAATCGATACAATGCCTTACGAGACAACGCCTGGGCGTCGGAGAGGCCATCCGACGTCCGTAAAAGGAGCTTCAAAGCACTACGACATTCGCGGTAGAAGGCACACTCGGCACGAGGTCTACGGCCGGCCTCCTCCTCGCACGAGTGCACACTTCTCAGGGATGGGAAATGTTTTCGGACATCTTCTTTCCAAAAGGTGCCCACCTCATCCAATCCGCGACACATTCGGTCTAGAAAGGTAATGCGAAGCATATATTGACGAATCTCAATGCTAGGCATACCCAGACCGCCCTCAGAGGGATGAAGGCAACAGATCTCGCGAGTTACCATAGGGGCCTTGTCTCTCCACAAAAAGGAGAACAAGGTCCGGACTAATGACATTAGTCTGGCATACGGGAGCGGAAGCACAGAAAGTCGGTAAAGGAGTATAGGATATATGTGTGAAACACATACCTCCGCCCTTCCCTTCAGGGAAAGTCTCCTCCGAGACCACAGTTTAACCGCGATCTCGGCCTTCCCCTGCACCTCCGACCAATTCATTTCCAACTGGAGATCAGGACCGAACCAGACGCCGAGTATCTTGATCGGCCCATCCGTCCAGAGGAAAGGTCCGGGAAGAGAAACTCCCTTCCACGCACCCAACCGCAAGCCCACAGACTTATCGCGGTTGATCTTGGCCCCTGTCACCATCTCATACCCACTGATCTCTTTGCTGACTTCGTCAATCTCGGCTCTGCTCGACACAAGAACCGAAACGTCGTCAGCATAGGCAGAATACCTGGCTGAGGTGGAAGCCCCAGGCAGGGAAATTCCGCGCAGGACCGGATTTGCCTTCAACTTGCGAAGGAATGGTTCCAACGCAAGAACGTAAAGCAGAGGCGAGAGCGGACAACCTTGACGAATGGAGCGAGACAATACGAAAGGCTTCGATCTTACGCCATTCACTTCCACCAGCGCACCGGGGGTCGCATACAAAAGTCGGATCCAGGAGCGAAAGTCGGCTCTGAAACCGGCAGCCGAAAGGACAGCCTCCAGAAATCGATGGTCAACCCTATCGAAGGCCTTGGACTGATCTAAATTGATCAGCGCGGCTTCACTGTCGACTTTTTCTAAGATCAAGCGTACCATGTGAAGGTTATCCTGAATAGTCCTGCCCTTCACAGCACAAGTCTGTTCGGGGCCAATCAGACTAGACAGGACAAGCTGCAAACGGTTGGCTAAGATCTTCGCCAAAATCTTTAAGTCAGTGTTTAACATCGTTAAAGGGCGAAAGTTCCCTAACCCATCCCCACCGCCCTTGTCCTTACGCAGCAACTTGATCACACCCCTGGTGAAGCGTTGGGGTAAAGACCCCTGCTTCATCCAGTGGTTGTAAATCAGTTCCAGCAAAGGAACAAAAACGTGCGACAACCTCAAGTACACTTCGTAGGGAAGACCATCTAATCCCGGAGACTTATCCAGGCCAACCTGCTTCAGCGCTTCCCAGATCTCCGACTCTGTAATGGGACCCTCGCACCTAGCCGCTTCAGCTGCCGAAAGGCAGGGAAAGTCAGCTAAATAGGCGTCGAACTGAGCAGAGCTCAGACCGGGCTCCCTGGTGAAAAGATCCTGAAAGTAATCCCGAAACACCTCACATATGCCCGCGTTTGTAGTCACGGTCCGCTTATCCGGCAATGTGACGCATGCGATATGTCGCTTAGACGCACTTCGATTTTCCTCTGCACGCAGTTCAGCGGCCATATTCGTTGCCTCAGAAGACATTCTTTTTAACCTAGCCCTAACTACCAGAGCTTGATCCTTCTTGATAAGCAAGGAGGACAACTCTGCCTTAGCTAAGGCTATGTCCCCACTAACACGGGATTTCACTGCCCGATCGACTTTATCTTCTAAAGCAGTTTGCGCCGCTAATCTATCTAGATTGAGTCGACGACTAAAATCGGCGGCAAACGTTCGAATATGAGATTTTAATTTGCCCCACCAGGCATTTCCCACAACCGCACCCGTCAATTCCCTTTGGATCATTAGTAGCAGCTGGTCCCGGAAACCCTGATCACCAAAAAGGGAACAGTTCAATTTCCAGTAACCAGCCAATCTAACCTTAGGCTTATCTAAGTTTACACGGACCCGGACAAGCCTATGATCCGTATAAACTATATAATGGAAACTTGGACAGCCTAAGAGCCCTACATCGACTCTCCTAACTAGGACCCGGTCCAGGTAGCTCGCAAGCGTCCCGGGAGCCGAGTTGCCACTATTTGTCCAAGTCCATGCTACCTCCCGAGGGTGTTCATTCCGGAACTTATCGACAAGATCAAACTCATCGATAAAGTCCCGAAATGGTTTCACATCCGGGTTGTTAGTACCTTGTTTATGCCCTATCCGATCTATATCGGGGTCAAGGACGGCATTCCAATCCCCCGCTAAAACTACCCGACGAGACGTCGTCAAGAAGGGCGCGATCTGCCGAAACAAAGCAGGCCGCTCGGAATGGCTATTGGGCGCATAAACCCCAATGAGACGTAGAACCTTATCCTTTATGGTAACATCCAGCACGCAAAGTCTGCCCGCCGGATCCGCGAAGACAAGGGTACAAGCAGCCTTCAAAGACTTGCTCACTAGCCAAGAGACACCCCTCGAACGACCATCAAAACAGGCTGAATAAACGGCGAACCCCTTAGACAGTATGTCCTCACGATCATGAGAAGAAAAACGGGTCTCTTGTAAACAACATACATTCACCCCGAGGCGCTGAAGATCACGAGTGAGCCTCGCCCTGCGAGACTCGGACCTCACGCCCCGGACATTTAAACTAGCTAACCAGAGAGCCATTGTCAAGCCGATTAGGGTTGTCCTTCAGGATAGAACATGGCTGGGGTGAGGACACCGACAGCTCGTCCCATAGATCCGGACGCCATCTCATTTTCGACGGTGTCATCTTGAGACAAGCCGCCGATGTCCGAGGGGTAGGTGAGTTTGAGGGCTCTATAAAGGGATGGGTGAACAAAAACTGGGACCCTCCCTTTCAGCTTTTGATCAGATTCATTTGATTCGGGGTCAAGAAGATAGGCAGCTGGGGGCACCATTTTGAGCGACGACTGGGCCTCCTCTATCATGCCCCAAATCTCCCGCGTACCCGGGCCAGTTCTGATTACGGTCAGTACTCTTTGTGCGGAAGGGAAATTTTCGGGCATCTCCACATCTGTATCATTGATTTTTTTAAAATTCCACAGAATTTTCAGCTCTTTAGGGTTTCGAGTCTGCCCGAAAACCCTTTCCGCCTGGTCCCGGGATACGCGGCAGACGTCTTCCCCAGGGAAATAAGGAGGCTTGAGCTTTTTTTTCTTCTTGTCCGTAGTTGTTTGCGAGTCCGGACTTCTGTACCTTTTTTTAAGTGGTGAATGAATGGGAGTAACCATTGGTGTGACATTAGGAGTAGTTGAAGGGGTCCATCCGGACGGCGTCCTCACCGGTGAAGGTTTGGACGAATGTAGAGATTTAGCCGGTGAGTTGGATACAGATTTGGGCGGAGCTGGTTTAGAGAACGATTTTTTTGATGCAGAAGGGGAAGACGGGGCAGAGGATAGGGGGCCCGGTGCCCCCAGCGATTTTTGCTTTTTAGCCCGCGTTTCATCCAGTTTGTTTTTTAGTTTTTTTATGTCTAGAATTTTCCTCCATCCGGGTTCATTGATTTTTTGTGCTTCGGTTGCATTGGATTCGTAAGACGCCGAGGCGTCGCCCTCCGAGCTGGTAGAGGGAATGGGGCTGTAGGTGACATTGTCCCTGGTGTCATGTTGGGACTGAAGAACCGCTGTTTGGGTCTTCCCCTTGCCTCTAACTACGAGGCGCCATTCCCCCTCCTCCTTCTCCTTCTCCACACTTGTGGCAGGCGTCGGCTTCGGGGGTAATGAGGGACTATGCCCAACCGGGGGATTTTCCTCACCGGTCCGCCTCGCAGCTAGGCCCACTACAGGCGCCGCGGATTTTAGCTTCTCGGCCAAGGGGGGATTTTGGTCGCCAGCGACCGGAACTCCAGGGGCCTTCTTTCCTGGGCAGGAGGAGGAAAGGTGACCAGTCTCTCCACACCTCCAGCAAGTTGGTCTTCTACCGGTCACTATGACCGGCATTTTCCGGTCGCCATACTCCAAACAGTTGGGGACGGACTTGAAGGCCTTCTGGTCGAGCATTATGTCAAAAGTCCATCCCCCGTTCAAATTGTCGGAGAGAGCCCCTAAAATTTGGCCGAACTGCAAAAAAAATGCAGCCAGGAGCTCTCCCGAAATTTGAGGAGGAACTTCAAAGACGGCTACCCTAGTCCGCCTGCGGCCCTCATACTCCGTTCTGATGATAAAATCCTTCGTAATTAGTTCTTTCTTGGCCATGGCCAGGCAATCTTCTGGGGTGGGCAGCAGAATGTCCCACATGAAGAACCCTCTACCCTTTATTACTCTTTGGGGTTTTATCCCCAGGGACAAAAGTGATTTAATCACTGTGTCTTTTGTGGAGCGACAAATCTTTCTAGTTTTCTTATCCACCACAAAAATGGTCACCATTCTTTTTGAGAACACATCGAGTTCTTGGACAATATCGACGAACCCATCTTTATTAACAAGATGGGCGTACCCCTTCGCCTTATCCAAGAAATCCGCCAGGTTCAAGATACAACTTGGGGGGGACTTCCAACATGAGGGCAATTCCTCGGCGGTCTTGACTTGTGCCTCCTTGGGCACTTCTACATTTTTGCTAGTGTCTTTTTTCGAGACACTAGCACCTTTTTTCAAACTTGGGCTAGTGTTAGCCTGCTTCTTTGTCGGTTTCTCCGGCGGGTCAGCTTTCGCCGCCGAACCGAACAAGTCTTTCTTCACATTTGACCGACTGGCTTCGTCGGCCATGGTGTATTTGTATAGAGACTTCCAAACGCGGGTTCAATTTTTTGTTTTTTTTCCGTGGAAAGGAGTTGGGAAAAAAAAAAAAAAAAAAAAAAAAAAAAATTAAACAAATAAAGAAAAAGCCTGGATGAACCAGTAAATAGCAAAGACAAAAATAAAATAAAATGAACAAACTTGCACAAACAGAAAGAAATAAAAAGGTAAGATTAAAAAATAAAGATGGCGCTCAAAGGCTGCCAAAAAAACAAAAACTCCTTTCTTTTTTTCCAAGAAATTCAAATAAACAGTACAAAAGAAAAAGAAAAGAAAAAGTCTGGTTTGTAACCAGAAGAAAAAAAAAAATAAAAGTTTGCGGCCGAAGCCGCTAAAGAAAATAAACTAAAAACACAAGAAAAACAAACTAGTCAAATCAAAAAGAAAAGAATGCGACCGAAGTCGCTAATAAAATGAAAATGGGTAAAAAAAAATAAAAACGAAATAAAAAATAAAGCTTTCTTTTTCTTTTTTTTTTCCTAAAAAGTACTTATTTTTTTAACAACAAAAAAATAAAAAAATAAAAAATTATGTGGGCCGAAGCCCCCAAAAAATAAAAACAAACAAAAGAAATGGAATAATAAAAAATTAAAACTTAGCAAAATGTCTTGGTGTGTTCAAAAAATATCGTTAAATCCACAAAAGGTCGCCAAACAATTCCTCGTGGCCAAAAAAAAAATCAAATTCGTCGCTGTGCAACACAAAAAAAATGACAATTATCCAAGTTCAAAAAACACTGGTCACAAAAAGACGGATAACGTAACTCGGAGACAGCGTGTAAAGATATTTATTTATACAAAATTTTATGTATAAAATGTGGCACAAGGCCTAAAAGGGGGATGGGGAATGACGGTCTTCTTCTGTCTTAAATCTAAACTTAGCTAGTCCCAGACACGGACCCAAACAAACCAACAATATTCCAATCACCAAAACACCACATTCACTCCTACCTTTCTTACCACGTCCACCATAACGCCTCAAATTCTCCATGAAGTCCTAACTAGTCCCCTTATGTACAAATATTGTTCGTGGGGGGAGGGTCATAAAATATCAATTTTTTTAAAAAGAACCCCAAATGATTATGTACAATATGACTTTTAAATTATTTACAATAAAACTAAACAAAACTGTGTTAGTAATAAAACCCCCCACAAACCATAAATGTGGCAGCAAAATCAGTTAACTAGACGAAATCAATGCGGGGCTGAGAAAAATAAGAAAAAACATTCATTCCTCCAAGCATTCACACAGACACTCACACATTCATACACAACAACAAATACGAAAAAGCACACACACGAAACGAAAGTCGCCCCGCATCCACCAGAGAACTGAAATCACTGACCACCTAACGAGGGAGGGGATGGGGAATTAAACGAAAGAAAAAATAGGGACAGAAATAAAAGGGGCCAATGCGCATGCATACCCTAGCTAAGTTTACTAGAAAAAAGGGAAAACTAAAGATTCAAATTCAAAAACCTAGTCTAACCTAAAATCAGGGTGGGTTGCCTATGTTCAACCCTGTTAGGACAAATCCTGTACCTAACCGACGTCCAAGTGCCACTCTAGGTCAGCCCCTTTCACTCTACACATTCGCGCAAGATTCACCCACCTTTTGCCAAATTCCGATGAGGTGAGCCGCCGCCTTTCCGTCCTAATCTTGACTTTAAGCTGATGCTTAAAGTACAAGATCAGTTGGGAAGAGGTGAACTTCTCGCCCTCATGGAATCCCTTCTGACGCGTCGTCCAAATCACGACTCTCATAATCCCTAGTAAGCAACAGAACACATAGTGTTCAGCCTTCGTCAATTGCGACACCACATTGCTACAGACAGAACTGGCTTCCAGGACAAAGAACTTTCCCTGCAGCATGCGAACCATGAGGCCTTCAACAAACTTGCACAACGGCACTACCGTCTTGCACTGAAAAAAGGCGTGACCAATGGTCTCGACTTCGCCAGTGCAGCGACGACAGTTTGGATATTTCTCCAAACCTGCTGAACAGAGTCTCTTGCCGACCCAGAGGGCCTCACGAATCATCAGCCAGGTGAGTGATGCCTCATCGTTATTGAGACATTTCAACCCAGGCGCCCAAGGCCACATCGAGCGAGCCTCCTGCTTCGTAAGACCGAGCTCGTCGATCAGATCATCTTGAACGGACCCCCTAACTAACAATCGATACAATGCCTTACGAGACAACGCCTGGGCGTCGGAGAGGCCATCCGACGTCCGTAAAAGGAGCTTCAAAGCACTACGACATTCGCGGTAGAAGGCACACTCGGCACGAGGTCTACGGCCGGCCTCCTCCTCGCACGAGTGCACACTTCTCAGGGATGGGAAATGTTTTCGGACATCTTCTTTCCAAAAGGTGCCCACCTCATCCAATCCGCGACACATTCGGTCTAGAAAGGTAATGCGAAGCATATATTGACGAATCTCAATGCTAGGCATACCCAGACCGCCCTCAGAGGGATGAAGGCAACAGATCTCGCGAGTTACCATAGGGGCCTTGTCTCTCCACAAAAAGGAGAACAAGGTCCGGACTAATGACATTAGTCTGGCATACGGGAGCGGAAGCACAGAAAGTCGGTAAAGGAGTATAGGATATATGTGTGAAACACATACCTCCGCCCTTCCCTTCAGGGAAAGTCTCCTCCGAGACCACAGTTTAACCGCGATCTCGGCCTTCCCCTGCACCTCCGACCAATTCATTTCCAACTGGAGATCAGGACCGAACCAGACGCCGAGTATCTTGATCGGCCCATCCGTCCAGAGGAAAGGTCCGGGAAGAGAAACTCCCTTCCACGCACCCAACCGCAAGCCCACAGACTTATCGCGGTTGATCTTGGCCCCTGTCACCATCTCATACCCACTGATCTCTTTGCTGACTTCGTCAATCTCGGCTCTGCTCGACACAAGAACCGAAACGTCGTCAGCATAGGCAGAATACCTGGCTGAGGTGGAAGCCCCAGGCAGGGAAATTCCGCGCAGGACCGGATTTGCCTTCAACTTGCGAAGGAATGGTTCCAACGCAAGAACGTAAAGCAGAGGCGAGAGCGGACAACCTTGACGAATGGAGCGAGACAATACGAAAGGCTTCGATCTTACGCCATTCACTTCCACCAGCGCACCGGGGGTCGCATACAAAAGTCGGATCCAGGAGCGAAAGTCGGCTCTGAAACCGGCAGCCGAAAGGACAGCCTCCAGAAATCGATGGTCAACCCTATCGAAGGCCTTGGACTGATCTAAATTGATCAGCGCGGCTTCACTGTCGACTTTTTCTAAGATCAAGCGTACCATGTGAAGGTTATCCTGAATAGTCCTGCCCTTCACAGCACAAGTCTGTTCGGGGCCAATCAGACTAGACAGGACAAGCTGCAAACGGTTGGCTAAGATCTTCGCCAAAATCTTTAAGTCAGTGTTTAACATCGTTAAAGGGCGAAAGTTCCCTAACCCATCCCCACCGCCCTTGTCCTTACGCAGCAACTTGATCACACCCCTGGTGAAGCGTTGGGGTAAAGACCCCTGCTTCATCCAGTGGTTGTAAATCAGTTCCAGCAAAGGAACAAAAACGTGCGACAACCTCAAGTACACTTCGTAGGGAAGACCATCTAATCCCGGAGACTTATCCAGGCCAACCTGCTTCAGCGCTTCCCAGATCTCCGACTCTGTAATGGGACCCTCGCACCTAGCCGCTTCAGCTGCCGAAAGGCAGGGAAAGTCAGCTAAATAGGCGTCGAACTGAGCAGAGCTCAGACCGGGCTCCCTGGTGAAAAGATCCTGAAAGTAATCCCGAAACACCTCACATATGCCCGCGTTTGTAGTCACGGTCCGCTTATCCGGCAACGTGACGCATGCGATATGTCGCTTAGACGCGCTTCGATTTTCCTCTGCACGCAGTTCAGCGGCCATATTCGTTGCCTCAGAAGACATTCTTTTTAACCTAGCCCTAACTACCAGAGCTTGATCCTTCTTGATAAGCAAGGAGGACAACTCTGCCTTAGCTAAGGCTATGTCCCCACTAACACGGGATTTCACTGCCCGATCGACTTTATCTTCTAAAGCAGTTTGCGCCGCTAATCTATCTAGATTGAGTCGACGACTAAAATCGGCAGCAAACGTTCGAATATGAGATTTTAATTTGCCCCACCAGGCATTTCCCACAACCGCACCCGTCAATTCCCTTTGGATCATTAGTAGCAGCTGGTCCCGGAAACCCTGATCACCAAAAAGGGAACAGTTCAATTTCCAGTAACCAGCCAATCTAACCTTAGGCTTATCTAAGTTTACACGGACCCGGACAAGCCTATGATCCGTATAAACTATATAATGGAAACTTGGACAGCCTAAGAGCCCTACATCGACTCTCCTAACTAGGACCCGGTCCAGGTAGCTCGCAAGCGTCCCCGGAGCCGAGTTGCCACTATTTGTCCAAGTCCATGCTACCTCCCGAGGGTGTTCATTCCGGAACTTATCGACAAGATCAAACTCATCGATAAAGTCCCGAAATGGTTTCACATCCGGGTTGTTAGTACCTTGTTTATGCCCTATCCGATCTATATCGGGGTCAAGGACGGCATTCCAATCCCCCGCTAAAACTACCCGACGAGACGTCGTCAAGAAGGGCGCGATCTGCCGAAACAAAGCAGGCCGCTCGGAATGGCTATTGGGCGCATAAACCCCAATGAGACGTAGAACCTTATCCTTTATGGTAACATCCAGCACGCAAAGTCTGCCCGCCGGATCCGCGAAGACAAGGGTACAAGCAGCCTTCAAAGACTTGCTCACTAGCCAAGAGACACCCCTCGAACGACCATCAAAACAGGCTGAATAAACGGCGAACCCCTTAGACAGTATGTCCTCACGATCATGAGAAGAAAAACGGGTCTCTTGTAAACAACATACATTCACCCCGAGGCGCTGAAGATCACGAGTGAGCCTCGCCCTGCGAGACTCGGACCTCACGCCCCGGACATTTAAACTAGCTAACCAGAGAGCCATTGTCAAGCCGATTAGGGTTGTCCTTCAGGATAGAACATGGCTGGGGTGAGGACACCGACAGCTCGTCCCATAGATCCGGACGCCATCTCATTTTCGACGGTGTCATCTTGAGACAAGCCGCCGATGTCCGAGGGGTAGGTGAGTTTGAGGGCTCTATAAAGGGATGGGTGAACAAAAACTGGGACCGTCCCTTTCAGCTTTTGATCAGATTCATTTGATTCGGGGTCAAGAAGATAGGCAGCTGGGGGCACCATTTTGAGCGACGACTGGGCCTCCTCTATCATGCCCCAAATCTCCCGCGTACCCGGGCCAGTTCTGATTACGGTCAGTACTCTTTGTGCGGAAGGGAAATTTTCGGGCATCTCCACATCTGTATCATTGATTTTTTTAAAATTCCACAGAATTTTCAGCTCTTTAGGGTTTCGAGTCTGCCCGAAAACCCTTTCCGCCTGGTCCCGGGATACGCGGCAGACGTCTTCCCCAGGGAAATAAGGAGGCTTGAGCTTTTTTTTCTTCTTGTCCGTAGTTGTTTGCGAGTCCGGACTTCTGTACCTTTTTTTAAGTGGTGAATGAATGGGAGTAACCATTGGTGTGACATTAGGAGTAGTTGAAGGGGTCCATCCGGACGGCGTCCTCACCGGTGAAGGTTTGGACGAATGTAGAGATTTAGCCGGTGAGTTGGATACAGATTTGGGCGGAGCTGGTTTAGAGAACGATTTTTTTGATGCAGAAGGGGAAGACGGGGCAGAGGATAGGGGGCCCGGTGCCCCCAGCGATTTTTGCTTTTTAGCCCGCGTTTCATCCAGTTTGTTTTTTAGTTTTTTTATGTCTAGAATTTTCCTCCATCCGGGTTCATTGATTTTTTGTGCTTCGGTTGCATTGGATTCGTAAGACGCCGAGGCGTCGCCCTCCGAGCTGGTAGAGGGAATGGGGCTGTAGGTGACATTGTCCCTGGTGTCATGTTGGGACTGAAGAACCGCTGTTTGGGTCTTCCCCTTGCCTCTAACTACGAGGCGCCATTCCCCCTCCTCCTTCTCCTTCTCCACACTTGTGGCAGGCGTCGGCTTCGGGGGTAATGAGGGACTATGCCCAACCGGGGGATTTTCCTCACCGGTCCGCCTCGCAGCTAGGCCCACTACAGGCGCCGCGGATTTTAGCTTCTCGGCCAAGGGGGGATTTTGGTCGCCAGCGACCGGAACTCCAGGGGCCTTCTTTTCTGGGCAGGAGGAGGAAAGGTGACCAGTCTCTCCACACCTCCAGCAAGTTGGTCTTCTACCGGTCACTATGACCGGCATTTTCCGGTCGCCATACTCCAAACAGTTGGGGACGGACTTGAAGGCCTTCTGGTCGAGCATTATGTCAAAAGTCCATCCCCCGTTCAAATTGTCGGAGAGAGCCCCTAAAATTTGGCCGAACTGCAAAAAAAATGCAGCCAGGAGCTCTCCCGAAATTTGAGGAGGAACTTCAAAGACGGCTACCCTAGTCCGCCTGCGGCCCTCATACTCCGTTCTGATGATAAAATCCTTCGTAATTAGTTCTTTCTTGGCCATGGCCAGGCAATCTTCTGGGGTGGGCAGCAGAATGTCCCACATGAAGAACCCTCTACCCTTTATTACTCTTTGGGGTTTTATCCCCAGGGACAAAAGTGATTTAATCACTGTGTCTTTTGTGGAGCGACAAATCTTTCTAGTTTTCTTATCCACCACAAAAATGGTCACCATTCTTTTTGAGAACACATCGAGTTCTTGGACAATATCGACGAACCCATCTTTATTAACAAGATGGGCGTACCCCTTCGCCTTATCCAAGAAATCCGCCATGTTCAAGATACAACTTGGGGGGGACTTCCAACATGAGGGCAATTCCTCGGCGGTCTTGACTTGTGCCTCCTTGGGCACTTCTACATTTTTGCTAGTGTCTTTTTTCGAGACACTAGCACCTTTTTTCAAACTTGGGCTAGTGTTAGCCTGCTTCTTTGTCGGTTTCTCCGGCGGGTCAGCTTTCGCCGCCGAACCGAACAAGTCTTTCTTCACATTTGACCGACTGGCTTCGTCGGCCATGGTGTATTTGTATAGAGACTTCCAAACGCGGGTTCAATTTTTTGTTTTTTTTCCGTGGAAAGGAGTTGGGAAAAAAAAAAAAAAAAAAAAAAAAAAAATTAAACAAATAAAGAAAAAGCCTGGATGAACCAGTAAATAGCAAAGACAAAAATAAAATAAAATGAACAAACTTGCACAAACAGAAAGAAATAAAAAGGTAAGATTAAAAAATAAAGATGGCGCTCAAAGGCTGCCAAAAAAACAAAAACTCCTTTCTTTTTTTCCAAGAAATTCAAATAAACAGTACAAAAGAAAAAGAAAAGAAAAAGTCTGGTTTGTAACCAGAAGAAAAAAAAAAATAAAAGTTTGCGGCCGAAGCCGCTAAAGAAAATAAACTAAAAACACAAGAAAAACAAACTAGTCAAATCAAAAAGAAAAGAATGCGACCGAAGTCGCTAATAAAATGAAAATGGGTAAAAAAAAATAAAAACGAAATAAAAAATAAAGCTTTCTTTTTCTTTTTTTTTTCCTAAAAAGTACTTATTTTTTTAACAACAAAAAAATAAAAAAATAAAAAATTATGTGGGCCGAAGCCCCCAAAAAATAAAAACAAACAAAAGAAATGGAATAATAAAAAATTAAAACTTAGCAAAATGTCTTGGTGTGTTCAAAAAATATCGTTAAATCCACAAAAGGTCGCCAAACAATTCCTCGTGGCCAAAAAAAAAATCAAATTCGTCGCTGTGCAACACAAAAAAAATGACAATTATCCAAGTTCAAAAAACACTGGTCACAAAAAGACGGATAACGTAACTCGGAGACAGCGTGTAAAGATATTTATTTATACAAAATTTTATGTATAAAATGTGGCACAAGGCCTAAAAGGGGGATGGGGAATGACGGTCTTCTTCTGTCTTAAATCTAAACTTAGCTAGTCCCAGACACGGACCCAAACAAACCAACAATATTCCAATCACCAAAACAACACATTCACTCCTACCTTTCTTACCACGTCCACCATAACGCCTCAAATTCTCCATGAAGTCCTAACTAGTCCCCTTATGTACAAATATTGTTCGTGGGGGGAGGGTCATAAAATAACAATTTTTTTAAAAAGAACCCCAAATGATTATGTACAATATGACTTTTAAATTATTTACAATAAAACTAAACAAAACTGAGTTAGTAATAAAACCCCCCACAAACCATTTAATGTGGCAGCAAAATCAGTTAACTAGACGAAATCAATGCGGGGCTAAGAAAAATAAGAAAAAACATTCATTCCTCCAAGCATTCACACAGACACTCACACATTCATACACAACAACAAATACGAAAAAGCACACACACGAAACGAAAGTCGACCCGCATCCACCAGAGAACTGAAGTCACTGACCACCTAACGAGGGAGGGGATGGGGAATTAAACGAAAGAAAAATATGGACAGAAATAAAAGGGACCAATGCGCATGCATACTCTAGCTAAGTTTACTAGAAAAAAGGGAAAACTAAAGATTCAAAATCAAAAACCTAGTCTAACCTAAAATCAGGGTGGGTTGCCTATGTTCAACCCTGTTAGGACAAATCCTGTACCTAACCGACGTCCAAGTGCCACTCTAGGTCAGCCCCTTTCACTCTACACATTCGCGCAAGATTCACCCACCTTTTGCCAAATTCCGATGAGGTGAGCCGCCGCCTTTCCGTCCTAATCTTGACTTTAAGCTGATGCTTAAAGTACAAGATCAGTTGGGAAGAGGTGAACTTCTCGCCCTCATGGAATCCCTTCTGACGCGTCGTCCAAATCACGACTCTCATAATCCCTAGTAAGCAACAGAACACATAGTGTTCAGCCTTCGTCAATTGCGACACCACATTGCTACAAACAGAACTGGCTTCCAGGACAAAGAACTTTCCCTGCAGCATGCGAACCATGAGGCCTTCAACAAACTTGCACAACGGCACTACCGTCTTGCACTGAAAAAAGGCGTGACCAATGGTCTCGACTTCCCCAGTGCAGCGACGACAGTTTGGATATTTCTCCAAACCTGCTGAACAGAGTCTCTTGCCGACCCAGAGGGCCTCACGAATCATCAGCCAGGTGAGTGATGCCTCATCGTTATTGAGACATTTCAACCCAGGCGCCCAAGGCCACATCGAGCGAGCCTCCTGCTTCGTAAGACCGAGCTCGTCGATCAGATCATCTTGAACGGACCCCCTAACTAACAATCGATACAATGCCTTACGAGACAACGCCTGGGCGTCGGAGAGGCCATCCGACGTCCGTAAAAGGAGCTTCAAAGCACTACGACATTCGCGGTAGAAGGCACACTCGGCACGAGGTCTACGGCCGGCCTCCTCCTCGCACGAGTGCACACTTCTCAGGGATGGGAAATGTTTTCGGACATCTTCTTTCCAAAAGGTGCCCACCTCATCCAATCCGCGACACATTCGGTCTAGAAAGGTAATGCGAAGCATATATTGACGAATCTCAATGCTAGGCATACCCAGACCGCCCTCAGAGGGATGAAGGCAACAGATCTCGCGAGTTACCATAGGGGCCTTGTCTCTCCACAAAAAGGAGAACAAGGTCCGGACTAATGACATTAGTCTGGCATACGGGAGCGGAAGCACAGAAAGTCGGTAAAGGAGTATCGGATATATGTGTGAAACACATACCTCCGCCCTTCCCTTCAGGGAAAGTCTCCTCCGAGACCACAGTTTAACCGCGATCTCGGCCTTCCCCTGCACCTCCGACCAATTCATTTCCAACTGGAGATCAGGACCGAACCAGACGCCGAGTATCTTGATCGGCCCATCCGTCCAGAGGAAAGGTCCGGGAAGAGAAACTCCCTTCCACGCACCCAACCGCAAGCCCACAGACTTATCGCGGTTGATCTTGGCCCCTGTCACCATCTCATACCCACTGATCTCTTTGCTGACTTCGTCAATCTCGGCTCTGCTCGACACCAGAACCGAAACGTCGTCAGCATAGGCAGAATACCTGGCTGAGGTGGAAGCCCCAGGCAGGGAAATTCCGCGCAGGACCGGATTTGCCTTCAACTTGCGAAGGAATGGTTCCAACGCAAGAACGTAAAGCAGAGGCGAGAGCGGACAACCTTGACGAATGGAGCGAGACAATACGAAAGGCTTCGATCTTACGCCATTCACTTCCACCAGCGCACCGGGGGTCGCATACAAAAGTCGGATCCAGGAGCGAAAGTCGGCTCTGAAACCGGCAGCCGAAAGGACAGCCTCCAGAAATCGATGGTCAACCCTATCGAAGGCCTTGGACTGATCTAAATTGATCAGCGCGGCTTCACTGTCGACTTTTTCTAAGATCAAGCGTACCATGTGAAGGTTATCCTGAATAGTCCTGCCCTTCACAGCACAAGTCTGTTCGGGGCCAATCAGACTAGACAGGACAAGCTGCAAACGGTTGGCTAAGATCTTCGCCAAAATCTTTAAGTCAGTGTTTAACATCGTTAAAGGGCGAAAGTTCCCTAACCCATCCCCACCGCCCTTGTCCTTACGCAGCAACTTGATCACACCCCTGGTGAAGCGTTGGGGTAAAGACCCCTGCTTCATCCAGTGGTTGTAAATCAGTTCCAGCAAAGGAACAAAAACGTGCGACAACCTCAAGTACACTTCGTAGGGAAGACCATCTAATCCCGGAGACTTATCCAGGCCAACCTGCTTCAGCGCTTCCCAGATCTCCGACTCTGTAATGGGACCCTCGCACCTAGCCGCTTCAGCTGCCGAAAGGCAGGGAAAGTCAGCTAAATAGGCGTCGAACTGAGCAGAGCTCAGACCGGGCTCCCTGGTGAAAAGATCCTGAAAGTAGTCCCGAAACACCTCACATATGCCCGCGTTTGTAGTCACGGTCCGCTTATCCGGCAATGTGACGCATGCGATATGTCGCTTAGACGCGCTTCGATTTTCCTCTGCACGCAGTTCAGCGGCCATATTCGTTGCCTCAGAAGACATTCTTTTTAACCTAGCCCTAACTACCAGAGCTTGATCCTTCTTGATAAGCAAGGAGGACAACTCTGCCTTAGCTAAGGCTATGTCCCCACTAACACGGGATTTCACTGCCCGATCGACTTTATCTTCTAAAGCAGTTTGCGCCGCTAATCTATCTAGATTGAGTCGACGACTAAAATCGGCAGCAAACGTTCGAATATGAGATTTTAATTTGCCCCACCAGGCATTTCCCACAACCGCACCCGTCAATTCCCTTTGGATCATTAGTAGCAGCTGGTCCCGGAAACCCTGATCACCAAAAAGGGAACAGTTCAATTTCCAGTAACCAGCCAATCTAACCTTAGGCTTATCTAAGTTGACACGGACCCGGACAAGCCTATGATCCGTATAAACTATATAATGGAAACTTGGACAGCCTAAGAGCCCTACATCGACTCTCCTAACTAAGACCCGGTCCAGGTAGCTCGCAAGCGTCCCCGGAGCCGAGTTGCCACTATTTGTCCAAGTCCATGCTACCTCCCGAGGGTGTTCATTCCGGAACTTATCGACAAGATCAAACTCATCGATAAAGTCCCGAAATGGTTTCACATCCGGGTTGTTAGTACCTTGTTTATGCCCTATCCGATCTATATCGG
Source organism: Acanthosepion lycidas (assembly GCA_963932145.1). Classification (NCBI taxonomy): domain Eukaryota; kingdom Metazoa; phylum Mollusca; class Cephalopoda; order Sepiida; family Sepiidae; genus Acanthosepion; species Acanthosepion lycidas. The sequence goes on from OZ010603.1 coordinate 24,871,945, forward strand.
GGTCAAGGACGGCATTCCAATCCCCCGCTAAAACTACCCGACGAGACGTCGTCAAGAACGGCGCGATCTGCCGAAACAAAGCAGGCCGCTCGGAATGGCTATTGGGTGCATAAACCCCAATGAGACGTAGAACCTTATCCTTTATGGTAACATCCAGCACGCAAAGTCTGCCCGCCGGATCCGCGAAGACAAGGGTACAAGCAGCCTTCAAAGACTTGCTCACTAGCCAAGAGACACCCCTCGAACGACCATCAAAACAGGCTGAATAAACGGCGAACCCCTTAGACAGTATGTCCTCACGATCATGAGAAGAAAAACGGGTCTCTTGTATACAACATACATTCACCCCGAGGCGCTGAAGATCACGAGTGAGCCTCGCCCTGCGAGACTCGGACCTCACGCCCCGGACATTTAAACTAGCTAACCAGAGAGCCATTGTCAAGCCGATTAGGGTTGTCCTTCAGGATAGAACATGGCTGGGGTGAGGACACCGACAGCTCGTCCCATAGATCCGGACGCCATCTCATTTTCGACGGTATCGTCTTGAGACAAGCCGCCGATGTCCGAGGGGTAGGTGAGTTTCAGGGCTCTATAAAGGGATGGGTGAACAAAAACTGGGACCCTCCCTTTCAGCTTTTGATCAGATTCATTTGATTCGGGGTCAAGAAGATAGGCAGCTGGGGGCACCATTTTGAGCGACGACTGGGCCTCCTCTATCATGCCCCAAATCTCCCGCGTACCCGGGCCAGTTCTGATTACGGTCAGTACTCTTTGTGCGGAAGGGAAATTTTCGGGCATCTCCACATCTATGTCGTTGATTTTTTTAAAATTCCACAGAATTTTCAGCTCTTTAGGGTTTCGAGTCTGCCCGAAAACCCTTTCCGCCTGGTCCCGGGATACGCGGCAGACGTCTTCCCCAGGGAAATAAGGAGGCTTGAGCTTTTTTTTCTTCTTGTCCGTAGTTGTTTGTGAGTCCGGACTTCTGTACCTTTTTTTAAGTGGTGAATGAATGGGAGTAACCATTGGTGTGACATTAGGAGTAGTTGAAGGGGTCCATCCGGACGGCGTCCTCACCGGTGAAGGTTTGGACGAATGTAGAGATTTAGCCGGTGAGTTGGATACAGATTTGGGCGGAGCTGGTTTAGAGAACGATTTTTTTGATGCAGAAGGGGAAGACGGGGCAGAGGATAGGGGGCCCGGTGCCCCCAGCGATTTTTGCTTTTTAGCCCGCGTTTCATCCAGTTTGTTTTTTAGCTTTTTTATGTCTAAAATTTTTCTCCATCCGGGTTCATTGATTTTTTGCGCTTCGGTTGCATTGGATTCGTAAGACGCCGAGGCGTCGCCCTCCGAGCTGGTAGAGGGAATGGGGCTGTAGGTGACATTGTCCCTGGTGTCATGTTGGGACTGAAGAACCGCTGTTTGGGTCTTCCCCTTGCCTCTAACTACGAGGCGCCATTCCCCCTCCTCCTTCTCCTTATCCACACTTGTGGCAGGCGTCGGCTTCGGGGGTAATGAGGGACTAGGCCCAACCGGGGGATTTTCCTCACCGGTCCGCCTCGCAGCTAGGCCCACTACAGGCGCCGCGGATTTTAGCTTCTCGGCCAAGGGGGGATTTTGGTCGCCAGCGACCGGAACTCCAGGGGCCTTCTTTCCTGGGCAGGAGGAGGAAAGGTGACCAGTCTCTCCACACCTCCAGCAAGTTGGTCTTCTACCGGTCACTATGACCGGCATTTTCCGGTCGCCATACTCCAAACAGTTGGGGACGGACTTGAAGGCCTTCTGGTCGAGCATTATGTCGAAAGTCCATCCCCCGTTCAAATTGTCGGAGAGAGCCCCTAAAATTTGGCCGAACTGCAAGAAAAATGCAGCCAGGAGCTCTCCCGAAATTTGAGGAGGAACTTCAAAGACGGCTACCCTAGTCCGCCTGCGGCCCTCATACTCCGTTCTGATGATAAAATCCTTCGTAATTAGCTCTTTCTTGGCCATGGCCAGGCAATCTTCTGGGGTGGGTAGCAGAATGTCCCACATGAAGAACCCTCTACCCTTTATTACTCTTTGGGGTTTTATCCCCAGGGACAAAAGTGATTTAATCACTGTTTCTTTTGTGGAGCGACAAATCTTTCTAGTTTTCTTATCCACCACAAAAATGGTCACCATTCTTTTTGAGAACACATCGAGTTCTTGGACAATATCGACGAACCCATCTTTATTAACAAGATGGGCGTACCCCTTCGCCTTATCCAAGAAATCCGCCATGTTCAAGATACAACTTGGGGGGGACTTCCAACATGAGGGCAATTCCTCGGCGGTCTTGACTTGTGCCTCCTTGGGCACTTCTACATTTTTGCTAGTGTCTTTTTTCGAGACACTAGCACCTTTTTTCAAACTTGGGCTAGTGTTAGCCTGCTTCTTTGTCGGTTTCTCCGGCGGGTCAGCTTTCGCCGCCGAACCGAACAGGTCTTTCTTCACATTAGACCGACTGGCTTCGTCGGCCATGGTGTATTAGATTAGAAACTTCCAAACGCGGGTTCAATTTTTTGTTTTTTTCCGTGGAAAGGAGTTGGGAAAAAAAAAAAAAAAAAAAAAAAAAAAAAAAAAAAAAAAAACAAATAAAGAAAAAGCCTGGATGAACCAGTAAATAAAATAGCAAAGACAAAAATAAAATAAAATGAACAAACTTGCACAAACAGAAAGAAATAAAAAGGTAAGATTAAAAAATAAAGATGGCGCTCAAAGGCTGCCAAAAAAAAAAAAAAAAAAACTCCTTTCTTTTTTTCCAAAAAATTCAAATAACTGTACAAAAGAAAAAGAAAAGAAAAAGTCTGGTTTGTAACCAGAAGAAAAAAAAAATAAAAGTTTGCGGCCGAAGCCGCTAAAGAAAATAAACTAAAAACACAAGAAAAACAAACTAGTCAAACCAAAAAAGAAAAGAATGCGACCGAAGTCGCTAATAAAATGAAAATGGGTAAAAAAAAATAAAAACGAAATAAAAAATAAAGTTTTCTTTTTCTTTTTTTCTTAAAATGTACTTATTTTTTTAACAACAAAAAAATAAAAAATAAAAAAATTATGTGGGCCGAAGCCCCCAAAAAATAAAAACAAACAAAAGAAATGGAATAATAAAAAATTAAAACTTAGCAAAATGTCTTGGTGTGTTCAAAGAATATCGGTAATTCCAAAAAAGGTCGCCAAACGATTCCTCGTGGCCAAAAAAAAATAAGTTCGTCGCTGTGCAACACAAAAAAAAGACAATTATACGAGTTCAAAAAACACTGGTCACAAAAAGACGGATAACGTAACTCGGAGACAGCGTGTAAAGATATTTATTTATACAAAATTTTATGTATAAAATGTGGCACAAGGCCTAAAAGGGGGATGGGGAATGACGGTCTTCTTCTGTCTTAAATCTAAACTTAGCTAGTCCCAGACACGGACCCAAACAAACCAACAATATTCCAATCACCAAAACAACACATTCACTCCTACCTTTCTTACCACGTCCACCATAACGCCTCAAATTCTCCATGAAGTCCTAACTAGTCCCCTTATGTACAAATATTGTTCGTGGGGGGAGGGTCATAAAATAACAATTTTTTTAAAAAAGAACCCCAAATGATTATGTACAATATGACTTTTAAATTATTTACAATAAAACTAAACAAAACTGTGTTAGTAATAAAACCCCCCACAAACCATAAATGTGGCAGCAAAATCAGTTAACTAGACGAAATCAATGCGGGGCTTAGAAAAATAAGAAAAAACATTCATTCCTCCAAGCATTCACACAGACACTCACACATTCATACACAACAACAAATACGAAAAAGCACACACACGAAACGAAAGTCGCCCCGCATCCACCAGAGAACTGAAATCACTGACCACCTAACGAGGGAGGGGATGGGGAATTAAACGAAAGAAAAAATAGGCACAGAAATAAAAGGGGCCAATGCGCATGCATACCCTAGCTAAGTTTACTAGAAAAAAGGGAAAACTAAAGATTCAAATTCAAAAACCTAGTCTAACCTAAAATCAGGGTGGGTTGCCTATGTTCAACCCTGTTAGGACAAATCCTGTACCTAACCGACGTCCAAGTGCCACTCTAGGTCAGCCCCTTTCACTCTACACATTCGCGCAAGATTCACCCACCTTTTGCCAAATTCCGATGAGGTGAGCCGCCGCCTTTCCGTCCTAATCTTGACTTTAAGCTGATGCTTAAAGTACAAGATCAGTTGGGAAGAGGTGAACTTCTCGCCCTCATGGAATCCCTTCTGACGCGTCGTCCAAATCACGACTCTCATAATCCCTAGTAAGCAACAGAACACATAGTGTTCAGCCTTCGTCAATTGCGACACCACATTGCTACAAACAGAACTGGCTTCCAGGACAAAGAACTTTCCCTGCAGCATGCGAACCATGAGGCCTTCAACAAACTTGCACAACGGCACTACCGTCTTGCACTGAAAAAAGGCGTGACCAATGGTCTCGACTTCGCCAGTGCAGCGACGACAGTTTGGATATTTCTCCAAACCTGCTGAACAGAGTCTCTTGCCGACCCAGAGGGCCTCACGAATCATCAGCCAGGTGAGTGATGCCTCATCGTTATTGAGACATTTCAACCCAGGCGCCCAAGGCCACATCGAGCGAGCCTCCTGCTTCGTAAGACCGAGCTCGTCGATCAGATCATCTTGAACGGACCCCCTAACTAACAATCGATACAATGCCTTACGAGACAACGCCTGGGCGTCGGAGAGGCCATCCGACGTCCGTAAAAGGAGCTTCAAAGCACTACGACATTCGCGGTAGAAGGCACACTCGGCACGAGGTCTACGGCCGGCCTCCTCCTCGCACGAGTGCACACTTCTCAGGGATGGGAAATGTTTTCGGACATCTTCTTTCCAAAAGGTGCCCACCTCATCCAATCCGCGACACATTCGGTCTAGAAAGGTAATGCGAAGCATATATTGACGAATCTCAATGCTAGGCATACCCAGACCGCCCTCAGAGGGATGAAGGCAACAGATCTCGCGAGTTACCATAGGGGCCTTGTCTCTCCACAAAAAGGAGAACAAGGTCCGGACTAATGACATTAGTCTGGCATACGGGAGCGGAAGCACAGAAAGTCGGTAAAGGAGTATAGGATATATGTGTGAAACACATACCTCCGCCCTTCCCTTCAGGGAAAGTCTCCTCCGAGACCACAGTTTAACCGCGATCTCGGCCTTCCCCTGCACCTCCGACCAATTCATTTCCAACTGGAGATCAGGACCGAACCAGACGCCGAGTATCTTGATCGGCCCATCCGTCCAGAGGAAAGGTCCGGGAAGAGAAACTCCCTTCCACGCACCCAACCGCAAGCCCACAGACTTATCGCGGTTGATCTTGGCCCCTGTCACCATCTCATACCCACTGATCTCTTTGCTGACTTCGTTAATCTCGGCTCTGCTCGACACCAGAACCGAAACGTCGTCAGCATAGGCAGAATACCTGGCTGAGGTGGAAGCCCCAGGCAGGGAAATTCCGCGCAGGACCGGATTTGCCTTCAACTTGCGAAGGAATGGTTCCAACGCAAGAACGTAAAGCAGAGGCGAGAGCGGACAACCTTGACGAATGGAGCGAGACAATACGAAAGGCTTCGATCTTACCCCATTCACTTCCACCAGCGCACCGGGGGTCGCATACAAAAGTCGGATCCAGGAGCGAAAGTCGGCTCTGAAACCGGCAGCCGAAAGGACAGCCTCCAGAAATCGATGGTCAACCCTATCGAAGGCCTTGGACTGATCTAAATTGATCAGCGCGGCTTCACTGTCGACTTTTTCTAAGATCAAGCGTACCATGTGAAGGTTATCCTGAATAGTCCTGCCCTTCACAGCACAAGTCTGTTCGGGGCCAATCAGACTAGACAGGACAAGCTGCAAACGGTTGGCTAAGATCTTCGCCAAAATCTTTAAGTCAGTGTTTAACATCGTTAAAGGGCGAAAGTTCCCTAACCCATCCCCACCGCCCTTGTCCTTACGCAGCAACTTGATCACACCCCTGGTGAAGCGTTGGGGTAAAGACCCCTGCTTCATCCAGTGGTTGTAAATCAGTTCCAGCAAAGGAACAAAAACGTGCGACAACCTCAAGTACACTTCGTAGGGAAGACCATCTAATCCCGGAGACTTATCCAGGCCAACCTGCTTCAGCGCTTCCCAGATCTCCGACTCTGTAATGGGACCCTCGCACCTAGCCGCTTCAGCTGCCGAAAGGCAGGGAAAGTCAGCTAAATAGGCGTCGAACTGAGCAGAGCTCAGACCGGGCTCCCTGGTGAAAAGATCCTGAAAGTAGTCCCGAAACACCTCACATATGCCCGCGTTTGTAGTCACGGTCCGCTTATCCGGCAATGTGACGCATGCGATATGTCGCTTAGACGCGCTTCGATTTTCCTCTGCACGCAGTTCAGCGGCCATATTCGTTGCCTCAGAAGACATTCTTTTTAACCTAGCCCTAACTACCAGAGCTTGATCCTTCTTGATAAGCAAGGAGGACAACTCTGCCTTAGCTAAGGCTATGTCCCCACTAACACGGGATTTCACTGCCCGATCGACTTTATCTTCTAAAGCAGTTTGCGCCGCTAATCTATCTAGATTGAGTCGACGACTAAAATCGGCAGCAAACGTTCGAATATGAGATTTTAATTTGCCCCACCAGGCATTTCCCACAACCGCACCCGTCAATTCCCTTTGGATCATTAGTAAAAGCTGGTCCCGGAAACCCTGATCACCAAAAAGGGAACAGTTCAATTTCCAGTAACCAGCCAATCTAACCTTAGGCTTATCTAAGTTTACACGGACCCGGACAAGCCTATGATCCGTATAAACTATATAATGGAAACTTGGACAGCCTAAGAGCCCTACATCGACTCTCCTAACTAGGACCCGGTCCAGGTAGCTCGCAAGCGTCCCCGGAGCCGAGTTGCCACTATTTGTCCAAGTCCATGCTACCTCCCGATGGTGTTCATTCCGGAACTTATCGACAAGATCAAACTCATCGATAAAGTCCCGAAATGGTTTCACATCCGGGTTGTTAGTACCTTGTTTATGCCCTATACGATCTATATCGGGGTCAAGGACGGCATTCCAATCCCCCGCTAAAACTACCCGACGAGACGTCGTCAAGAAGGGCGCGATCTGCCGAAACAAAGCAGGCCGCTCGGAATGGCTATTGGGCGCATAAACCCCAATGAGACGTAGAACCTTATCCTTTATGGTAACATCCAGCACGCAAAGTCTGCCCGCCGGATCCGCGAAGACAAGGGTACAAGCAGCCTTCAAAGACTTGCTCACTAGCCAAGAGACACCCCTCGAACGACCATCAAAACAGGCTGAATAAACGGCGAACCCCTTAGACAGTATGTCCTCACGATCATGAGAAGAAAAACGGGTCTCTTGTAAACAACATACATTCACCCCGAGGCGCTGAAGATCACGAGTGAGCCTCGCCCTGCGAGACTCGGACCTCACGCCCCGGACATTTAAACTAGCTAACCAGAGAGCCATTGTCAAGCCGATTAGGGTTGTCCTTCAGGATAGAACATGGCTGGGGTGAGGACACCGACAGCTCGTCCCATAGATCCGGACGCCATCTCATTTTCGACGGTGTCATCTTGAGACAAGCCGCCGATGTCCGAGGGGTAGGTGAGTTTCAGGGCTCTATAAAGGGATGGGTGAACAAAAACTGGGACCCTCCCTTTCAGCTTTTGGTCAGATTCATTTGATTCGGGGTCAAGAAGATAGGCAGCTGGGGGCACCATTTTGAGCGACGACTGGGCCTCCTCTATCATGCCCCAAATCTCCCGCGTACCCGGGCCCGTTCTGATTACGGTCAGTACTCTTTGTGCGGAAGGGAAATTTTCGGGCATCTCCACATCTGTATCGTTGATCTTTTTAAAATTCCACAGAATTTTCAGCTCTTTAGGGTTTCGAGTCTGCCCGAAAACCCTTTCCGCCTGGTCCCGGGATACGCGGCAGACGTCTTCCCCAGGGAAATAAGGAGGCTTGAGCTTTTTTTTCTTCTTGTCAGTAGTTGTTTGTGAGTCCGGACTTCTGTACCTTTTTTTAAGTGGTGAATGAATGGGAGTAACCATTGGTGTGACATTAGGAGTAGTTGAAGGGGTCCATCCGGACGGCGTCCTCACCGGTGAAGGTTTGGACGAATGCATAGATTTTGCCGGTGAGTTGGATACAGATTTGGGCGGAGCTGGTTTAGAGAACGATTTTTTTGATGCAGAAGGGGAAGACGGGGCAGAGGATAGGGGGCCCGGTGCCCCCAGCGATTTTTGCTTTTTAGCCCGCGTTTCATCCAGTTTGTTTTTTAGCTTTTTGATGTCTAAAATTTTTCTCCATCCGGGTTCATTGATTTTTTGCGCTTCGGTTGCATTGGATTCGTAAGACGCCGAGGCGTCGCCCTCCGAGCTGGTAGAGGGAATGGGGCTGTAGGTGACATTGTCCCTGGTGTCATGTTGGGACTGAAGAACCGCTGTTTGGGTCTTCCCCTTGCCTCTAACTACGAGGCGCCATTCCCCCTCCTCCTTCTCCTTCTCCACACTTGTGGCAGGCGTCGGCTTCGGGGGTAATGAGGGACTATGCCCAACCGGGGGATTTTCCTCACCGGTCCGCCTCGCAGCTAGGCCCACTACAGGCGCCGCGGATTTTAGCTTCTCGGCCAAGGGGGGATTTTGGTCGCCAGCGACCGGAACTCCAGGGGCCTTCTTTCCTGGGCAGGAGGAGGAAAGGTGACCAGTCTCTCCACACCTCCAGCAAGTTGGTCTTCTACCGGTCACTATGACCGGCATTTTCCGGTCGCCATACTCCAAACAGTTGGGGACGGACTTGAAGGCCTTCTGGTCGAGCATTATGTCAAAAGTCCATCCCCCGTTCAAATTGTCGGAGAGAGCCCCTAAAATTTGGCCGAACTGCAAGAAAAATGCAGCCAGGAGCTCTCCCGAAATTTGAGGAGGAACTTCAAAGACGGCTACCCTAGTCCGCCTGCGGCCCTCATACTCCGTTCTGATGATAAAATCCTTCGTAATTAGCTCTTTCTTGGCCATGGCCAGGCAATCTTCTGGGGTGGGCAGCAGAATGTCCCACATGAAGAACCCTCTACCCTTTATTACTCTTTGGGGTTTTATCCCCAGGGACAAAAGTGATTTAATCACTGTGTCTTTTGTGGAGCGACAAATCTTTCTCGTTTTCTTATCCACCACAAAAATAGTCACCATTCTTTTTGAGAACACATCGAGTTCTTGGACAATATCGACGAACCCATCTTTATTAACAAGATGGGCGTACCCCTTCGCCTTATCCAAGAAATCCGCCATGTTCAAGATACAACTTGGGGGGGACTTCCAACATGAGGGCAATTCCTCGGCGGTCTTGACTTGTGCCTCCTTGGGCACTTCTACATTTTTGCTAGTGTCTTTTTTCGAGACACTAGCACCTTTTTTCAAACTTGGGCTAGTGTTAGCCTGCTTCTTTGTCGGTTTCTCCGGCGGGTCAGCTTTCGCCGCCGAACCGAACAGGTCTTTCTTCACATTAGACCGACTGGCTTCGTCGGCCATGGTGTATTAGATTAGAAACTTCCAAACGCGGGTTCAATTTTTTGTTTTTTTCCGTGGAAAGGAGTTGGGAAAAAAAAAAAAAAAAAAAAAAAAAAAACAAATAAAGAAAAAGCCTGGATGAACCAGTAAATAAAATAGCAAAGACAAAAATAAAATAAAATGAACAAACTTGCACAAACAGAAAGAAATAAAAAGGTAAGATTAAAAAATAAAGATGGCGCTCAAAGGCTGCCAAAAAAAAAAAAAAAAAAACTCCTTTCTTTTTTTCCAAAAAATTCAAATAACTGTACAAAAGAAAAAGAAAAGAAAAAGTCTGGTTTGTAACCAGAAGAAAAAAAAAATAAAAGTTTGCGGCCGAAGCCGCTAAAGAAAATAAACTAAAAACACAAGAAAAACAAACTAGTCAAACCAAAAAAGAAAAGAATGCGACCGAAGTCGCTAATAAAATGAAAATGGGTAAAAAAAAATAAAAACGAAATAAAAAATAAAGTTTTCTTTTTCTTTTTTTCTTAAAATGTACTTATTTTTTTAACAACAAAAAAATAAAAAATAAAAAAATTATGTGGGCCGAAGCCCCCAAAAAATAAAAACAAACAAAAGAAATGGAATAATAAAAAATTAAAACTTAGCAAAATGTCTTGGTGTGTTCAAAGAATATCGGTAATTCCAAAAAAGGTCGCCAAACGATTCCTCGTGGCCAAAAAAAAATAAGTTCGTCGCTGTGCAACACAAAAAAAAGACAATTATACGAGTTCAAAAAACACTGGTCACAAAAAGACGGATAACGTAACTCGGAGACAGCGTGTAAAGATATTTATTTATACAGTTTAATGTATAAAATGTGGCACAAGGCCAAAAAGGGGGGATGGGGAATGACGGTCTTCTTCTGTCTTAAATCTAAACTTAGCTAGTCCCAGACACGGACCCAAACAAACCAACAATATTCCAATCACCAAAACAACACATTCACTCCTACCTTTCTTACCACGTCCACCATAACGCCTCGAATTCTCCATGAAGTCCTAACTAGTCCCCTTATGTACAAATATTGTTCGTGGGGGGAGGGTCATAAAATAACAATTTTTAAAAAGAACCCCAAATGATTATGTACAATATGACTTTTAAATTATTTACAATAAAACTAAACAAAACTGTGTTAGTAATAAAACCCCACACAAACCATAAATGTGGCAGCAAAATCAGTTAACTAGACGAAATCAATGCGGGGCTAAGAAAAAAAAAATAAGAAAAAACCATTCATTCCTCCAAGCATACACACAGACACTCACACATTCATACACAACAACAAATACGAAAAAGCACACACACGAAACGAAAGTCGCCCCGCATCCACCAGAGAACTGAAATCACTGACCACCTAACGAGGGAGGGGATGGGGAATTAAACGAAAGAAAAAATAGGGACAGAAATAAAAGGGGGCCAATGCGCATGCATACCCTAGCTAAGTTTACTAGAAAAAAGGGAAAACTAAAGATTCAAATTCAAAAACCTAGTCTAACCTAAAATCAGGGTGGGTTGCCTATGTTCAACCCTGTTAGGACAAATCCTGTACCTAACCGACGTCCAAGTGCCACTCTAGGTCAGCCCCTTTCACTCTACACATTCGCGCAAGATTCACCCACCTTTTGCCAAATTCCGATGAGGTGAGCCGCCGCCTTTCCGTCCTAATCTTGACTTTAAGCTGATGCTTAAAGTACAAGATCAGTTGGGAAGAGGTGAACTTCTCGCCCTCATGGAATCCCTTCTGACGCGTCGTCCAAATCACGACTCTCATAATCCCTAGTAAGCAACAGAACACATAGTGTTCAGCCTTCGTCAATTGCGACACCACATTGCTACAAACAGAACTGGCTTCCAGAACAAAGAACTTTCCCTGCAGCATGCGAACCATGAGGCCTTCAACAAACTTGCACAACGGCACTACCGTCTTGCACTGAAAAAAGGCGTGACCAATGGTCTCGACTTCCCCAGTGCAGCGACGACAGTTTGGATATTTCTCCAAACCTGCTGAACAGAGTCTCTTGCCGACCCAGAGGGCCTCACGAATCATCAGCCAGGTGAGTGATGCCTCATCGTTATTGAGACATTTCAACCCAGGCGCCCAAGGCCACATCGAGCGAGCCTCCTGCTTCGTAAGACCGAGCTCGTCGATCAGATCATCTTGAACGGACCCCCTAACTAACAATCGATACAATGCCTTACGAGACAACGCCTGGGCGTCGGAGAGGCCATCCGACGTCCGTAAAAGGAGCTTCAAAGCACTACGACATTCGCGGTAGAAGGCACACTCGGCACGAGGTCTACGGCCGGCCTCCTCCTCGCACGAGTGCACACTTCTCAGGGATGGGAAATGTTTTCGGACATCTTCTTTCCAAAAGGTGCCCACCTCATCCAATCCGCGACACATTCGGTCTAGAAAGGTAATGCGAAGCATATATTGACGAATCTCAATGCTAGGCATACCCAGACCGCCCTCAGAGGGATGAAGGCAACAGATCTCGCGAGTTACCATAGGGGCCTTGTCTCTCCACAAAAAGGAGAACAAGGTCCGGACTAATGACATTAGTCTGGCATACGGGAGCGGAAGCACAGAAAGTCGGTAAAGGAGTATAGGATATATGTGTGAAACACATACCTCCGCCCTTCCCTTCAGGGAAAGTCTCCTCCGAGACCACAGTTTAACCGCGATCTCGGCCTTCCCCTGCACCTCCGACCAATTCATTTCCAACTGGAGATCAGGACCGAACCAGACGCCGAGTATCTTGATCGGCCCATCCGTCCAGAGGAAAGGTCCGGGAAGAGAAACTCCCTTCCACGCACCCAACCGCAAGCCCACAGACTTATCGCGGTTGATCTTGGCCCCTGTCACCATCTCATACCCACTGATCTCTTTGCTGACTTCGTTAATCTCGGCTCTGCTCGACACCAGAACCGAAACGTCGTCAGCATAGGCAGAATACCTGGCTGAGGTGGAAGCCCCAGGCAGGGAAATTCCGCGCAGGACCGGATTTGCCTTCAACTTGCGAAGGAATGGTTCCAACGCAAGAACGTAAAGCAGAGGCGAGAGCGGACAACCTTGACGAATGGAGCGAGACAATACGAAAGGCTTCGATCTTACGCCATTCACTTCCACCAGCGCACCGGGGGTCGCATACAAAAGTCGGATCCAGGAGCGAAAGTCGGCTCTGAAACCGGCAGCCGAAAGGACAGCCTCCAGAAATCGATGGTCAACCCTATCGAAGGCCTTGGACTGATCTAAATTGATCAGCGCGGCTTCACTGTCGACTTTTTCTAAGATCAAGCGTACCATGTGAAGGTTATCCTGAATAGTCCTGCCCTTCACAGCACAAGTCTGTTCGGGGCCAATCAGACTAGACAGGACAAGCTGCAAACGGTTGGCTAAGATCTTCGCCAAAATCTTTAAGTCAGTGTTTAACATCGTTAAAGGGCGAAAGTTCCCTAACCCATCCCCACCGCCCTTGTCCTTACGCAGCAACTTGATCACACCCCTGGTGAAGCGTTGGGGTAAAGACCCCTGCTTCATCCAGTGGTTGTAAATCAGTTCCAGCAAAGGAACAAAAACGTGCGACAACCTCAAGTACACTTCGTAGGGAAGACCATCTAATCCCGGAGACTTATCCAGGCCAACCTGCTTCAGCGCTTCCCAGATCTCCGACTCTGTAATGGGACCCTCGCACCTAGCCGCTTCAGCTGCCGAAAGGCAGGGAATGTCAGCTAAATAGGCGTCGAACTGAGCAGAGCTCAGACCGGGCTCCCTGGTGAAAAGATCCTGAAAGTAATCCCGAAACACCTCACATATGCCCGCGTTTGTAGTCACGGTCCGCTTATCCGGCAATGTGACGCATGCGATATGTCGCTTAGACGCGCTTCGATTTTCCTCTGCACGCAGTTCAGCGGCCATATTCGTTGCCTCAGAAGACATTCTTTTTAACCTAGCCCTAACTACCAGAGCTTGATCCTTCTTGATAAGCAAGGAGGACAACTCTGCCTTAGCTAAGGCTATGTCCCCACTAACACGGGATTTCACTGCCCGATCGACTTTATCTTCTAAAGCAGTTTGCGCCGCTAATCTATCTAGATTGAGTCGACGACTAAAATCGGCAGCAAACGTTCGAATATGAGATTTTAATTTGCCCCACCAGGCATTTCCCACAACCGCACCCGTCAATTCCCTTTGGATCATTAGTAAAAGCTGGTCCCGGAAACCCTGATCACCAAAAAGGGAACAGTTCAATTTCCAGTAACCAGCCAATCTAACCTTAGGCTTATCTAAGTTTACACGGACCCGGACAAGCCTATGATCCGTATAAACTATATAATGGAAACTTGGACAGCCTAAGAGCCCTACATCGACTCTCCTAACTAGGACCCGGTCCAGGTAGCTCGCAAGCGTCCCCGGAGCCGAGTTGCCACTATTTGTCCAAGTCCATGCTACCTCCCGAGGGTGTTCATTCCGGAACTTATCGACAAGATCAAACTCATCGATAAAGTCCCGAAATGGTTTCACATCCGGGTTGTTAGTACCTTGTTTATGCCCTATCCGATCTATATCGGGGTCAAGGACGGCATTCCAATCCCCCGCTAAAACTACCCGACGAGACGTCGTCAAGAACGGCGCGATCTGCCGAAACAAAGCAGGCCGCTCGGAATGGCTATTGGGCGCATAAACCCCAATGAGACGTAGAACCTTATCCTTTATGGTAACATCCAGCACGCAAAGTCTGCCCGCCGGATCCGCGAAGACAAGGGTACAAGCAGCCTTCAAAGACTTGCTCACTAGCCAAGAGACACCCCTCGAACGACCATCAAAACAGGCTGAATAAACGGCGAACCCCTTAGACAGTATGTCCTCACGATCATGAGAAGAAAAACGGGTCTCTTGTAAACAACATACATTCACCCCGAGGCGCTGAAGATCACGAGTGAGCCTCGCCCTGCGAGACTCGGACCTCACGCCCCGGACATTTAAACTAGCTAACCAGAGAGCCATTGTCAAGCCGATTAGGGTTGTCCTTCAGGATAGAACATGGCTGGGGTGAGGACACCGACAGCTCGTCCCATAGATCCGGACGCCATCTCATTTTCGACGGTATCGTCTTGAGACAAGCCGCCGATGTCCGAGGGGTAGGTGAGTTTCAGGGCTCTATAAAGGGATGGGTGAACAAAAACTGGGACCCTCCCTTTCAGCTTTTGATCAGATTCATTTGATTCGGGGTCAAGAAGATAGGCAGCTGGGGGCACCATTTTGAGCGACGACTGGGCCTCCTCTATCATGCCCCAAATCTCCCGCGTACCCGGGCCAGTTCTGATTACGGTCAGTACTCTTTGTGCGGAAGGGAAATTTTCGGGCATCTCCACATCTATGTCGTTGATTTTTTTAAAATTCCACAGAATTTTCAGCTCTTTAGGGTTTCGAGTCTGCCCGAAAACCCTTTCCGCCTGGTCCCGGGATACGCGGCAGACGTCTTCCCCAGGGAAATAAGGAGGCTTGAGCTTTTTTTTCTTCTTGTCCGTAGTTGTTTGTGAGTCCGGACTTCTGTACCTTTTTTTAAGTGGTGAATGAATGGGAGTAACCATTGGTGTGACATTAGGAGTAGTTGAAGGGGTCCATCCGGACGGCGTCCTCACCGGTGAAGGTTTGGACGAATGTAGAGATTTAGCCGGTGAGTTGGATACAGATTTGGGCGGAGCTGGTTTAGAGAACGATTTTTTTGATGCAGAAGGGGAAGACGGGGCAGAGGATAGGGGGCCCGGTGCCCCCAGCGATTTTTGCTTTTTAGCCCGCGTTTCATCCAGTTTGTTTTTTAGCTTTTTTATGTCTAAAATTTTTCTCCATCCGGGTTCATTGATTTTTTGCGCTTCGGTTGCATTGGATTCGTAAGACGCCGAGGCGTCGCCCTCCGAGCTGGTAGAGGGAATGGGGCTGTAGGTGACATTGTCCCTGGTGTCATGTTGGGACTGAAGAACCGCTGTTTGGGTCTTCCCCTTGCCTCTAACTACGAGGCGCCATTCCCCCTCCTCCTTCTCCTTATCCACACTTGTGGCAGGCGTCGGCTTCGGGGGTAATGAGGGACTAGGCCCAACCGGGGGATTTTCCTCACCGGTCCGCCTCGCAGCTAGGCCCACTACAGGCGCCGCGGATTTTAGCTTCTCGGCCAAGGGGGGATTTTGGTCGCCAGCGACCGGAACTCCAGGGGCCTTCTTTCCTGGGCAGGAGGAGGAAAGGTGACCAGTCTCTCCACACCTCCAGCAAGTTGGTCTTCTACCGGTCACTATGACCGGCATTTTCCGGTCGCCATACTCCAAACAGTTGGGGACGGACTTGAAGGCCTTCTGGTCGAGCATTATGTCGAAAGTCCATCCCCCGTTCAAATTGTCGGAGAGAGCCCCTAAAATTTGGCCGAACTGCAAGAAAAATGCAGCCAGGAGCTCTCCCGAAATTTGAGGAGGAACTTCAAAGACGGCTACCCTAGTCCGCCTGCGGCCCTCATACTCCGTTCTGATGATAAAATCCTTCGTAATTAGCTCTTTCTTGGCCATGGCCAGGCAATCTTCTGGGGTGGGTAGCAGAATGTCCCACATGAAGAACCCTCTACCCTTTATTACTCTTTGGGGTTTTATCCCCAGGGACAAAAGTGATTTAATCACTGTTTCTTTTGTGGAGCGACAAATCTTTCTAGTTTTCTTATCCACCACAAAAATGGTCACCATTCTTTTTGAGAACACATCGAGTTCTTGGACAATATCGACGAACCCATCTTTATTAACAAGATGGGCGTACCCCTTCGCCTTATCCAAGAAATCCGCCATGTTCAAGATACAACTTGGGGGGGACTTCCAACATGAGGGCAATTCCTCGGCGGTCTTGACTTGTGCCTCCTTGGGCACTTCTACATTTTTGCTAGTGTCTTTTTTCGAGACACTAGCACCTTTTTTCAAACTTGGGCTAGTGTTAGCCTGCTTCTTTGTCGGTTTCTCCGGCGGGTCAGCTTTCGCCGCCGAACCGAACAGGTCTTTCTTCACATTAGACCGACTGGCTTCGTCGGCCATGGTGTATTAGATTAGAAACTTCCAAACGCGGGTTCAATTTTTTGTTTTTTTCCGTGGAAAGGAGTTGGGAAAAAAAAAAAAAAAAAAAAAAAAAAAAACAAATAAAGAAAAAGCCTGGATGAACCAGTAAATAAAATAGCAAAGACAAAAATAAAATAAAATGAACAAACTTGCACAAACAGAAAGAAATAAAAAGGTAAGATTAAAAAATAAAGATGGCGCTCAAAGGCTGCCAAAAAAAAAAAAAAAAAAACTCCTTTCTTTTTTTCCAAAAAATTCAAATAACTGTACAAAAGAAAAAGAAAAGAAAAAGTCTGGTTTGTAACCAGAAGAAAAAAAAAATAAAAGTTTGCGGCCGAAGCCGCTAAAGAAAATAAACTAAAAACACAAGAAAAACAAACTAGTCAAACCAAAAAAGAAAAGAATGCGACCGAAGTCGCTAATAAAATGAAAATGGGTAAAAAAAAATAAAAACGAAATAAAAAATAAAGTTTTCTTTTTCTTTTTTTCTTAAAATGTACTTATTTTTTTAACAACAAAAAAATAAAAAATAAAAAAATTATGTGGGCCGAAGCCCCCAAAAAATAAAAACAAACAAAAGAAATGGAATAATAAAAAATTAAAACTTAGCAAAATGTCTTGGTGTGTTCAAAGAATATCGGTAATTCCAAAAAAGGTCGCCAAACGATTCCTCGTGGCCAAAAAAAAATAAGTTCGTCGCTGTGCAACACAAAAAAAAGACAATTATACGAGTTCAAAAAACACTGGTCACAAAAAGACGGATAACGTAACTCGGAGACAGCGTGTAAAGATATTTATTTATACAGGTTAATGTATAAAATGTGGCACAAGGCCTAAAAGGGGGATGGGGAATGACGGTCTTCTTCTGTCTTAAATCTAAACTTAGCTAGTCCCAGACACGGACCCAAACAAACCAACAATATTCCAATCACCAAAACAACACATTCACTCCTACCTTTCTTACCACGTCCACCATAACGCCTCGAATTCTCCATGAAGTCCTAACTAGTCCCCTTATGTACAAATATTGTTCGTGGGGGGAGGGTCATAAAATAACAATTTTTTAAAAAGAACCCCAAATGATTATGTACAATATGACTTTTAAATTATTTACAATAAAACTAAACAAAACTGTGTTAGTAATAAAACCCCCCACAAACCATAAATGAGGCAGAAAAATCAGTTAACTAGACGAAATCAATGCGGGGCTAAGAAAAAAATAAGAAAAAACCATTCATTCCTCCAAGCATACACACAGACACACACACATTCATACACAACAACAAATACGAAAAAGCACACACACGAAACGAAAGTCGCCCCGCATCCACCAGAGAACTGAAATCACTGACCACCTAACGAGGGAGGGGATGGGGAATTAAACGAAAGAAAAAATAGGGACAGAAATAAAAGGGGGCCAATGCGCATGCATACCCTAGCTAAGTTTACTAGAAAAAAGGGAAAACTAAAGATTCAAATTCAAAAACCTAGTCTAACCTAAAATCAGGGTGGGTTGCCTATGTTCAACCCTGTTAGGACAAATCCTGTACCTAACCGACGTCCAAGTGCCACTCTAGGTCAGCCCCTTTCACTCTACACATTCGCGCAAGATTCACCCACCTTTTGCCAAATTCCGATGAGGTGAGCCGCCGCCTTTCCGTCCTAATCTTGACTTTAAGCTGATGCTTAAAGTACAAGATCAGTTGGGAAGAGGTGAACTTCTCGCCCTCATGGAATCCCTTCTGACGCGTCGTCCAAATCACGACTCTCATAATCCCTAGTAAGCAACAGAACACATAGTGTTCAGCCTTCGTCAATTGCGACACCACATTGCTACAAACAGAACTGGCTTCCAGAACAAAGAACTTTCCCTGCAGCATGCGAACCATGAGGCCTTCAACAAACTTGCACAACGGCACTACCGTCTTGCACTGAAAAAAGGCGTGACCAATGGTCTCGACTTCCCCAGTGCAGCGACGACAGTTTGGATATTTCTCCAAACCTGCTGAACAGAGTCTCTTGCCGACCCAGAGGGCCTCACGAATCATCAGCCAGGTGAGTGATGCCTCATCGTTATTGAGACATTTCAACCCAGGCGCCCAAGGCCACATCGAGCGAGCCTCCTGCTTCGTAAGACCGAGCTCGTCGATCAGATCATCTTGAACGGACCCCCTAACTAACAATCGATACAATGCCTTACGAGACAACGCCTGGGCGTCGGAGAGGCCATCCGACGTCCGTAAAAGGAGCTTCAAAGCACTACGACATTCGCGGTAGAAGGCACACTCGGCACGAGGTCTACGGCCGGCCTCCTCCTCGCACGAGTGCACACTTCTCAGGGATGGGAAATGTTTTCGGACATCTTCTTTCCAAAAGGTGCCCACCTCATCCAATCCGCGACACATTCGGTCTAGAAAGGTAATGCGAAGCATATATTGACGAATCTCAATGCTAGGCATACCCAGACCGCCCTCAGAGGGATGAAGGCAACAGATCTCGCGAGTTACCATAGGGGCCTTGTCTCTCCACAAAAAGGAGAACAAGGTCCGGACTAATGACATTAGTCTGGCATACGGGAGCGGAAGCACAGAAAGTCGGTAAAGGAGTATAGGATATATGTGTGAAACACATACCTCCGCCCTTCCCTTCAGGGAAAGTCTCCTCCGAGACCACAGTTTAACCGCGATCTCGGCCTTCCCCTGCACCTCCGACCAATTCATTTCCAACTGGAGATCAGGACCGAACCAGACGCCGAGTATCTTGATCGGCCCATCCGTCCAGAGGAAAGGTCCGGGAAGAGAAACTCCCTTCCACGCACCCAACCGCAAGCCCACAGACTTATCGCGGTTGATCTTGGCCCCTGTCACCATCTCATACCCACTGATCTCTTTGCTGACTTCGTTAATCTCGGCTCTGCTCGACACCAGAACCGAAACGTCGTCAGCATAGGCAGAATACCTGGCTGAGGTGGAAGCCCCAGGCAGGGAAATTCCGCGCAGGACCGGATTTGCCTTCAACTTGCGAAGGAATGGTTCCAACGCAAGAACGTAAAGCAGAGGCGAGAGCGGACAACCTTGACGAATGGAGCGAGACAATACGAAAGGCTTCGATCTTACCCCATTCACTTCCACCAGCGCACCGGGGGTCGCATACAAAAGTCGGATCCAGGAGCGAAAGTCGGCTCTGAAACCGGCAGCCGAAAGGACAGCCTCCAGAAATCGATGGTCAACCCTATCGAAGGCCTTGGACTGATCTAAATTGATCAGCGCGGCTTCACTGTCGACTTTTTCTAAGATCAAGCGTACCATGTGAAGGTTATCCTGAATAGTCCTGCCCTTCACAGCACAAGTCTGTTCGGGGCCAATCAGACTAGACAGGACAAGCTGCAAACGGTTGGCTAAGATCTTCGCCAAAATCTTTAAGTCAGTGTTTAACATCGTTAAAGGGCGAAAGTTCCCTAACCCATCCCCACCGCCCTTGTCCTTACGCAGCAACTTGATCACACCCCTGGTGAAGCGTTGGGGTAAAGACCCCTGCTTCATCCAGTGGTTGTAAATCAGTTCCAGCAAAGGAACAAAAACGTGCGACAACCTCAAGTACACTTCGTAGGGAAGACCATCTAATCCCGGAGACTTATCCAGGCCAACCTGCTTCAGCGCTTCCCAGATCTCCGACTCTGTAATGGGACCCTCGCACCTAGCCGCTTCAGCTGCCGAAAGGCAGGGAATGTCAGCTAAATAGGCGTCGAACTGAGCAGAGCTCAGACCGGGCTCCCTGGTGAAAAGATCCTGAAAGTAATCCCGAAACACCTCACATATGCCCGCGTTTGTAGTCACGGTCCGCTTATCCGGCAATGTGACGCATGCGATATGTCGCTTAGACGCGCTTCGATTTTCCTCTGCACGCAGTTCAGCGGCCATATTCGTTGCCTCAGAAGACATTCTTTTTAACCTAGCCCTAACTACCAGAGCTTGATCCTTCTTGATAAGCAAGGAGGACAACTCTGCCTTAGCTAAGGCTATGTCCCCACTAACACGGGATTTCACTGCCCGATCGACTTTATCTTCTAAAGCAGTTTGCGCCGCTAATCTATCTAGATTGAGTCGACGACTAAAATCGGCAGCAAACGTTCGAATATGAGATTTTAATTTGCCCCACCAGGCATTTCCCACAACCGCACCCGTCAATTCCCTTTGGATCATTAGTAAAAGCTGGTCCCGGAAACCCTGATCACCAAAAAGGGAACAGTTCAATTTCCAGTAACCAGCCAATCTAACCTTAGGCTTATCTAAGTTTACACGGACCCGGACAAGCCTATGATCCGTATAAACTATATAATGGAAACTTGGACAGCCTAAGAGCCCTACATCGACTCTCCTAACTAGGACCCGGTCCAGGTAGCTCGCAAGCGTCCCCGGAGCCGAGTTGCCACTATTTGTCCAAGTCCATGCTACCTCCCGAGGGTGTTCATTCCGGAACTTATCGACAAGATCAAACTCATCGATAAAGTCCCGAAATGGTTTCACATCCGGGTTGTTAGTACCTTGTTTATGCCCTATCCGATCTATATCGGGGTCAAGGACGGCATTCCAATCCCCCGCTAAAACTACCCGACGAGACGTCGTCAAGAAGGGCGCGATCTGCCGAAACAAAGCAGGCCGCTCGGAATGGCTATTGGGCGCATAAACCCCAATGAGACGTAGAACCTTATCCTTTATGGTAACATCCAGCACGCAAAGTCTGCCCGCCGGATCCGCGAAGACAAGGGTACAAGCAGCCTTCAAAGACTTGCTCACTAGCCAAGAGACACCCCTCGAACGACCATCAAAACAGGCTGAATAAACGGCGAACCCCTTAGACAGTATGTCCTCACGATCATGAGAAGAAAAACGGGTCTCTTGTATACAACATACATTCACCCCGAGGCGCTGAAGATCACGAGTGAGCCTCGCCCTGCGAGACTCGGACCTCACGCCCCGGACATTTAAACTAGCTAACCAGAGAGCCATTGTCAAGCCGATTAGGGTTGTCCTTCAGGATAGAACATGGCTGGGGTGAGGACACCGACAGCTCGTCCCATAGATCCGGACGCCATCTCATTTTCGACGGTGTCATCTTGAGACAAGCCGCCGATGTCCGAGGGGTAGGTGAGTTTGAGGGCTCTATAAAGGGATGGGTGAACAAAAACTGGGACCCTCCCTTTCAGCTTTTGATCAGATTCATTTGATTCGGGGTCAAGAAGATAGGCAGCTGGGGGCACCATTTTGAGCGACGACTGGGCCTCCTCTATCATGCCCCAAATCTCCCGCGTACCCGGGCCAGTTCTGATTACGGTCAGTACTCTTTGTGCGGAAGGGAAATTTTCGGGCATCTCCACATCTGTATCGTTGATTTTTTTAAAATTCCACAGAATTTTTAGCTCTTTAGGGTTTCGAGTCTGCCCGAAAACCCTTTCCGCCTGGTCCCGGGATACGCGGCAGACGTCTTCCCCAGGGAAATAAGGAGGCTTGAGCTTTTTTTTCTTCTTGTCAGTAGTTGTTTGCGAGTCCGGACTTCTGTACCTTTTTTTAAGTGGTGAATGAATGGGAGTAACCATTGGTGTGACATTAGGAGTAGTTGAAGGGGTCCATCCGGACGGCGTCCTCACCGGTGAAGGTTTGGACGAATGCATAGATTTTGCCGGTGAGTTGGATACAGATTTGGGCGGAGCTGGTTTGGAGAAAGATTTTTTAGATGCAGAAGGGGAAGACGGGGCAGAGGATAGGGGGCCCGGTGCCCCCAGCGATTTTTGCTTTTTAGCCCGCGTTTCATCCAGTTTGTTTTTTAGCTTTTTGATGTCTAAAATTTTTCTCCATCCGGGTTCATTGATTTTTTGCGCTTCGGTTGCATTGGATTCGTAAGACGCCGAGGCGTCGCCCTCCGAGCTGGTAGAGGGAATGGGGCTGTAGGTGACATTGTCCCTGGTGTCATGTTGGGACTGAAGAACCGCTGTTTGGGTCTTCCCCTTGCCTCTAACTACGAGGCGCCATTCCCCCTCCTCCTTCTCCTTCTCCACACTTGTGGCAGGCGTCGGCTTCGGGGGTAATGAGGGACTAGGCCCAACCGGGGGATTTTCCTCACCGGTCCGCCTCGCAGCTAGGCCCACTACAGGCGCCGCGGATTTTAGCTTCTCGGCCAAGGGGGGATTTTGGTCGCCAGCGAC
Source organism: Acanthosepion lycidas (assembly GCA_963932145.1). Taxonomy (NCBI): domain Eukaryota; kingdom Metazoa; phylum Mollusca; class Cephalopoda; order Sepiida; family Sepiidae; genus Acanthosepion; species Acanthosepion lycidas. Next base: position 24,894,858 of record OZ010603.1, read on the forward strand.
CGGAACTCCAGGGGCCTTCTTTCCTGGGCAGGAGGAGGAAAGGTGACCAGTCTCTCCACACCTCCAGCAAGTTGGTCTTCTACCGGTCACTATGACCGGCATTTTCCGGTCGCCATACTCCAAACAGTTGGGGACGGACTTGAAGGCCTTCTGGTCGAGCATTATGTCAAAAGTCCATCCCCCGTTCAAATTGTCGGAGAGAGCCCCTAAAATTTGGCCGAACTGCAAAAAAAATGCAGCCAGGAGCTCTCCCGAAATTTGAGGAGGAACTTCAAAGACGGCTACCCTAGTCCGCCTGCGGCCCTCATACTCCGTTCTGATGATAAAATCCTTCGTAATTAGCTCTTTCTTGGCCATGGCCAGGCAATCTTCTGGGGTGGGTAGCAGAATGTCCCACATGAAGAACCCTCTACCCTTTATTACTCTTTGGGGTTTTATCCCCAGGGACAAAAGTGATTTAATCACTGTTTCTTTTGTGGAGCGACAAATCTTTCTCGTTTTCTTATCCACCACAAAAATGGTCACCATTCTTTTTGAGAACACATCGAGTTCTTGGACAATATCGACGAACCCATCTTTATTAACAAGATGGGCGTACCCCTTCGCCTTATCCAAGAAATCCGCCATGTTCAAGATACAACTTGGGGGGGACTTCCAACATGAGGGCAATTCCTCGGCGGTCTTGACTTGTGCCTCCTTGGGCACTTCTACATTTTTGCTAGTGTCTTTTTTCGAGACACTAGCACCTTTTTTCAAACTTGGGCTAGTGTTAGCCTGCTTCTTTGTCGGTTTCTCCGGCGGGTCAGCTTTCGCCGCCGAACCGAACAGGTCTTTCTTCACATTAGACCGACTGGCTTCGTCGGCCATGGTGTATTAGATTAGAAACTTCCAAACGCGGGTTCAATTTTTTGTTTTTTTCCGTGGAAAGGAGTTGGGAAAAAAAAAAAAAAAAAAAAAAAAAAAAAACAAATAAAGAAAAAGCCTGGATGAACCAGTAAATAAAATAGCAAAGACAAAAATAAAATAAAATGAACAAACTTGCACAAACAGAAAGAAATAAAAAGGTAAGATTAAAAAATAAAGATGGCGCTCAAAGGCTGCCAAAAAAAAAAAAAAAAAAACTCCTTTCTTTTTTTCCAAAAAATTCAAATAACTGTACAAAAGAAAAAGAAAAGAAAAAGTCTGGTTTGTAACCAGAAGAAAAAAAAAATAAAAGTTTGCGGCCGAAGCCGCTAAAGAAAATAAACTAAAAACACAAGAAAAACAAACTAGTCAAACCAAAAAAGAAAAGAATGCGACCGAAGTCGCTAATAAAATGAAAATGGGTAAAAAAAAATAAAAACGAAATAAAAAATAAAGTTTTCTTTTTCTTTTTTTCTTAAAATGTACTTATTTTTTTAACAACAAAAAAATAAAAAATAAAAAAATTATGTGGGCCGAAGCCCCCAAAAAATAAAAACAAACAAAAGAAATGGAATAATAAAAAATTAAAACTTAGCAAAATGTCTTGGTGTGTTCAAAGAATATCGGTAATTCCAAAAAAGGTCGCCAAACGATTCCTCGTGGCCAAAAAAAAATAAGTTCGTCGCTGTGCAACACAAAAAAAAGACAATTATACGAGTTCAAAAAACACTGGTCACAAAAAGACGGATAACGTAACTCGGAGACAGCGTGTAAAGATATTTATTTATACAGTTTAATGTATAAAATGTGGCACAAGGCCAAAAAGGGGGGATGGGGAATGACGGTCTTCTTCTGTCTTAAATCTAAACTTAGCTAGTCCCAGACACGGACCCAAACAAACCAACAATATTCCAATCACCAAAACAACACATTCACTCCTACCTTTCTTACCACGTCCACCATAACGCCTCGAATTCTCCATGAAGTCCTAACTAGTCCCCTTATGTACAAATATTGTTCGTGGGGGGAGGGTCATAAAATAACAATTTTTAAAAAGAACCCCAAATGATTATGTACAATATGACTTTTAAATTATTTACAATAAAACTAAACAAAACTGTGTTAGTAATAAAACCCCCCACAAACCATAAATGTGGCAGCAAAATCAGTTAACTAGACGAAATCAATGCGGGGCTAAGAAAAAAAATAAGAAAAAACCATTCATTCCTCCAAGCATACACACAGACACTCACACATTCATACACAACAACAAATACGAAAAAGCACACACACGAAACGAAAGTCGCCCCGCATCCACCAGAGAACTGAAATCACTGACCACCTAACGAGGGAGGGGATGGGGAATTAAACGAAAGAAAAAATAGGGACAGAAATAAAAGGGGGCCAATGCGCATGCATACCCTAGCTAAGTTTACTAGAAAAAAGGGAAAACTAAAGATTCAAATTCAAAAACCTAGTCTAACCTAAAATCAGGGTGGGTTGCCTATGTTCAACCCTGTTAGGACAAATCCTGTACCTAACCGACGTCCAAGTGCCACTCTAGGTCAGCCCCTTTCACTCTACACATTCGCGCAAGATTCACCCACCTTTTGCCAAATTCCGATGAGGTGAGCCGCCGCCTTTCCGTCCTAATCTTGACTTTAAGCTGATGCTTAAAGTACAAGATCAGTTGGGAAGAGGTGAACTTCTCGCCCTCATGGAATCCCTTCTGACGCGTCGTCCAAATCACGACTCTCATAATCCCTAGTAAGCAACAGAACACATAGTGTTCAGCCTTCGTCAATTGCGACACCACATTGCTACAAACAGAACTGGCTTCCAGGACAAAGAACTTTCCCTGCAGCATGCGAACCATGAGGCCTTCAACAAACTTGCACAACGGCACTACCGTCTTGCACTGAAAAAAGGCGTGACCAATGGTCTCGACTTCCCCAGTGCAGCGACGACAGTTTGGATATTTCTCCAAACCTGCTGAACAGAGTCTCTTGCCGACCCAGAGGGCCTCACGAATCATCAGCCAGGTGAGTGATGCCTCATCGTTATTGAGACATTTCAACCCAGGCGCCCAAGGCCACATCGAGCGAGCCTCCTGCTTCGTAAGACCGAGCTCGTCGATCAGATCATCTTGAACGGACCCCCTAACTAACAATCGATACAATGCCTTACGAGACAACGCCTGGGCGTCGGAGAGGCCATCCGACGTCCGTAAAAGGAGCTTCAAAGCACTACGACATTCGCGGTAGAAGGCACACTCGGCACGAGGTCTACGGCCGGCCTCCTCCTCGCACGAGTGCACACTTCTCAGGGATGGGAAATGTTTTCGGACATCTTCTTTCCAAAAGGTGCCCACCTCATCCAATCCGCGACACATTCGGTCTAGAAAGGTAATGCGAAGCATATATTGACGAATCTCAATGCTAGGCATACCCAGACCGCCCTCAGAGGGATGAAGGCAACAGATCTCGCGAGTTACCATAGGGGCCTTGTCTCTCCACAAAAAGGAGAACAAGGTCCGGACTAATGACATTAGTCTGGCATACGGGAGCGGAAGCACAGAAAGTCGGTAAAGGAGTATCGGATATATGTGTGAAACACATACCTCCGCCCTTCCCTTCAGGGAAAGTCTCCTCCGAGACCACAGTTTAACCGCGATCTCGGCCTTCCCCTGCACCTCCGACCAATTCATTTCCAACTGGAGATCAGGACCGAACCAGACGCCGAGTATCTTGATCGGCCCATCCGTCCAGAGGAAAGGTCCGGGAAGAGAAACTCCCTTCCACGCACCCAACCGCAAGCCCACAGACTTATCGCGGTTGATCTTGGCCCCTGTCACCATCTCATACCCACTGATCTCTTTGCTGACTTCGTTAATCTCGGCTCTGCTCGACACCAGAACCGAAACGTCGTCAGCATAGGCAGAATACCTGGCTGAGGTGGAAGCCCCAGGCAGGGAAATTCCGCGCAGGACCGGATTTGCCTTCAACTTGCGAAGGAATGGTTCCAACGCAAGAACGTAAAGCAGAGGCGAGAGCGGACAACCTTGACGAATGGAGCGAGACAATACGAAAGGCTTCGATCTTACGCCATTCACTTCCACCAGCGCACCGGGGGTCGCATACAAAAGTCGGATCCAGGAGCGAAAGTCGGCTCTGAAACCGGCAGCCGAAAGGACAGCCTCCAGAAATCGATGGTCAACCCTATCGAAGGCCTTGGACTGATCTAAATTGATCAGCGCGGCTTCACTGTCGACTTTTTCTAAGATCAAGCGTACCATGTGAAGGTTATCCTGAATAGTCCTGCCCTTCACAGCACAAGTCTGTTCGGGGCCAATCAGACTAGACAGGACAAGCTGCAAACGGTTGGCTAAGATCTTCGCCAAAATCTTTAAGTCAGTGTTTAACATCGTTAAAGGGCGAAAGTTCCCTAACCCATCCCCACCGCCCTTGTCCTTACGCAGCAACTTGATCACACCCCTGGTGAAGCGTTGGGGTAAAGACCCCTGCTTCATCCAGTGGTTGTAAATCAGTTCCAGCAAAGGAACAAAAACGTGCGACAACCTCAAGTACACTTCGTAGGGAAGACCATCTAATCCCGGAGACTTATCCAGGCCAACCTGCTTCAGCGCTTCCCAGATCTCCGACTCTGTAATGGGACCCTCGCACCTAGCCGCTTCAGCTGCCGAAAGGCAGGGAAAGTCAGCTAAATAGGCGTCGAACTGAGCAGAGCTCAGACCGGGCTCCCTGGTGAAAAGATCCTGAAAGTAATCCCGAAACACCTCACATATGCCCGCGTTTGTAGTCACGGTCCGCTTATCCGGCAATGTGACGCATGCGATATGTCGCTTAGACGCGCTTCGATTTTCCTCTGCACGCAGTTCAGCGGCCATATTCGTTGCCTCAGAAGACATTCTTTTTAACCTAGCCCTAACTACCAGAGCTTGATCCTTCTTGATAAGCAAGGAGGACAACTCTGCCTTAGCTAAGGCTATGTCCCCACTAACACGGGATTTCACTGCCCGATCGACTTTATCTTCTAAAGCAGTTTGCGCCGCTAATCTATCTAGATTGAGTCGACGACTAAAATCGGCAGCAAACGTTCGAATATGAGATTTTAATTTGCCCCACCAGGCATTTCCCACAACCGCACCCGTCAATTCCCTTTGGATCATTAGTAGCAGCTGGTCCCGGAAACCCTGATCACCAAAAAGGGAACAGTTCAATTTCCAGTAACCAGCCAATCTAACCTTAGGCTTATCTAAGTTTACACGGACCCGGACAAGCCTATGATCCGTATAAACTATATAATGGAAACTTGGACAGCCTAAGAGCCCTACATCGACTCTCCTAACTAAGACCCGGTCCAGGTAGCTCGCAAGCGTCCCCGGAGCCGAGTTGCCACTATTTGTCCAAGTCCATGCTACCTCCCGAGGGTGTTCATTCCGGAACTTATCGACAAGATCAAACTCATCGATAAAGTCCCGAAATGGTTTCACATCCGGGTTGTTAGTACCTTGTTTATGCCCTATCCGATCTATATCGGGGTCAAGGACGGCATTCCAATCCCCCGCTAAAACTACCCGACGAGACGTCGTCAAGAAGGGCGCGATCTGCCGAAACAAAGCAGGCCGCTCGGAATGGCTATTGGGCGCATAAACCCCAATGAGACGTAGAACCTTATCCTTTATGGTAACATCCAGCACGCAAAGTCTGCCCGCCGGATCCGCGAAGACAAGGGTACAAGCAGCCTTCAAAGACTTGCTCACTAGCCAAGAGACACCCCTCGAACGACCATCAAAACAGGCTGAATAAACGGCGAACCCCTTAGACAGTATGTCCTCACGATCATGAGAAGAAAAACGGGTCTCTTGTAAACAACATACATTCACCCCGAGGCGCTGAAGATCACGAGTGAGCCTCGCCCTGCGAGACTCGGACCTCACGCCCCGGACATTTAAACTAGCTAACCAGAGAGCCATTGTCAAGCCGATTAGGGTTGTCCTTCAGGATAGAACATGGCTGGGGTGAGGACACCGACAGCTCGTCCCATAGATCCGGACGCCATCTCATTTTCGACGGTATCGTCTTGAGACAAGCCGCCGATGTCCGAGGGGTAGGTGAGTTTCAGGGCTCTATAAAGGGATGGGTGAACAAAAACTGGGACCCTCCCTTTCAGCTTTTGATCAGATTCATTTGATTCGGGGTCAAGAAGATAGGCAGCTGGGGGCACCATTTTGAGCGACGACTGGGCCTCCTCTATCATGCCCCAAATCTCCCGCGTACCCGGGCCAGTTCTGATTACAGTCAGTACTCTTTGTGCGGAAGGGAAATTTTCGGGCATCTCCACATCTATGTCGTTGATTTTTTTAAAATTCCACAGAATTTTCAGCTCTTTAGGGTTTCGAGTCTGCCCGAAAACCCTTTCCGCCTGGTCCCGGGATACGCGGCAGACGTCTTCCCCAGGAAAATAAGGTGGCTTGAGCTTTTTTTTCTTCTTGTCAGTAGTTGTTTGCGAGTCCGGACTTCTGTACCTTTTTTTAAGTGGTGAATGAATGGGAGTAACCATTGGTGTGACATTAGGAGTAGTTGAAGGGGTCCATCCGGACGGCGTCCTCACCGGTGAAGGTTTGGACGAATGCATAGATTTTGCCGGTGAGTTGGATACAGATTTGGGCGGAGCTGGTTTGGAGAAAGATTTTTTAGATGCAGAAGGGGAAGACGGGGCAGAGGATAGGGGGCCCGGTGCCCCCAGCGATTTTTGCTTTTTAGCCCGCGTTTCATCCAGTTTGTTTTTTAGCTTTTTGATGTCTAAAATTTTTCTCCATCCGGGTTCATTGATTTTTTGCGCTTCGGTTGCATTGGATTCGTAAGACGCCGAGGCGTCGCCCTCCGAGCTGGTAGAGGGAATGGGGCTGTAGGTGACATTGTCCCTGGTGTCATGTTGGGACTGAAGAACCGCTGTTTGGGTCTTCCCCTTGCCTCTAACTACGAGGCGCCATTCCCCCTCCTCCTTCTCCTTATCCACACTTGTGGCAGGCGTCGGCTTCGGGGGTAATGAGGGACTATGCCCAACCGGGGGATTTTCCTCACCGGTCCGCCTCGCAGCTAGGCCCACTACAGGCGCCGCGGATTTTAGCTTCTCGGCCAAGGGGGGATTTTGGTCGCCAGCGACCGGAACTCCAGGGGCCTTCTTTCCTGGGCAGGAGGAGGAAAGGTGACCAGTCTCTCCACACCTCCAGCAAGTTGGTCTTCTACCGGTCACTATGACCGGCATTTTCCGGTCGCCATACTCCAAACAGTTGGGGACGGACTTGAAGGCCTTCTGGTCGAGCATTATGTCAAAAGTCCATCCCCCGTTCAAATTGTCGGAGAGAGCCCCTAAAATTTGGCCGAACTGCAAGAAAAATGCAGCCAGGAGCTCTCCCGAAATTTGAGGAGGAACTTCAAAGACGGCTACCCTAGTCCGCCTGCGGCCCTCATACTCCGTTCTGATGATAAAATCCTTCGTAATTAGCTCTTTCTTGGCCATGGCCAGGCAATCTTCTGGGGTGGGTAGCAGAATGTCCCACATGAAGAACCCTCTACCCTTTATTACTCTTTGGGGTTTTATCCCCAGGGACAAAAGTGATTTAATCACTGTTTCTTTTGTGGAGCGACAAATCTTTCTAGTTTTCTTATCCACCACAAAAATGGTCACCATTCTTTTTGAGAACACATCGAGTTCTTGGACAATATCGACGAACCCATCTTTATTAACAAGATGGGCGTACCCCTTCGCCTTATCCAAGAAATCCGCCATGTTCAAGATACAACTTGGGGGGGACTTCCAACATGAGGGCAATTCCTCGGCGGTCTTGACTTGTGCCTCCTTGGGCACTTCTACATTTTTGCTAGTGTCTTTTTTCGAGACACTAGCACCTTTTTTCAAACTTGGGCTAGTGTTAGCCTGCTTCTTTGTCGGTTTCTCCGGCGGGTCAGCTTTCGCCGCCGAACCGAACAGGTCTTTCTTCACATTTGACCGACTGGCTTCGTCGGCCATGGTGTATTGGTGTAGAGACTTCCAAACGCGGGTTCAATTTTTTGTTTTTTTTTCCGTGGAAAGGAGTTGTGGAAAAAAAAAAAAAAAAAAAAAAAAAAAATTAAACAAATAAAGAAAAAGCCTGGATGAACCAGTAAATAAAATAGCAAAGACAAAAATAAAATAAAATGAACAAACTTGCACAAACAGAAAGAAATAAAAAGGTAAGATTAAAAAATAAAGATGGCGCTCAAAGGCTGCCAAAAAAAACAAAAACTCCTTTCTTTTTTTTTCAAAAAATTCAAATAAACAGTACAAAAGAAAAAGAAAAGAAAAAGTCTGGTTTGTAACCAGAAGAAAAAAAAATAAAAGTTTGCGGCCGAAGCCGCTAAAGAAAATAAACTAAAAACACAAGAAAAACAAACTAGTCAAACCAAAGAGAAAAGAATGCGACCGAAGTCGCTAATAAAATGAAAGTGGGTAAAATAAAAAATAAAAAATAAAGCTTTCTTTTTCTTTTTTTTCTTAAATGTACTTATTTTTTAAACAACAAAAAAAATAAAAAATAAAAAATTATGTGGGCCGAAGCCCCCAAAAAATAAAAACAAACAAAAGAAATGGAATAATAAAAAATTAAAACTTAGCAAAATGTCTTGGTGTGTTCAAAGAATATCGGTAATTCCAAAAAAGGTCGCCAAACGATTCCTCGTGGCCAAAAAAAAATAAGTTCGTCGCTGTGCAACACAAAAAAAAGACAATTATACGAGTTCAAAAAACACTGGTCACAAAAAGACGGATAACGTAACTCGGAGACAGCGTGTAAAGATATTTATTTATACAAATTTTATGTATAAAATGTGGCACAAGGCCTAAAAGGGGGGATGGGGAATGACGGTCTTCTTCTGTCTTAAATCTAAACTTAGCTAGTCCCAGACACGGACCCAAACAAACCAACAATATTCCAATCACCAAAACAACACATTCACTCCTACCTTTCTTACCACGTCCACCATAACGCCTCGAATTCTCCATGAAGTCCTAACTAGTCCCCTTATGTACAAATATTGTTCGTGGGGGGAGGGTCATAAAAAACAATTTTTAAAAAGAACCCCAAATGATTTTGTACAATATGACTTAAAAATATTTACAATAAAACTAAACAAAACTGAGTTAGTAATAAAACCCCCCACAAACCATTTAATGTGGCAGCAAAATCAGTTAACTAGACGAAATCAATGCGGGGCTAAGAAAAATAAGAAAAAACATTCATTCCTCCAAGCATTCACACAGACACTCACACATTCATACACAACAACAAATACGAAAAAGCACACACACGAAACGAAAGTCGCCCCGCATCCACCAGAGAACTGAAGTCACTGACCACCTAACGAGGGAGGGGATGGGGAATTAAACGAAAGAAAAAATAGGGACAGAAATAAAAGGGACCAATGCGCATGCATACTCTAGCTAAGTTTACTAGAAAAAAGGGAAAACTAAAGATTCAAAATCAAAAACCTAGTCTAACCTAAAATCAGGGTGGGTTGCCTATGTTCAACCCTGTTAGGACAAATCCTGTACCTAACCGACGTCCAAGTGCCACTCTAGGTCAGCCCCTTTCACTCTACACATTCGCGCAAGATTCACCCACCTTTTGCCAAATTCCGATGAGGTGAGCCGCCGCCTTTCCGTCCTAATCTTGACTTTAAGCTGATGCTTAAAGTACAAGATCAGTTGGGAAGAGGTGAACTTCTCGCCCTCATGGAATCCCTTCTGACGCGTCGTCCAAATCACGACTCTCATAATCCCTAGTAAGCAACAGAACACATAGTGTTCAGCCTTCGTCAATTGCGACACCACATTGCTACAAACAGAACTGGCTTCCAGGACAAAGAACTTTCCCTGCAGCATGCGAACCATGAGGCCTTCAACAAACTTGCACAACGGCACTACCGTCTTGCACTGAAAAAAGGCGTGACCAATGGTCTCGACTTCGCCAGTGCAGCGACGACAGTTTGGATATTTCTCCAAACCTGCTGAACAGAGTCTCTTGCCGACCCAGAGGGCCTCACGAATCATCAGCCAGGTGAGTGATGCCTCATCGTTATTGAGACATTTCAACCCAGGCGCCCAAGGCCACATCGAGCGAGCCTCCTGCTTCGTAAGACCGAGCTCGTCGATCAGATCATCTTGAACGGACCCCCTAACTAACAATCGATACAATGCCTTACGAGACAACGCCTGGGCGTCGGAGAGGCCATCCGACGTCCGTAAAAGGAGCTTCAAAGCACTACGACATTCGCGGTAGAAGGCACACTCGGCACGAGGTCTACGGCCGGCCTCCTCCTCGCACGAGTGCACACTTCTCAGGGATGGGAAATGTTTTCGGACATCTTCTTTCCAAAAGGTGCCCACCTCATCCAATCCGCGACACATTCGGTCTAGAAAGGTAATGCGAAGCATATATTGACGAATCTCAATGCTAGGCATACCCAGACCGCCCTCAGAGGGATGAAGGCAACAGATCTCGCGAGTTACCATAGGGGCCTTGTCTCTCCACAAAAAGGAGAACAAGGTCCGGACTAATGACATTAGTCTGGCATACGGGAGCGGAAGCACAGAAAGTCGGTAAAGGAGTATCGGATATATGTGTGAAACACATACCTCCGCCCTTCCCTTCAGGGAAAGTCTCCTCCGAGACCACAGTTTAACCGCGATCTCGGCCTTCCCCTGCACCTCCGACCAATTCATTTCCAACTGGAGATCAGGACCGAACCAGACGCCGAGTATCTTGATCGGCCCATCCGTCCAGAGGAAAGGTCCGGGAAGAGAAACTCCCTTCCACGCACCCAACCGCAAGCCCACAGACTTATCGCGGTTGATCTTGGCCCCTGTCACCATCTCATACCCACTGATCTCTTTGCTGACTTCGTTAATCTCGGCTCTGCTCGACACCAGAACCGAAACGTCGTCAGCATAAGCAGAATACCTGGCTGAGGTGGAAGCCCCAGGCAGGGAAATTCCGCGCAGGACCGGATTTGCCTTCAACTTGCGAAGGAATGGTTCCAACGCAAGAACGTAAAGCAGAGGCGAGAGCGGACAACCTTGACGAATGGAGCGAGACAATACGAAAGGCTTCGATCTTACGCCATTCACTTCCACCAGCGCACCGGGGGTCGCATACAAAAGTCGGATCCAGGAGCGAAAGTCGGCTCTGAAACCGGCAGCCGAAAGGACAGCCTCCAGAAATCGATGGTCAACCCTATCGAAGGCCTTGGACTGATCTAAATTGATCAGCGCGGCTTCACTGTCGACTTTTTCTAAGATCAAGCGTACCATGTGAAGGTTATCCTGAATAGTCCTGCCCTTCACAGCACAAGTCTGTTCGGGGCCAATCAGACTAGACAGGACAAGCTGCAAACGGTTGGCTAAGATCTTCGCCAAAATCTTTAAGTCAGTGTTTAACATCGTTAAAGGGCGAAAGTTCCCTAACCCATCCCCACCGCCCTTGTCCTTACGCAGCAACTTGATCACACCCCTGGTGAAGCGTTGGGGTAAAGACCCCTGCTTCATCCAGTGGTTGTAAATCAGTTCCAGCAAAGGAACAAAAACGTGCGACAACCTCAAGTACACTTCGTAGGGAAGACCATCTAATCCCGGAGACTTATCCAGGCCAACCTGCTTCAGCGCTTCCCAGATCTCCGACTCTGTAATGGGACCCTCGCACCTAGCCGCTTCAGCTGCCGAAAGGCAGGGAAAGTCAGCTAAATAGGCGTCGAACTGAGCAGAGCTCAGACCGGGCTCCCTGGTGAAAAGATCCTGAAAGTAGTCCCGAAACACCTCACATATGCCCGCGTTTGTAGTCACGGTCCGCTTATCCGGCAACGTGACGCATGCGATATGTCGCTTAGACGCGCTTCGATTTTCCTCTGCACGCAGTTCAGCGGCCATATTCGTTGCCTCAGAAGACATTCTTTTTAACCTAGCCCTAACTACCAGAGCTTGATCCTTCTTGATAAGCAAGGAGGACAACTCTGCCTTAGCTAAGGCTATGTCCCCACTAACACGGGATTTCACTGCCCGATCGACTTTATCTTCTAAAGCAGTTTGCGCCGCTAATCTATCTAGATTGAGTCGACGACTAAAATCGGCAGCAAACGTTCGAATATGAGATTTTAATTTGCCCCACCAGGCATTTCCCACAACCGCACCCGTCAATTCCCTTTGGATCATTAGTAAAAGCTGGTCCCGGAAACCCTGATCACCAAAAAGGGAACAGTTCAATTTCCAGTAACCAGCCAATCTAACCTTAGGCTTATCTAAGTTTACACGGACCCGGACAAGCCTATGATCCGTGTAAACTATATAATGGAAACTTGGACAGCCTAAGAGCCCTACATCGACTCTCCTAAATAGGACCCGGTCCAGGTAGCTCGCAAGCGTCCCCGGAGCCGAGTTGCCACTATTTGTCCAAGTCCATGCTACCTCCCGAGGGTGTTCATTCCGGAACTTATCGACAAGATCAAACTCATCGATAAAGTCCCGAAATGGTTTCACATCCGGGTTGTTAGTACCTTGTTTATGCCCTATACGATCTATATCGGGGTCAAGGACGGCATTCCAATCCCCCGCTAAAACTACCCGACGAGACGTCGTCAAGAACGGCGCGATCTGCCGAAACAAAGCAGGCCGCTCGGAATGGCTATTGGGCGCATAAACCCCAATGAGACGTAGAACCTTATCCTTTATGGTAACATCCAGCACGCAAAGTCTGCCCGCCGGATCCGCGAAGACAAGGGTACAAGCAGCCTTCAAAGACTTGCTCACTAGCCAAGAGACACCCCTCGAACGACCATCAAAACAGGCTGAATAAACGGCGAACCCCTTAGACAGTATGTCCTCACGATCATGAGAAGAAAAACGGGTCTCTTGCAAACAACATACATTCACCCCGAGGCGCTGAAGATCACGAGTGAGCCTCGCTCTGCGAGACTCGGACCTCACGCCCCGGACATTTAAACTAGCTAACCAGAGAGCCATTGTCAAGCCGATTAGGGTTGTCCTTCAGGATAGAACATGGCTGGGGTGAGGACACCGACAGCTCGTCCCATAGATCCGGACGCCATCTCATTTTCGACGGTATCGTCTTGAGACAAGCCGCCGATGTCCGAGGGGTAGGTGAGTTTGAGGGCTCTATAAAGGGATGGGTGAACAAAAACTGGGACCCTCCCTTTCAGCTTTTGATCAGATTCATTTGATTCGGGGTCAAGAAGATAGGCAGCTGGGGGCACCATTTTGAGCGACGACTGGGCCTCCTCTATCATGCCCCAAATCTCCCGCGTACCCGGGCCCGTTCTGATTACGGTCAGTACTCTTTGTGCGGAAGGGAAATTTTCGGGCATCTCCACATCTGTATCGTTGATCTTTTTAAAATTCCACAGAATTTTCAGCTCTTTAGGGTTTCGAGTCTGCCCGAAAACCCTTTCCGCCTGGTCCCGGGATACGCGGCAGACGTCTTCCCCAGGGAAATAAGGAGGCTTGAGCTTTTTTTTCTTCTTGTCAGTAGTTGTTTGCGAGTCCGGACTTCTGTACCTTTTTTTAAGTGGTGAATGAATGGGAGTAACCATTGGTGTGACATTAGGAGTAGTTGAAGGGGTCCATCCGGACGGCGTCCTCACCGGTGAAGGTTTGGACGAATGCATAGATTTTGCCGGTGAGTTGGATACAGATTTGGGCGGAGCTGGTTTCGAGAACGATTTTTTTGATGCAGAAGGGGAAGACGGGGCAGAGGATAGGGGGCCCGGTGCCCCCAGCGATTTTTGCTTTTTAGCCCGCGTTTCATCCAGTTTGATTTTTAGCTTTTTTATGTCTAAAATTTTCCTCCATCCGGGTTCATTGATTTTTTGCGCTTCGGTTGCATTGGATTCGTAAGACGCCGAGGCGTCGCCCTCCGAGCTGGTAGAGGGAATGGGGCTGTAGGTGACATTGTCCCTGGTGTCATGTTGGGACTGAAGAACCGCTTTGGGTCTTCCCCTTGCCTCTAACTACGAGGCGCCATTCCCCCTCCTCCTTCTCCTTCTCCACACTTGTGGCAGGCGTCGGCTTCGGGGGTAATGAGGGACTATGCCCAACCGGGGGATTTTCCTCACCGGTCCGCCTCGCAGCTAGGCCCACTACAGGCGCCGCGGATTTTAGCTTCTCGGCCAAGGGGGGATTTTGGTCGCCAGCGACCGGAACTCCAGGGGCCTTCTTTCCTGGGCAGGAGGAGGAAAGGTGACCAGTCTCTCCACACCTCCAGCAAGTTGGTCTTCTACCGGTCACTATGACCGGCATTTTCCGGTCGCCATACTCCAAACAGTTGGGGACGGACTTGAAGGCCTTCTGGTCGAGCATTATGTCAAAAGTCCATCCCCCGTTCAAATTGTCGGAGAGAGCCCCTAAAATTTGGCCGAACTGCAAGAAAAATGCAGCCAGGAGCTCTCCCGAAATTTGAGGAGGAACTTCAAAGACGGCTACCCTAGTCCGCCTGCGGCCCTCATACTCCGTTCTGATGATAAAATCCTTCGTAATTAGCTCTTTCTTGGCCATAGCCAGGCAATCTTCTGGGGTGGGCAGCAGAATGTCCCACATGAAGAACCCTCTACCCTTTATTACTCTTTGGGGTTTTATCCCCAGGGACAAAAGTGATTTAATCACTGTGTCTTTTGTGGAGCGACAAATCTTTCTCGTTTTCTTATCCACCACAAAAATAGTCACCATTCTTTTTGAGAACACATCGAGTTCTTGGACAATATCGACGAACCCATCTTTATTAACAAGATGGGCGTACCCCTTCGCCTTATCCAAGAAATCCGCCATGTTCAAGATACAACTTGGGGGGGACTTCCAACATGAGGGCAATTCCTCGGCGGTCTTGACTTGTGCCTCCTTGGGCACTTCTACATTTTTGCTAGTGTCTTTTTTCGAGACACTAGCACCTTTTTTCAAACTTGGGCTAGTGTTAGCCTGCTTCTTTGTCGGTTTCTCCGGCGGGTCAGCTTTCGCCGCCGAACCGAACAGGTCTTTCTTCACATTTGACCGACTGGCTTCGTCGGCCATGGTGTATTGGTGTAGAGACTTCCAAACGCGGGTTCAATTTTTTGTTTTTTTTTCCGTGGAAAGGAGTTGTGGAAAAAAAAAAAAAAAAAAAAAAAAAAAATTAAACAAATAAAGAAAAAGCCTGGATGAACCAGTAAATAAAATAGCAAAGACAAAAATAAAATAAAATGAACAAACTTGCACAAACAGAAAGAAATAAAAAGGTAAGATTAAAAAATAAAGATGGCGCTCAAAGGCTGCCAAAAAAAACAAAAACTCCTTTCTTTTTTTTTCAAAAAATTCAAATAAACAGTACAAAAGAAAAAGAAAAGAAAAAGTCTGGTTTGTAACCAGAAGAAAAAAAAATAAAAGTTTGCGGCCGAAGCCGCTAAAGAAAATAAACTAAAAACACAAGAAAAACAAACTAGTCAAACCAAAGAGAAAAGAATGCGACCGAAGTCGCTAATAAAATGAAAGTGGGTAAAATAAAAAATAAAAAATAAAGCTTTCTTTTTCTTTTTTTTCTTAAATGTACTTATTTTTTAAACAACAAAAAAAATAAAAAATAAAAAATTATGTGGGCCGAAGCCCCCCAAAAATAAAAACAAACAAAAGAAATGGAATAATAAAAAATTAAAACTTAGCAAAATGTCTTGGTGTGTTCAAAGAATATCGGTAATTCCAAAAAAGGTCGCCAAACGATTCCTCGTGGCCAAAAAAAAATAAGTTCGTCGCTGTGCAACACAAAAAAAAGACAATTATACGAGTTCAAAAAACACTGGTCACAAAAAGACGGATAACGTAACTCGGAGACAGCGTGTAAAGATATTTATTTATACAGGTTAATGTATAAAATGTGGCACAAGGCCTAAAAGGGGGATGGGGAATGACGGTCTTCTTCTGTCTTAAATCTAAACTTAGCTAGTCCCAGACACGGACCCAAACAAACCAACAATATTCCAATCACCAAAACAACACATTCACTCCTACCTTTCTTACCACGTCCACCATAACGCCTCGAATTCTCCATGAAGTCCTAACTAGTCCCCTTATGTACAAATATTGTTCGTGGGGGGAGGGTCATAAAATAACAATTTTTAAAAAGAACCCCAAATGATTTTGTACAATATGACTTAAAAATATTTACAATAAAACTAAACAAAACTGTGTTAGTAATAAAACCCCCCACAAACCATAAATGTGGCAGCAAAATCAGTTAACTAGACGAAATCAATGCGGGGCTGAGAAAAATAAGAAAAAACATTCATTCCTCCAAACATTCACACAGACACTCACACATTCATACACAACAACAAATACGAAAAAGCACACACACGAAACGAAAGTCGCCCCGCATCCACCAGAGAACTGAAATCACTGACCACCTAACGAGGGAGGGGATGGGGAATTAAACGAAAGAAAAAATAGGGACAGAAATAAAAGGGGCCAATGCACATGCATACCCTAGCTAAGTTTACTAGAAAAAAGGGAAAACTAAAGATTCAAATTCAAAAACCTAGTCTAACCTAAAATCAGGGTGGGTTGCCTATGTTCAACCCTGTTAGGACAAATCCTGTACCTAACCGACGTCCAAGTGCCACTCTAGGTCAGCCCCTTTCACTCTACACATTCGCGCAAGATTCACCCACCTTTTGCCAAATTCCGACGAGGTGAGCCGCCGCCTTTCCGTCCTAATCTTGACTTTAAGCTGATGCTTAAAGTACAAGATCAGTTGGGAAGAGGTGAACTTCTCGCCCTCATGGAATCCCTTCTGACGCGTCGTCCAAATCACGACTCTCATAATCCCTAGTAAGCAACAGAACACATAGTGTTCAGCCTTCGTCAATTGCGACACCACATTGCTACAAACAGAACTGGCTTCCAGGACAAAGAACTTTCCCTGCAGCATGCGAACCATGAGGCCTTCAACAAACTTGCACAACGGCACTACCGTCTTGCACTGAAAAAAGGCGTGACCAATGGTCTCGACTTCCCCAGTGCAGCGACGACAGTTTGGATATTTCTCCAAACCTGCTGAACAGAGTCTCTTGCCGACCCAGAGGGCCTCACGAATCATCAGCCAGGTGAGTGATGCCTCATCGTTATTGAGACATTTCAACCCAGGCGCCCAAGGCCACATCGAGCGAGCCTCCTGCTTCGTAAGACCGAGCTCGTCGATCAGATCATCTTGAACGGACCCCCTAACTAACAATCGATACAATGCCTTACGAGACAACGCCTGGGCGTCGGAGAGGCCATCCGACGTCCGTAAAAGGAGCTTCAAAGCACTACGACATTCGCGGTAGAAGGCACACTCGGCACGAGGTCTACGGCCGGCCTCCTCCTCGCACGAGTGCACACTTCTCAGGGATGGGAAATGTTTTCGGACATCTTCTTTCCAAAAGGTGCCCACCTCATCCAATCCGCGACACATTCGGTCTAGAAAGGTAATGCGAAGCATATATTGACGAATCTCAATGCTAGGCATACCCAGACCGCCCTCAGAGGGATGAAGGCAACAGATCTCGCGAGTTACCATAGGGGCCTTGTCTCTCCACAAAAAGGAGAACAAGGTCCGGACTAATGACATTAGTCTGGCATACGGGAGCGGAAGCACAGAAAGTCGGTAAAGGAGTATCGGATATATGTGTGAAACACATACCTCCGCCCTTCCCTTCAGGGAAAGTCTCCTCCGAGACCACAGTTTAACCGCGATCTCGGCCTTCCCCTGCACCTCCGACCAATTCATTTCCAACTGGAGATCAGGACCGAACCAGACGCCGAGTATCTTGATCGGCCCATCCGTCCAGAGGAAAGGTCCGGGAAGAGAAACTCCCTTCCACGCACCCAACCGCAAGCCCACAGACTTATCGCGGTTGATCTTGGCCCCTGTCACCATCTCATACCCACTGATCTCTTTGCTGACTTCGTCAATCTCGGCTCTGCTCGACACAAGAACCGAAACGTCGTCAGCATAGGCAGAATACCTGGCTGAGGTGGAAGCCCCAGGCAGGGAAATTCCGCGCAGGACCGGATTTGCCTTCAACTTGCGAAGGAATGGTTCCAACGCAAGAACGTAAAGCAGAGGCGAGAGCGGACAACCTTGACGAATGGAGCGAGACAATACGAAAGGCTTCGATCTTACGCCATTCACTTCCACCAGCGCACCGGGGGTCGCATACAAAAGTCGGATCCAGGAGCGAAAGTCGGCTCTGAAACCGGCAGCCGAAAGGACAGCCTCCAGAAATCGATGGTCAACCCTATCGAAGGCCTTGGACTGATCTAAATTGATCAGCGCGGCTTCACTGTCGACTTTTTCTAAGATCAAGCGTACCATGTGAAGGTTATCCTGAATAGTCCTGCCCTTCACAGCACAAGTCTGTTCGGGGCCAATCAGACTAGACAGGACAAGCTGCAAACGGTTGGCTAAGATCTTCGCCAAAATCTTTAAGTCAGTGTTTAACATCGTTAAAGGGCGAAAGTTCCCTAACCCATCCCCACCGCCCTTGTCCTTACGCAGCAACTTGATCACACCCCTGGTGAAGCGTTGGGGTAAAGACCCCTGCTTCATCCAGTGGTTGTAAATCAGTTCCAGCAAAGGAACAAAAACGTGCGACAACCTCAAGTACACTTCGTAGGGAAGACCATCTAATCCCGGAGACTTATCCAGGCCAACCTGCTTCAGCGCTTCCCAGATCTCCGACTCTGTAATGGGACCCTCGCACCTAGCCGCTTCAGCTGCCGAAAGGCAGGGAAAGTCAGCTAAATAGGCGTCGAACTGAGCAGAGCTCAGACCGGGCTCCCTGGTGAAAAGATCCTGAAAGTAATCCCGAAACACCTCACATATGCCCGCGTTTGTAGTCACGGTCCGCTTATCCGGCAATGTGACGCATGCGATATGTCGCTTAGACGCGCTTCGATTTTCCTCTGCACGCAGTTCAGCGGCCATATTCGTTGCCTCAGAAGACATTCTTTTTAACCTAGCCCTAACTACCAGAGCTTGATCCTTCTTGATAAGCAAGGAGGACAACTCTGCCTTAGCTAAGGCTATGTCCCCACTAACACGGGATTTCACTGCCCGATCGACTTTATCTTCTAAAGCAGTTTGCGCCGCTAATCTATCTAGATTGAGTCGACGACTAAAATCGGCAGCAAACGTTCGAATATGAGATTTTAATTTGCCCCACCAGGCATTTCCCACAACCGCACCCGTCAATTCCCTTTGGATCATTAGTAGCAGCTGGTCCCGGAAACCCTGATCACCAAAAAGGGAACAGTTCAATTTCCAGTAACCAGCCAATCTAACCTTAGGCTTATCTAAGTTTACACGGACCCGGACAAGCCTATGATCCGTATAAACTATATAATGGAAACTTGGACAGCCTAAGAGCCCTACATCGACTCTCCTAACTAAGACCCGGTCCAGGTAGCTCGCAAGCGTCCCCGGAGCCGAGTTGCCACTATTTGTCCAAGTCCATGCTACCTCCCGAGGGTGTTCATTCCGGAACTTATCGACAAGATCAAACTCATCGATAAAGTCCCGAAATGGTTTCACATCCGGGTTGTTAGTACCTTGTTTATGCCCTATCCGATCTATATCGGGGTCAAGGACGGCATTCCAATCCCCCGCTAAAACTACCCGACGAGACGTCGTCAAGAAGGGCGCGATCTGCCGAAACAAAGCAGGCCGCTCGGAATGGCTATTGGGCGCATAAACCCCAATGAGACGTAGAACCTTATCCTTTATGGTAACATCCAGCACGCAAAGTCTGCCCGCCGGATCCGCGAAGACAAGGGTACAAGCAGCCTTCAAAGACTTGCTCACTAGCCAAGAGACACCCCTCGAACGACCATCAAAACAGGCTGAATAAACGGCGAACCCCTTAGACAGTATGTCCTCACGATCATGAGAAGAAAAACGGGTCTCTTGTAAACAACATACATTCACCCCGAGGCGCTGAAGATCACGAGTGAGCCTCGCCCTGCGAGACTCGGACCTCACGCCCCGGACATTTAAACTAGCTAACCAGAGAGCCATTGTCAAGCCGATTAGGGTTGTCCTTCAGGATAGAACATGGCTGGGGTGAGGACACCGACAGCTCGTCCCATAGATCCGGACGCCATCTCATTTTCGACGGTATCGTCTTGAGACAAGCCGCCGATGTCCGAGGGGTAGGTGAGTTTCAGGGCTCTATAAAGGGATGGGTGAACAAAAACTGGGACCCTCCCTTTCAGCTTTTGATCAGATTCATTTGATTCGGGGTCAAGAAGATAGGCAGCTGGGGGCACCATTTTGAGCGACGACTGGGCCTCCTCTATCATGCCCCAAATCTCCCGCGTACCCGGGCCCGTTCTGATTACAGTCAGTACTCTTTGTGCGGAAGGGAAATTTTCGGGCATCTCCACATCTATGTCGTTGATTTTTTTAAAATTCCACAGAATTTTCAGCTCTTTAGGGTTTCGAGTCTGCCCGAAAACCCTTTCCGCCTGGTCCCGGGATACGCGGCAGACGTCTTCCCCAGGAAAATAAGGTGGCTTGAGCTTTTTTTTCTTCTTGTCAGTAGTTGTTTGCGAGTCCGGACTTCTGTACCTTTTTTTAAGTGGTGAATGAATGGGAGTAACCATTGGTGTGACATTAGGAGTAGTTGAAGGGGTCCATCCGGACGGCGTCCTCACCGGTGAAGGTTTGGACGAATGCATAGATTTTGCCGGTGAGTTGGATACAGATTTGGGCGGAGCTGGTTTGGAGAAAGATTTTTTAGATGCAGAAGGGGAAGACGGGGCAGAGGATAGGGGGCCCGGTGCCCCCAGCGATTTTTGCTTTTTAGCCCGCGTTTCATCCAGTTTGTTTTTTAGCTTTTTGATGTCTAAAATTTTTCTCCATCCGGGTTCATTGATTTTTTGCGCTTCGGTTGCATTGGATTCGTAAGACGCCGAGGCGTCGCCCTCCGAGCTGGTAGAGGGAATGGGGCTGTAGGTGACATTGTCCCTGGTGTCATGTTGGGACTGAAGAACCGCTGTTTGGGTCTTCCCCTTGCCTCTAACTACGAGGCGCCATTCCCCCTCCTCCTTCTCCTTATCCACACTTGTGGCAGGCGTCGGCTTCGGGGGTAATGAGGGACTATGCCCAACCGGGGGATTTTCCTCACCGGTCCGCCTCGCAGCTAGGCCCACTACAGGCGCCGCGGATTTTAGCTTCTCGGCCAAGGGGGGATTTTGGTCGCCAGCGACCGGAACTCCAGGGGCCTTCTTTCCTGGGCAGGAGGAGGAAAGGTGACCAGTCTCTCCACACCTCCAGCAAGTTGGTCTTCTACCGGTCACTATGACCGGCATTTTCCGGTCGCCATACTCCAAACAGTTGGGGACGGACTTGAAGGCCTTCTGGTCGAGCATTATGTCAAAAGTCCATCCCCCGTTCAAATTGTCGGAGAGAGCCCCTAAAATTTGGCCGAACTGCAAGAAAAATGCAGCCAGGAGCTCTCCCGAAATTTGAGGAGGAACTTCAAAGACGGCTACCCTAGTCCGCCTGCGGCCCTCATACTCCGTTCTGATGATAAAATCCTTCGTAATTAGCTCTTTCTTGGCCATGGCCAGGCAATCTTCTGGGGTGGGTAGCAGAATGTCCCACATGAAGAACCCTCTACCCTTTATTACTCTTTGGGGTTTTATCCCCAGGGACAAAAGTGATTTAATCACTGTTTCTTTTGTGGAGCGACAAATCTTTCTAGTTTTCTTATCCACCACAAAAATGGTCACCATTCTTTTTGAGAACACATCGAGTTCTTGGACAATATCGACGAACCCATCTTTATTAACAAGATGGGCGTACCCCTTCGCCTTATCCAAGAAATCCGCCATGTTCAAGATACAACTTGGGGGGGACTTCCAACATGAGGGCAATTCCTCGGCGGTCTTGACTTGTGCCTCCTTGGGCACTTCTACATTTTTGCTAGTGTCTTTTTTCGAGACACTAGCACCTTTTTTCAAACTTGGGCTAGTGTTAGCCTGCTTCTTTGTCGGTTTCTCCGGCGGGTCAGCTTTCGCCGCCGAACCGAACAGGTCTTTCTTCACATTTGACCGACTGGCTTCGTCGGCCATGGTGTATTGGTGTAGAGACTTCCAAACGCGGGTTCAATTTTTTGTTTTTTTTTCCGTGGAAAGGAGTTGTGGAAAAAAAAAAAAAAAAAAAAAAAAAAATTAAACAAATAAAGAAAAAGCCTGGATGAACCAGTAAATAAAATAGCAAAGACAAAAATAAAATAAAATGAACAAACTTGCACAAACAGAAAGAAATAAAAAGGTAAGATTAAAAAATAAAGATGGCGCTCAAAGGCTGCCAAAAAAAAACAAAAACTCCTTTCTTTTTTTTTCAAAAAATTCAAATAAACAGTACAAAAGAAAAAGAAAAGAAAAAGTCTGGTTTGTAACCAGAAGAAAAAAAAATAAAAGTTTGCGGCCGAAGCCGCTAAAGAAAATAAACTAAAAACACAAGAAAAACAAACTAGTCAAACCAAAGAGAAAAGAATGCGACCGAAGTCGCTAATAAAATGAAAGTGGGTAAAATAAAAAATAAAAAATAAAGCTTTCTTTTTCTTTTTTTTCTTAAATGTACTTATTTTTTAAACAACAAAAAAAATAAAAAATAAAAAATTATGTGGGCCGAAGCCCCCAAAAAATAAAAACAAACAAAAGAAATGGAATAATAAAAAATTAAAACTTAGCAAAATGTCTTGGTGTGTTCAAAGAATATCGGTAATTCCAAAAAAGGTCGCCAAACGATTCCTCGTGGCCAAAAAAAAATAAGTTCGTCGCTGTGCAACACAAAAAAAAGACAATTATACGAGTTCAAAAAACACTGGTCACAAAAAGACGGATAACGTAACTCGGAGACAGCGTGTAAAGATATTTATTTATACAAAATTTTATGTATAAAATGTGGCACAAGGCCTAAAAGGGGGATGGGGAATGACGGTCTTCTTCTGTCTTAAATCTAAACTTAGCTAGTCCCAGACACGGACCCAAACAAACCAACAATATTCCAATCACCAAAACAACACATTCACTCCTACCTTTCTTACCACGTCCACCATAACGCCTCAAATTCTCCATGAAGTCCTAACTAGTCCCCTTATGTACAAATATTGTTCGTGGGGGGAGGGTCATAAAATAACAATTATTTTTTAAAAAGAACCCCAAATGATTATGTACAATATGACTTTTAAATTATTTACAATAAAACTAAACAAAACTGTGTTAGTAATAAAACCTCCCACAAACCATAAATGTGGCAGCAAAATCAGTTAACTAGACGAAATCAATGCGGGGCTAAGAAAAAAATAAGAAAAAACCATTCATTCCTCCAAGCATACACACAGACACACACACATTCATACACAACAACAAATACGAAAAAGCACACACACGAAACGAAAGTCGCCCCGCATCCACCAGAGAACTGAAGTCACTGACCACCTAACGAGGGAGGGGATGGGGAATTAAACGAAAGAAAAAATAGGGACAGAAATAAAAGGGGCCAATGCGCATGCATACCCTAGCTAAGTTTACTAGAAAAAAAAGGGAAAACTAAAGATTCAAATTCAAAAACCTAGTCTAACCTAAAATCAGGGTGGGTTGCCTATGTTCAACCCTGTTAGGACAAATCCTGTACCTAACCGACGTCCAAGTGCCACTCTAGGTCAGCCCCTTTCACTCTACACATTCGCGCAAGATTCACCCACCTTTTGCCAAATTCCGCTGAGGTGAGCCGCCGCCTTTCCGTCCTAATCTTGACTTTAAGCTGATGCTTAAAGTACAAGATCAGTTGGGAAGAGGTGAACTTCTCGCCCTCATGGAATCCCTTCTGACGCGTTGTCCAAATCACGACTCTCATAATCCCTAGTAAGCAACAGAACACATAGTGTTCAGCCTTCGTCAATTGCGACACCACATTGCTACAAACAGAACTGGCTTCCAGGACAAAGAACTTTCCCTGCAGCATGCGAACCATGAGGCCTTCAACAAACTTGCACAACGGCACTACCGTCTTGCACTGAAAAAAGGCGTGACCAATGGTCTCGACTTCCCCAGTGCAGCGACGACAGTTTGGATATTTCTCCAAACCTGCTGAGCAGAGTCTCTTGCCGACCCAGAGGGCCTCACGAATCATCAGCCAGGTGAGTGATGCCTCATCGTTATTGAGACATTTCAACCCAGGCGCCCAAGGCCACATCGAGCGAGCCTCCTGCTTCGTAAGACCGAGCTCGTCGATCAGATCATCTTGAACGGACCCCCTAACTAACAATCGATACAATGCCTTACGAGACAACGCCTGGGCGTCGGAGAGGCCATCCGACGTCCGTAAAAGGAGCTTCAAAGCACTACGACATTCGCGGTAGAAGGCACACTCGGCACGAGGTCTACGGCCGGCCTCCTCCTCGCACGAGTGCACACTTCTCAGGGATGGGAAATGTTTTCGGACATCTTCTTTCCAAAAGGTGCCCACCTCATCCAATCCGCGACACATTCGGTCTAGAAAGGTAATGCGAAGCATATATTGACGAATCTCAATGCTAGGCATACCCAGACCGCCCTCAGAGGGATGAAGGCAACAGATCTCGCGAGTTACCATAGGGGCCTTGTCTCTCCACAAAAAGGAGAACAAGGTCCGGACTAATGACATTAGTCTGGCATACGGGAGCGGAAGCACAGAAAGTCGGTAAAGGAGTATCGGATATATGTGTGAAACACATACCTCCGCCCTTCCCTTCAGGGAAAGTCTCCTCCGAGACCACAGTTTAACCGC
This sequence comes from Acanthosepion lycidas, assembly GCA_963932145.1. Lineage (NCBI taxonomy): Eukaryota > Metazoa > Mollusca > Cephalopoda > Sepiida > Sepiidae > Acanthosepion > Acanthosepion lycidas. The sequence goes on from OZ010603.1 coordinate 24,919,675, forward strand.
GATCTCGGCCTTCCCCTGCACCTCCGACCAATTCATTTCCAACTGGAGATCAGGACCGAACCAGACGCCGAGTATCTTGATCGGCCCATCCGTCCAGAGGAAAGGTCCGGGAAGAGAAACTCCCTTCCACGCACCCAACCGCAAGCCCACAGACTTATCGCGGTTGATCTTGGCCCCTGTCACCATCTCATACCCACTGATCTCTTTGCTGACTTCGTCAATCTCGGCTCTGCTCGACACAAGAACCGAAACGTCGTCAGCATAGGCAGAATACCTGGCTGAGGTGGAAGCCCCAGGCAGGGAAATTCCGCGCAGGACCGGATTTGCCTTCAACTTGCGAAGGAATGGTTCCAACGCAAGAACGTAAAGCAGAGGCGAGAGCGGACAACCTTGACGAATGGAGCGAGACAATACGAAAGGCTTCGATCTTACGCCATTCACTTCCACCAGCGCACCGGGGGTCGCATACAAAAGTCGGATCCAGGAGCGAAAGTCGGCTCTGAAACCGGCAGCCGAAAGGACAGCCTCCAGAAATCGATGGTCAACCCTATCGAAGGCCTTGGACTGATCTAAATTGATCAGCGCGGCTTCACTGTCGACTTTTTCTAAGATCAAGCGTACCATGTGAAGGTTATCCTGAATAGTCCTGCCCTTCACAGCACAAGTCTGTTCGGGGCCAATCAGACTAGACAGGACAAGCTGCAAACGGTTGGCTAAGATCTTCGCCAAAATCTTTAAGTCAGTGTTTAACATCGTTAAAGGGCGAAAGTTCCCTAACCCATCCCCACCGCCCTTGTCCTTACGCAGCAACTTGATCACACCCCTGGTGAAGCGTTGGGGTAAAGACCCCTGCTTCATCCAGTGGTTGTAAATCAGTTCCAGCAAAGGAACAAAAACGTGCGACAACCTCAAGTACACTTCGTAGGGAAGACCATCTAATCCCGGAGACTTATCCAGGCCAACCTGCTTCAGCGCTTCCCAGATCTCCGACTCTGTAATGGGACCCTCGCACCTAGCCGCTTCAGCTGCCGAAAGGCAGGGAAAGTCAGCTAAATAGGCGTCGAACTGAGCAGAGCTCAGACCGGGCTCCCTGGTGAAAAGATCCTGAAAGTAATCCCGAAACACCTCACATATGCCCGCGTTTGTAGTCACGGTCCGCTTATCCGGCAATGTGACGCATGCGATATGTCGCTTAGACGCGCTTCGATTTTCCTCTGCACGCAGTTCAGCGGCCATATTCGTTGCCTCAGAAGACATTCTTTTTAACCTAGCCCTAACTACCAGAGCTTGATCCTTCTTGATAAGCAAGGAGGACAACTCTGCCTTAGCTAAGGCTATGTCCCCACTAACACGGGATTTCACTGCCCGATCGACTTTATCTTCTAAAGCAGTTTGCGCCGCTAATCTATCTAGATTGAGTCGACGACTAAAATCGGCAGCAAACGTTCGAATATGAGATTTTAATTTGCCCCACCAGGCATTTCCCACAACCGCACCCGTCAATTCCCTTTGGATCATTAGTAGCAGCTGGTCCCGGAAACCCTGATCACCAAAAAGGGAACAGTTCAATTTCCAGTAACCAGCCAATCTAACCTTAGGCTTATCTAAGTTTACACGGACCCGGACAAGCCTATGATCCGTATAAACTATATAATGGAAACTTGGACAGCCTAAGAGCCCTACATCGACTCTCCTAACTAAGACCCGGTCCAGGTAGCTCGCAAGCGTCCCCGGAGCCGAGTTGCCACTATTTGTCCAAGTCCATGCTACCTCCCGAGGGTGTTCATTCCGGAACTTATCGACAAGATCAAACTCATCGATAAAGTCCCGAAATGGTTTCACATCCGGGTTGTTAGTACCTTGTTTATGCCCTATCCGATCTATATCGGGGTCAAGGACGGCATTCCAATCCCCCGCTAAAACTACCCGACGAGACGTCGTCAAGAAGGGCGCGATCTGCCGAAACAAAGCAGGCCGCTCGGAATGGCTATTGGGCGCATAAACCCCAATGAGACGTAGAACCTTATCCTTTATGGTAACATCCAGCACGCAAAGTCTGCCCGCCGGATCCGCGAAGACAAGGGTACAAGCAGCCTTCAAAGACTTGCTCACTAGCCAAGAGACACCCCTCGAACGACCATCAAAACAGGCTGAATAAACGGCGAACCCCTTAGACAGTATGTCCTCACGATCATGAGAAGAAAAACGGGTCTCTTGTAAACAACATACATTCACCCCGAGGCGCTGAAGATCACGAGTGAGCCTCGCCCTGCGAGACTCGGACCTCACGCCCCGGACATTTAAACTAGCTAACCAGAGAGCCATTGTCAAGCCGATTAGGGTTGTCCTTCAGGATAGAACATGGCTGGGGTGAGGACACCGACAGCTCGTCCCATAGATCCGGACGCCATCTCATTTTCGACGGTATCGTCTTGAGACAAGCCGCCGATGTCCGAGGGGTAGGTGAGTTTCAGGGCTCTATAAAGGGATGGGTGAACAAAAACTGGGACCCTCCCTTTCAGCTTTTGATCAGATTCATTTGATTCGGGGTCAAGAAGATAGGCAGCTGGGGGCACCATTTTGAGCGACGACTGGGCCTCCTCTATCATGCCCCAAATCTCCCGCGTACCCGGGCCAGTTCTGATTACAGTCAGTACTCTTTGTGCGGAAGGGAAATTTTCGGGCATCTCCACATCTATGTCGTTGATTTTTTTAAAATTCCACAGAATTTTCAGCTCTTTAGGGTTTCGAGTCTGCCCGAAAACCCTTTCCGCCTGGTCCCGGGATACGCGGCAGACGTCTTCCCCAGGAAAATAAGGTGGCTTGAGCTTTTTTTTCTTCTTGTCAGTAGTTGTTTGCGAGTCCGGACTTCTGTACCTTTTTTTAAGTGGTGAATGAATGGGAGTAACCATTGGTGTGACATTAGGAGTAGTTGAAGGGGTCCATCCGGACGGCGTCCTCACCGGTGAAGGTTTGGACGAATGCATAGATTTTGCCGGTGAGTTGGATACAGATTTGGGCGGAGCTGGTTTGGAGAAAGATTTTTTAGATGCAGAAGGGGAAGACGGGGCAGAGGATAGGGGGCCCGGTGCCCCCAGCGATTTTTGCTTTTTAGCCCGCGTTTCATCCAGTTTGTTTTTTAGCTTTTTGATGTCTAAAATTTTTCTCCATCCGGGTTCATTGATTTTTTGCGCTTCGGTTGCATTGGATTCGTAAGACGCCGAGGCGTCGCCCTCCGAGCTGGTAGAGGGAATGGGGCTGTAGGTGACATTGTCCCTGGTGTCATGTTGGGACTGAAGAACCGCTGTTTGGGTCTTCCCCTTGCCTCTAACTACGAGGCGCCATTCCCCCTCCTCCTTCTCCTTATCCACACTTGTGGCAGGCGTCGGCTTCGGGGGTAATGAGGGACTATGCCCAACCGGGGGATTTTCCTCACCGGTCCGCCTCGCAGCTAGGCCCACTACAGGCGCCGCGGATTTTAGCTTCTCGGCCAAGGGGGGATTTTGGTCGCCAGCGACCGGAACTCCAGGGGCCTTCTTTCCTGGGCAGGAGGAGGAAAGGTGACCAGTCTCTCCACACCTCCAGCAAGTTGGTCTTCTACCGGTCACTATGACCGGCATTTTCCGGTCGCCATACTCCAAACAGTTGGGGACGGACTTGAAGGCCTTCTGGTCGAGCATTATGTCAAAAGTCCATCCCCCGTTCAAATTGTCGGAGAGAGCCCCTAAAATTTGGCCGAACTGCAAGAAAAATGCAGCCAGGAGCTCTCCCGAAATTTGAGGAGGAACTTCAAAGACGGCTACCCTAGTCCGCCTGCGGCCCTCATACTCCGTTCTGATGATAAAATCCTTCGTAATTAGCTCTTTCTTGGCCATGGCCAGGCAATCTTCTGGGGTGGGTAGCAGAATGTCCCACATGAAGAACCCTCTACCCTTTATTACTCTTTGGGGTTTTATCCCCAGGGACAAAAGTGATTTAATCACTGTTTCTTTTGTGGAGCGACAAATCTTTCTAGTTTTCTTATCCACCACAAAAATGGTCACCATTCTTTTTGAGAACACATCGAGTTCTTGGACAATATCGACGAACCCATCTTTATTAACAAGATGGGCGTACCCCTTCGCCTTATCCAAGAAATCCGCCATGTTCAAGATACAACTTGGGGGGGACTTCCAACATGAGGGCAATTCCTCGGCGGTCTTGACTTGTGCCTCCTTGGGCACTTCTACATTTTTGCTAGTGTCTTTTTTCGAGACACTAGCACCTTTTTTCAAACTTGGGCTAGTGTTAGCCTGCTTCTTTGTCGGTTTCTCCGGCGGGTCAGCTTTCGCCGCCGAACCGAACAGGTCTTTCTTCACATTTGACCGACTGGCTTCGTCGGCCATGGTGTATTGGTGTAGAGACTTCCAAACGCGGGTTCAATTTTTTGTTTTTTTTTCCGTGGAAAGGAGTTGTGGAAAAAAAAAAAAAAAAAAAAAAAAAAATTAAACAAATAAAGAAAAAGCCTGGATGAACCAGTAAATAAAATAGCAAAGACAAAAATAAAATAAAATGAACAAACTTGCACAAACAGAAAGAAATAAAAAGGTAAGATTAAAAAATAAAGATGGCGCTCAAAGGCTGCCAAAAAAAACAAAAACTCCTTTCTTTTTTTTTCAAAAAATTCAAATAAACAGTACAAAAGAAAAAGAAAAGAAAAAGTCTGGTTTGTAACCAGAAGAAAAAAAAATAAAAGTTTGCGGCCGAAGCCGCTAAAGAAAATAAACTAAAAACACAAGAAAAACAAACTAGTCAAACCAAAGAGAAAAGAATGCGACCGAAGTCGCTAATAAAATGAAAGTGGGTAAAATAAAAAATAAAAAATAAAGCTTTCTTTTTCTTTTTTTTCTTAAATGTACTTATTTTTTAAACAACAAAAAAAATAAAAAATAAAAAATTATGTGGGCCGAAGCCCCCAAAAAATAAAAACAAACAAAAGAAATGGAATAATAAAAAATTAAAACTTAGCAAAATGTCTTGGTGTGTTCAAAGAATATCGGTAATTCCAAAAAAGGTCGCCAAACGATTCCTCGTGGCCAAAAAAAAATAAGTTCGTCGCTGTGCAACACAAAAAAAAGACAATTATACGAGTTCAAAAAACACTGGTCACAAAAAGACGGATAACGTAACTCGGAGACAGCGTGTAAAGATATTTATTTATACAGGTTAATGTATAAAATGTGGCACAAGGCCTAAAAGGGGGGATGGGGAATGACGGTCTTCTTCTGTCTTAAATCTAAACTTAGCTAGTCCCAGACACGGACCCAAACAAACCAACAATATTCCAATCACCAAAACAACACATTCACTCCTACCTTTCTTACCACGTCCACCATAACGCCTCAAATTCTCCATGAAGTCCTAACTAGTCCCCTTATGTACAAATATTGTTCGTGGGGGGAGGGTCATAAAATATCAATTTTTTTAAAAAGAACCCCAAATGATTATGTACAATATGACTTTTAAATTATTTACAATAAAACTAAACAAAACTGTGTTAGTAATAAAACCCCCCACAAACCATAAATGTGGCAGCAAAATCAGTTAACTAGACGAAATCAATGCGGGGCTGAGAAAAATAAGAAAAAACATTCATTCCTCCAAGCATTCACACAGACACTCACACATTCATACACAACAACAAATACGAAAAAGCACACACACGAAACGAAAGTCGCCCCGCATCCACCAGAGAACTGAAATCACTGACCACCTAACGAGGGAGGGGATGGGGAATTAAACGAAAGAAAAAATAGGGACAGAAATAAAAGGGGCCAATGCGCATGCATACCCTAGCTAAGTTTACTAGAAAAAAGGGAAAACTAAAGATTCAAATTCAAAAACCTAGTCTAACCTAAAATCAGGGTGGGTTGCCTATGTTCAACCCTGTTAGGACAAATCCTGTACCTAACCGACGTCCAAGTGCCACTCTAGGTCAGCCCCTTTCACTCTACACATTCGCGCAAGATTCACCCACCTTTTGCCAAATTCCGATGAGGTGAGCCGCCGCCTTTCCGTCCTAATCTTGACTTTAAGCTGATGCTTAAAGTACAAGATCAGTTGGGAAGAGGTGAACTTCTCGCCCTCATGGAATCCCTTCTGACGCGTCGTCCAAATCACGACTCTCATAATCCCTAGTAAGCAACAGAACACATAGTGTTCAGCCTTCGTCAATTGTGACACCACATTGCTACAGACAGAACTGGCTTCCAGGACAAAGAACTTTCCCTGCAGCATGCGAACCATGAGGCCTTCAACAAACTTGCACAACGGCACTACCGTCTTGCACTGAAAAAAGGCGTGACCAATGGTCTCGACTTCGCCAGTGCAGCGACGACAGTTTGGATATTTCTCCAAACCTGCTGAACAGAGTCTCTTGCCGACCCAGAGGGCCTCACGAATCATCAGCCAGGTGAGTGATGCCTCATCGTTATTGAGACATTTCAACCCAGGCGCCCAAGGCCACATCGAGCGAGCCTCCTGCTTCGTAAGACCGAGCTCGTCGATCAGATCATCTTGAACGGACCCCCTAACTAACAATCGATACAATGCCTTACGAGACAACGCCTGGGCGTCGGAGAGGCCATCCGACGTCCGTAAAAGGAGCTTCAAAGCACTACGACATTCGCGGTAGAAGGCACACTCGGCACGAGGTCTACGGCCGGCCTCCTCCTCGCACGAGTGCACACTTCTCAGGGATGGGAAATGTTTTCGGACATCTTCTTTCCAAAAGGTGCCCACCTCATCCAATCCGCGACACATTCGGTCTAGAAAGGTAATGCGAAGCATATATTGACGAATCTCAATGCTAGGCATACCCAGACCGCCCTCAGAGGGATGAAGGCAACAGATCTCGCGAGTTACCATAGGGGCCTTGTCTCTCCACAAAAAGGAGAACAAGGTCCGGACTAATGACATTAGTCTGGCATACGGGAGCGGAAGCACAGAAAGTCGGTAAAGGAGTATCGGATATATGTGTGAAACACATACCTCCGCCCTTCCCTTCAGGGAAAGTCTCCTCCGAGACCACAGTTTAACCGCGATCTCGGCCTTCCCCTGCACCTCCGACCAATTCATTTCCAACTGGAGATCAGGACCGAACCAGACGCCGAGTATCTTGATCGGCCCATCCGTCCAGAGGAAAGGTCCGGGAAGAGAAACTCCCTTCCACGAACCCAACCGCAAGCCCACAGACTTATCGCGGTTGATCTTGGCCCCTGTCACCATCTCATACCCACTGATCTCTTTGCTGACTTCGTTAATCTCGGCTCTGCTCGACACAAGAACCGAAACGTCGTCAGCATAGGCAGAATACCTGGCTGAGGTGGAAGCCCCAGGCAGGGAAATTCCGCGCAGGACCGGATTTGCCTTCAACTTGCGAAGGAATGGTTCCAACGCAAGAACGTAAAGCAGAGGCGAGAGCGGACAACCTTGACGAATGGAGCGAGACAATACGAAAGGCTTCGATCTTACGCCATTCACTTCCACCAGCGCACCGGGGGTCGCATACAAAAGTCGGATCCAGGAGCGAAAGTCGGCTCTGAAACCGGCAGCCGAAAGGACAGCCTCCAGAAATCGATGGTCAACCCTATCGAAGGCCTTGGACTGATCTAAATTGATCAGCGCGGCTTCACTGTCGACTTTTTCTAAGATCAAGCGTACCATGTGAAGGTTATCCTGAATAGTCCTGCCCTTCACAGCACAAGTCTGTTCGGGGCCAATCAGACTAGACAGGACAAGCTGCAAACGGTTGGCTAAGATCTTCGCCAAAATCTTTAAGTCAGTGTTTAACATCGTTAAAGGGCGAAAGTTCCCTAACCCATCCCCACCGCCCTTGTCCTTACGCAGCAACTTGATCACACCCCTGGTGAAGCGTTGGGGTAAAGACCCCTGCTTCATCCAGTGGTTGTAAATCAGTTCCAGCAAAGGAACAAAAACGTGCGACAACCTCAAGTACACTTCGTAGGGAAGACCATCTAATCCCGGAGACTTATCCAGGCCAACCTGCTTCAGCGCTTCCCAGATCTCCGACTCTGTAATGGGACCCTCGCACCTAGCCGCTTCAGCTGCCGAAAGGCAGGGAAAGTCAGCTAAATAGGCGTCGAACTGAGCAGAGCTCAGACCGGGCTCCCTGGTGAAAAGATCCTGAAAGTAGTCCCGAAACACCTCACATATGCCCGCGTTTGTAGTCACGGTCCGCTTATCCGGCAATGTGACGCATGCGATATGTCGCTTAGACGCGCTTCGATTTTCCTCTGCACGCAGTTCAGCGGCCATATTCGTTGCCTCAGAAGACATTCTTTTTAACCTAGCCCTAACTACCAGAGCTTGATCCTTCTTGATAAGCAAGGAGGACAACTCTGCCTTAGCTAAGGCTATGTCCCCACTAACACGGGATTTCACTGCCCGATCGACTTTATCTTCTAAAGCAGTTTGCGCCGCTAATCTATCTAGATTGAGTCGACGACTAAAATCGGCAGCAAACGTTCGAATATGAGATTTTAATTTGCCCCACCAGGCATTTCCCACAACCGCACCCGTCAATTCCCTTTGGATCATTAGTAAAAGCTGGTCCCGGAAACCCTGATCACCAAAAAGGGAACAGTTCAATTTCCAGTAACCAGCCAATCTAACCTTAGGCTTATCTAAGTTTACACGGACCCGGACAAGCCTATGATCCGTGTAAACTATATAATGGAAACTTGGACAGCCTAAGAGCCCTACATCGACTCTCCTAACTAGGACCCGGTCCAGGTAGCTCGCAAGCGTCCCCGGAGCCGAGTTGCCACTATTTGTCCAAGTCCATGCTACCTCCCGAGGGTGTTCATTCCGGAACTTATCGACAAGATCAAACTCATCGATAAAGTCCCGAAATGGTTTCACATCCGGGTTGTTAGTACCTTGTTTATGCCCTATCCGATCTATATCGGGGTCAAGGACGGCATTCCAATCCCCCGCTAAAACTACCCGACGAGACGTCGTCAAGAAGGGCGCGATCTGCCGAAACAAAGCAGGCCGCTCGGAATGGCTATTGGGCGCATAAACCCCAATGAGACGTAGAACCTTATCCTTTATGGTAACATCCAGCACGCAAAGTCTGCCCGCCGGATCCGCGAAGACAAGGGTACAAGCAGCCTTCAAAGACTTGCTCACTAGCCAAGAGACACCCCTCGAACGACCATCAAAACAGGCTGAATAAACGGCGAACCCCTTAGACAGTATGTCCTCACGATCATGAGAAGAAAAACGGGTCTCTTGTAAACAACAAACATTCACCCCGAGGCGCTGAAGATCACGAGTGAGCCTCGCCCTGCGAGACTCGGACCTCACGCCCCGGACATTTAAACTAGCTAACCAGAGAGCCATTGTCAAGCCGATTAGGGTTGTCCTTCAGGATAGAACATGGCTGGGGTGAGGACACCGACAGCTCGTCCCATAGATCCGGACGCCATCTCATTTTCGACGGTATCGTCTTGAGACAAGCCGCCGATGTCCGAGGGGTAGGTGAGTTTCAGGGCTCTATAAAGGGATGGGTGAACAAAAACTGGGACCCTCCCTTTCAGCTTTTGGTCAGATTCATTTGATTCGGGGTCAAGAAGATAGGCAGCTGGGGGCACCATTTTGAGCGACGACTGGGCCTCCTCTATCATGCCCCAAATCTCCCGCGTACCCGGGCCAGTTCTGATTACGGTCAGTACTCTTTGTGCGGAAGGGAAATTTTCGGGCATCTCCACATCTATGTCGTTGATTTTTTTAAAATTCCACAGAATTTTCAGCTCTTTAGGGTTTCGAGTCTGCCCGAAAACCCTTTCCGCCTGGTCCCGGGATACGCGGCAGACGTCTTCCCCAGGAAAATAAGGTGGCTTGAGCTTTTTTTTCTTCTTGTCAGTAGTTGTTTGCGAGTCCGGACTTCTGTACCTTTTTTTAAGTGGTGAATGAATGGGAGTAACCATTGGTGTGACATTAGGAGTAGTTGAAGGGGTCCATCCGGACGGCGTCCTCACCGGTGAAGGTTTGGACGAATGCATAGATTTTGCCGGTGAGTTGGATACAGATTTGGGCGGAGCTGGTTTGGAGAAAGATTTTTTAGATGCAGAAGGGGAAGACGGGGCAGAGGATAGGGGGCCCGGTGCCCCCAGCGATTTTTGCTTTTTAGCCCGCGTTTCATCCAGTTTGTTTTTTAGCTTTTTGATGTCTAAAATTTTTCTCCATCCGGGTTCATTGATTTTTTGCGCTTCGGTTGCATTGGATTCGTAAGACGCCGAGGCGTCGCCCTCCGAGCTGGTAGAGGGAATGGGGCTGTAGGTGACATTGTCCCTGGTGTCATGTTGGGACTGAAGAACCGCTGTTTGGGTCTTCCCCTTGCCTCTAACTACGAGGCGCCATTCCCCCTCCTCCTTCTCCTTATCCACACTTGTGGCAGGCGTCGGCTTCGGGGGTAATGAGGGACTATGCCCAACCGGGGGATTTTCCTCACCGGTCCGCCTCGCAGCTAGGCCCACTACAGGCGCCGCGGATTTTAGCTTCTCGGCCAAGGGGGGATTTTGGTCGCCAGCGACCGGAACTCCAGGGGCCTTCTTTCCTGGGCAGGAGGAGGAAAGGTGACCAGTCTCTCCACACCTCCAGCAAGTTGGTCTTCTACCGGTCACTATGACCGGCATTTTCCGGTCGCCATACTCCAAACAGTTGGGGACGGACTTGAAGGCCTTCTGGTCGAGCATTATGTCAAAAGTCCATCCCCCGTTCAAATTGTCGGAGAGAGCCCCTAAAATTTGGCCGAACTGCAAGAAAAATGCAGCCAGGAGCTCTCCCGAAATTTGAGGAGGAACTTCAAAGACGGCTACCCTAGTCCGCCTGCGGCCCTCATACTCCGTTCTGATGATAAAATCCTTCGTAATTAGCTCTTTCTTGGCCATGGCCAGGCAATCTTCTGGGGTGGGTAGCAGAATGTCCCACATGAAGAACCCTCTACCCTTTATTACTCTTTGGGGTTTTATCCCCAGGGACAAAAGTGATTTAATCACTGTTTCTTTTGTGGAGCGACAAATCTTTCTAGTTTTCTTATCCACCACAAAAATGGTCACCATTCTTTTTGAGAACACATCGAGTTCTTGGACAATATCGACGAACCCATCTTTATTAACAAGATGGGCGTACCCCTTCGCCTTATCCAAGAAATCCGCCATGTTCAAGATACAACTTGGGGGGGACTTCCAACATGAGGGCAATTCCTCGGCGGTCTTGACTTGTGCCTCCTTGGGCACTTCTACATTTTTGCTAGTGTCTTTTTTCGAGACACTAGCACCTTTTTTCAAACTTGGGCTAGTGTTAGCCTGCTTCTTTGTCGGTTTCTCCGGCGGGTCAGCTTTCGCCGCCGAACCGAACAGGTCTTTCTTCACATTTGACCGACTGGCTTCGTCGGCCATGGTGTATTGGTGTAGAGACTTCCAAACGCGGGTTCAATTTTTTGTTTTTTTTTCCGTGGAAAGGAGTTGTGGAAAAAAAAAAAAAAAAAAAAAAAAAAATTAAACAAATAAAGAAAAAGCCTGGATGAACCAGTAAATAAAATAGCAAAGACAAAAATAAAATAAAATGAACAAACTTGCACAAACAGAAAGAAATAAAAAGGTAAGATTAAAAAATAAAGATGGCGCTCAAAGGCTGCCAAAAAAAACAAAAACTCCTTTCTTTTTTTTTCAAAAAATTCAAATAAACAGTACAAAAGAAAAAGAAAAGAAAAAGTCTGGTTTGTAACCAGAAGAAAAAAAAATAAAAGTTTGCGGCCGAAGCCGCTAAAGAAAATAAACTAAAAACACAAGAAAAACAAACTAGTCAAACCAAAGAGAAAAGAATGCGACCGAAGTCGCTAATAAAATGAAAGTGGGTAAAATAAAAAATAAAAAATAAAGCTTTCTTTTTCTTTTTTTTCTTAAATGTACTTATTTTTTAAACAACAAAAAAAATAAAAAATAAAAAATTATGTGGGCCGAAGCCCCCAAAAAATAAAAACAAACAAAAGAAATGGAATAATAAAAAATTAAAACTTAGCAAAATGTCTTGGTGTGTTCAAAGAATATCGGTAATTCCAAAAAAGGTCGCCAAACGATTCCTCGTGGCCAAAAAAAAATAAGTTCGTCGCTGTGCAACACAAAAAAAAGACAATTATACGAGTTCAAAAAACACTGGTCACAAAAAGACGGATAACGTAACTCGGAGACAGCGTGTAAAGATATTTATTTATACAAAATTTTATGTATAAAATGTGGCACAAGGCCTAAAAGGGGGATGGGGAATGACGGTCTTCTTCTGTCTTAAATCTAAACTTAGCTAGTCCCAGACACGGACCCAAACAAACCAACAATATTCCAATCACCAAAACAACACATTCACTCCTACCTTTCTTACCACGTCCACCATAACGCCTCAAATTCTCCATGAAGTCCTAACTAGTCCCCTTATGTACAAATATTGTTCGTGGGGGGAGGGTCATAAAATAACAATTATTTTTTTAAAAAGAACCCCAAATGATTATGTACAATATGACTTTTAAATTATTTACAATAAAACTAAACAAAACTGTGTTAGTAATAAAACCCCCCACAAACCATAAATGTGGCAGCAAAATCAGTTAACTAGACGAAATCAATGCGGGGCTGAGAAAAATAAGAAAAAACATTCATTCCTCCAAGCATTCACACAGACACTCACACATTCATACACAACAACAAATACGAAAAAGCACACACACGAAACGAAAGTCGCCCCGCATCCACCAGAGAACTGAAATCACTGACCACCTAACGAGGGAGGGGATGGGGAATTAAACGAAAGAAAAAATAGGGACAGAAATAAAAGGGGCCAATGCGCATGCATACCCTAGCTAAGTTTACTAGAAAAAAGGGAAAACTAAAGATTCAAATTCAAAAACCTAGTCTAACCTAAAATCAGGGTGGGTTGCCTATGTTCAACCCTGTTAGGACAAATCCTGTACCTAACCGACGTCCAAGTGCCACTCTAGGTCAGCCCCTTTCACTCTACACATTCGCGCAAGATTCACCCACCTTTTGCCAAATTCCGATGAGGTGAGCCGCCGCCTTTCCGTCCTAATCTTGACTTTAAGCTGATGCTTAAAGTACAAGATCAGTTGGGAAGAGGTGAACTTCTCGCCCTCATGGAATCCCTTCTGACGCGTCGTCCAAATCACGACTCTCATAATCCCTAGTAAGCAACAGAACACATAGTGTTCAGCCTTCGTCAATTGCGACACCACATTGCTACAAACAGAACTGGCTTCCAGGACAAAGAACTTTCCCTGCAGCATGCGAACCATGAGGCCTTCAACAAACTTGCACAACGGCACTACCGTCTTGCACTGAAAAAAGGCGTGACCAATGGTCTCGACTTCCCCAGTGCAGCGACGACAGTTTGGATATTTCTCCAAACCTGCTGAACAGAGTCTCTTGCCGACCCAGAGGGCCTCACGAATCATCAGCCAGGTGAGCGATGCCTCATCGTTATTGAGACACTTCAACCCAGGCGCCCAAGGCCACATCGAGCGAGCCTCCTGCTTCGTAAGACCGAGCTCGTCGATCAGATCATCTTGAACGGACCCCCTAACTAACAATCGATACAATGCCTTACGAGACAACGCCTGGGCGTCGGAGAGGCCATCCGACGTCCGTAAAAGGAGCTTCAAAGCACTACGACATTCGCGGTAGAAGGCACACTCGGCACGAGGTCTACGGCCGGCCTCCTCCTCGCACGAGTGCACACTTCTCAGGGATGGGAAATGTTTTCGGACATCTTCTTTCCAAAAGGTGCCCACCTCATCCAATCCGCGACACATTCGGTCTAGAAAGGTAATGCGAAGCATATATTGACGAATCTCAATGCTAGGCATACCCAGACCGCCCTCAGAGGGATGAAGGCAACAGATCTCGCGAGTTACCATAGGGGCCTTGTCTCTCCACAAAAAGGAGAACAAGGTCCGGACTAATGACATTAGTCTGGCATACGGGAGCGGAAGCACAGAAAGTCGGTAAAGGAGTATCGGATATATGTGTGAAACACATACCTCCGCCCTTCCCTTCAGGGAAAGTCTCCTCCGAGACCACAGTTTAACCGCGATCTCGGCCTTCCCCTGCACCTCCGACCAATTCATTTCCAACTGGAGATCAGGACCGAACCAGACGCCGAGTATCTTGATCGGCCCATCCGTCCAGAGGAAAGGTCCGGGAAGAGAAACTCCCTTCCACGCACCCAACCGCAAGCCCACAGACTTATCGCGGTTGATCTTGGCCCCTGTCACCATCTCATACCCACTGATCTCTTTGCTGACTTCGTTAATCTCGGCTCTGCTCGACACCAGAACCGAAACGTCGTCAGCATAGGCAGAATACCTGGCTGAGGTGGAAGCCCCAGGCAGGGAAATTCCGCGCAGGACCGGATTTGCCTTCAACTTGCGAAGGAATGATTCCAACGCAAGAACGTAAAGCAGAGGCGAGAGCGGACAACCTTGACGAATGGAGCGAGACAATACGAAAGGCTTCGATCTTACGCCATTCACTTCCACCAGCGCACCGGGGGTCGCATACAAAAGTCGGATCCAGGAGCGAAAGTCGGCTCTGAAACCGGCAGCCGAAAGGACAGCCTCCAGAAATCGATGGTCAACCCTATCGAAGGCCTTGGACTGATCTAAATTGATCAGCGCGGCTTCACTGTCGACTTTTTCTAAGATCAAGCGTACCATGTGAAGGTTATCCTGAATAGTCCTGCCCTTCACAGCACAAGTCTGTTCGGGGCCAATCAGACTAGACAGGACAAGCTGCAAACGGTTGGCTAAGATCTTCGCCAAAATCTTTAAGTCAGTGTTTAACATCGTTAAAGGGCGAAAGTTCCCTAACCCATCCCCACCGCCCTTGTCCTTACGCAGCAACTTGATCACACCCCTGGTGAAGCGTTGGGGTAAAGACCCCTGCTTCATCCAGTGGTTGTAAATCAGTTCCAGCAAAGGAACAAAAACGTGCGACAACCTCAAGTACACTTCGTAGGGAAGACCATCTAATCCCGGAGACTTATCCAGGCCAACCTGCTTCAGCGCTTCCCAGATCTCCGACTCTGTAATGGGACCCTCGCACCTAGCCGCTTCAGCTGCCGAAAGGCAGGGAAAGTCAGCTAAATAGGCGTCGAACTGAGCAGAGCTCAGACCGGGCTCCCTGGTGAAAAGATCCTGAAAGTAGTCCCGAAACACCTCACATATGCCCGCGTTTGTAGTCACGGTCCGCTTATCCGGCAATGTGACGCATGCGATATGTCGCTTAGACGCGCTTCGATTTTCCTCTGCACGCAGTTCAGCGGCCATATTCGTTGCCTCAGAAGACATTCTTTTTAACCTAGCCCTAACTACCAGAGCTTGATCCTTCTTGATAAGCAAGGAGGACAACTCTGCCTTAGCTAAGGCTATGTCCCCACTAACACGGGATTTCACTGCCCGATCAACTTTATCTTCTAAAGCAGTTTGCGCCGCTAATCTATCTAGATTGAGTCGACGACTAAAATCGGCAGCAAACGTTCGAATATGAGATTTTAATTTGCCCCACCAGGCATTTCCCACAACCGCACCCGTCAATTCCCTTTGTATCATTAGTAGCAGCTGGTCCCGGAAACCCTGATCACCAAAAAGGGAACAGTTCAATTTCCAGTAACCAGCCAATCTAACCTTAGGCTTATCTAAGTTTACACGGACCCGGACAAGCCTATGATCCGTATAAACTATATAATGGAAACTTGGACAGCCTAAGAGCCCTACATCGACTCTCCTAACTAAGACCCGGTCCAGGTAGCTCGCAAGCGTCCCCGGAGCCGAGTTGCCACTATTTGTCCAAGTCCATGCTACCTCCCGAGGGTGTTCATTCCGGAACTTATCGACAAGATCAAACTCATCGATAAAGTCCCGAAATGGTTTCACATCCGGGTTGTTAGTACCTTGTTTATGCCCTATCCGATCTATATCGGGGTCAAGGACGGCATTCCAATCCCCCGCTAAGACTACCCGACGAGACGTCGTCAAGAACGGCGCGATCTGCCGAAACAAAGCAGGCCGCTCGGAATGGCTATTGGGCGCATAAACCCCAATGAGACGTAGAACCTTATCCTTTATGGTAACATCCAGCACGCAAAGTCTGCCCGCCGGATCCGCGAAGACAAGGGTACAAGCAGCCTTCAAAGACTTGCTCACTAGCCAAGAGACACCCCTCGAACGACCATCAAAACAGGCTGAATAAACGGCGAACCCCTTAGACAGTATGTCCTCACGATCATGAGAAGAAAAACGGGTCTCTTGTAAACAACATACATTCACCCCGAGGCGCTGAAGATCACGAGTGAGCCTCGCCCTGCGAGACTCGGACCTCACGCCCCGGACATTTAAACTAGCTAACCAGAGAGCCATTGTCAAGCCGATTAGGGTTGTCCTTCAGGATAGAACATGGCTGGGGTGAGGACACCGACAGCTCGTCCCATAGATCCGGACGCCATCTCATTTTCGACGGTATCGTCTTGAGACAAGCCGCCGATGTCCGAGGGGTAGGTGAGTTTCAGGGCTCTATAAAGGGATGGGTGAACAAAAACTGGGACCCTCCCTTTCAGCTTTTGATCAGATTCATTTGATTCGGGGTCAAGAAGATAGGCAGCTGGGGGCACCATTTTGAGCGACGACTGGGCCTCCTCTATCATGCCCCAAATCTCCCGCGTACCCGGGCCAGTTCTGATTACGGTCAGTACTCTTTGTGCGGAAGGGAAATTTTCGGGCATCTCCACATCTGTATCATTGATTTTTTTAAAATTCCACAGAATTTTCAGCTCTTTAGGGTTTCGAGTCTGCCCGAAAACCCTTTCCGCCTGGTCCCGGGATACGCGGCAGACGTCTTCCCCAGGGAAATAAGGAGGCTTGAGCTTTTTTTTCTTCTTGTCCGTAGTTGTTTGTGAGTCCGGACTTCTGTACCTTTTTTTAAGTGGTGAATGAATGGGAGTAACCATTGGTGTGACATTAGGAGTAGTTGAAGGGGTCCATCCGGACGGCGTCCTCACCGGTGAAGGTTTGGACGAATGTAGAGATTTAGCCGGTGAGTTGGATACAGATTTGGGCGGAGCTGGTTTAGAGAACGATTTTTTTGATGCAGAAGGGGAAGACGGGGCAGAGGATAGGGGGCCCGGTGCCCCCAGCGATTTTTGCTTTTTAGCCCGCGTTTCATCCAGTTTGTTTTTTAGCTTTTTTATGTCTAAAATTTTTCTCCATCCGGGTTCATTGATTTTTTGCGCTTCGGTTGCATTGGATTCGTAAGACGCCGAGGCGTCGCCCTCCGAGCTGGTAGAGGGAATGGGGCTGTAGGTGACATTGTCCCTGGTGTCATGTTGGGACTGAAGAACCGCTGTTTGGGTCTTCCCCTTGCCTCTAACTACGAGGCGCCATTCCCCCTCCTCCTTCTCCTTATCCACACTTGTGGCAGGCGTCGGCTTCGGGGGTAATGAGGGACTATGCCCAACCGGGGGATTTTCCTCACCGGTCCGCCTCGCAGCTAGGCCCACTACAGGCGCCGCGGATTTTAGCTTCTCGGCCAAGGGGGGATTTTGGTCGCCAGCGACCGGAACTCCAGGGGCCTTCTTTCCTGGGCAGGAGGAGGAAAGGTGACCAGTCTCTCCACACCTCCAGCAAGTTGGTCTTCTACCGGTCACTATGACCGGCATTTTCCGGTCGCCATACTCCAAACAGTTGGGGACGGACTTGAAGGCCTTCTGGTCGAGCATTATGTCAAAAGTCCATCCCCCGTTCAAATTGTCGGAGAGAGCCCCTAAAATTTGGCCGAACTGCAAGAAAAATGCAGCCAGGAGCTCTCCCGAAATTTGAGGAGGAACTTCAAAGACGGCTACCCTAGTCCGCCTGCGGCCCTCATACTCCGTTCTGATGATAAAATCCTTCGTAATTAGCTCTTTCTTGGCCATGGCCAGGCAATCTTCTGGGGTGGGTAGCAGAATGTCCCACATGAAGAACCCTCTACCCTTTATTACTCTTTGGGGTTTTATCCCCAGGGACAAAAGTGATTTAATCACTGTTTCTTTTGTGGAGCGACAAATCTTTCTAGTTTTCTTATCCACCACAAAAATGGTCACCATTCTTTTTGAGAACACATCGAGTTCTTGGACAATATCGACGAACCCATCTTTATTAACAAGATGGGCGTACCCCTTCGCCTTATCCAAGAAATCCGCCATGTTCAAGATACAACTTGGGGGGGACTTCCAACATGAGGGCAATTCCTCGGCGGTCTTGACTTGTGCCTCCTTGGGCACTTCTACATTTTTGCTAGTGTCTTTTTTCGAGACACTAGCACCTTTTTTCAAACTTGGGCTAGTGTTAGCCTGCTTCTTTGTCGGTTTCTCCGGCGGGTCAGCTTTCGCCGCCGAACCGAACAGGTCTTTCTTCACATTTGACCGACTGGCTTCGTCGGCCATGGTGTATTGGTGTAGAGACTTCCAAACGCGGGTTCAATTTTTTGTTTTTTTTTCCGTGGAAAGGAGTTGTGGAAAAAAAAAAAAAAAAAAAAAAAAAAATTAAACAAATAAAGAAAAAGCCTGGATGAACCAGTAAATAAAATAGCAAAGACAAAAATAAAATAAAATGAACAAACTTGCACAAACAGAAAGAAATAAAAAGGTAAGATTAAAAAATAAAGATGGCGCTCAAAGGCTGCCAAAAAAAACAAAAACTCCTTTCTTTTTTTTTCAAAAAATTCAAATAAACAGTACAAAAGAAAAAGAAAAGAAAAAGTCTGGTTTGTAACCAGAAGAAAAAAAAATAAAAGTTTGCGGCCGAAGCCGCTAAAGAAAATAAACTAAAAACACAAGAAAAACAAACTAGTCAAACCAAAGAGAAAAGAATGCGACCGAAGTCGCTAATAAAATGAAAGTGGGTAAAATAAAAAATAAAAAATAAAGCTTTCTTTTTCTTTTTTTTCTTAAATGTACTTATTTTTTAAACAACAAAAAAAATAAAAAATAAAAAATTATGTGGGCCGAAGCCCCCAAAAAATAAAAACAAACAAAAGAAATGGAATAATAAAAAATTAAAACTTAGCAAAATGTCTTGGTGTGTTCAAAGAATATCGGTAATTCCAAAAAAGGTCGCCAAACGATTCCTCGTGGCCAAAAAAAAATAAGTTCGTCGCTGTGCAACACAAAAAAAAGACAATTATACGAGTTCAAAAAACACTGGTCACAAAAAGACGGATAACGTAACTCGGAGACAGCGTGTAAAGATATTTATTTATACAAAATTTTATGTATAAAATGTGGCACAAGGCCTAAAAGGGGGATGGGGAATGACGGTCTTCTTCTGTCTTAAATCTAAACTTAGCTAGTCCCAGACACGGACCCAAACAAACCAACAATATTCCAATCACCAAAACAACACATTCACTCCTACCTTTCTTACCACGTCCACCATAACGCCTCAAATTCTCCATGAAGTCCTAACTAGTCCCCTTATGTACAAATATTGTTCGTGGGGGGAGGGTCATAAAATAACAATTATTTTTTTAAAAAGAACCCCAAATGATTATGTACAATATGACTTTTAAATTATTTACAATAAAACTAAACAAAACTGTGTTAGTAATAAAACCCCCCACAAACCATAAATGTGGCAGCAAAATCAGTTAACTAGACGAAATCAATGCGGGGCTGAGAAAAATAAGAAAAAACATTCATTCCTCCAAGCATTCACACAGACACTCACACATTCATACACAACAACAAATACGAAAAAGCACACACACGAAACGAAAGTCGCCCCGCATCCACCAGAGAACTGAAATCACTGACCACCTAACGAGGGAGGGGATGGGGAATTAAACGAAAGAAAAAATAGGGACAGAAATAAAAGGGGCCAATGCGCATGCATACCCTAGCTAAGTTTACTAGAAAAAAGGGAAAACTAAAGATTCAAATTCAAAAACCTAGTCTAACCTAAAATCAGGGTGGGTTGCCTATGTTCAACCCTGTTAGGACAAATCCTGTACCTAACCGACGTCCAAGTGCCACTCTAGGTCAGCCCCTTTCACTCTACACATTCGCGCAAGATTCACCCACCTTTTGCCAAATTCCGATGAGGTGAGCCGCCGCCTTTCCGTCCTAATCTTGACTTTAAGCTGATGCTTAAAGTACAAGATCAGTTGGGAAGAGGTGAACTTCTCGCCCTCATGGAATCCCTTCTGACGCGTCGTCCAAATCACGACTCTCATAATCCCTAGTAAGCAACAGAACACATAGTGTTCAGCCTTCGTCAATTGCGACACCACATTGCTACAAACAGAACTGGCTTCCAGGACAAAGAACTTTCCCTGCAGCATGCGAACCATGAGGCCTTCAACAAACTTGCACAACGGCACTACCGTCTTGCACTGAAAAAAGGCGTGACCAATGGTCTCGACTTCCCCAGTGCAGCGACGACAGTTTGGATATTTCTCCAAACCTGCTGAACAGAGTCTCTTGCCGACCCAGAGGGCCTCACGAATCATCAGCCAGGTGAGCGATGCCTCATCGTTATTGAGACACTTAAACCCAGGCGCCCAAGGCCACATCGAGCGAGCCTCCTGCTTCGTAAGACCGAGCTCGTCGATCAGATCATCTTGAACGGACCCCCTAACTAACAATCGATACAATGCCTTACGAGACAACGCCTGGGCGTCGGAGAGGCCATCCGACGTCCGTAAAAGGAGCTTCAAAGCACTACGACATTCGCGGTAGAAGGCACACTCGGCACGAGGTCTACGGCCGGCCTCCTCCTCGCACGAGTGCACACTTCTCAGGGATGGGAAATGTTTTCGGACATCTTCTTTCCAAAAGGTGCCCACCTCATCCAATCCGCGACACATTCGGTCTAGAAAGGTAATGCGAAGCATATATTGACGAATCTCAATGCTAGGCATACCCAGACCGCCCTCAGAGGGATGAAGGCAACAGATCTCGCGAGTTACCATAGGGGCCTTGTCTCTCCACAAAAAGGAGAACAAGGTCCGGACTAATGACATTAGTCTGGCATACGGGAGCGGAAGCACAGAAAGTCGGTAAAGGAGTATCGGATATATGTGTGAAACACATACCTCCGCCCTTCCCTTCAGGGAAAGTCTCCTCCGAGACCACAGTTTAACCGCGATCTCGGCCTTCCCCTGCACCTCCGACCAATTCATTTCCAACTGGAGATCAGGACCGAACCAGACGCCGAGTATCTTGATCGGCCCATCCGTCCAGAGGAAAGGTCCGGGAAGAGAAACTCCCTTCCACGCACCCAACCGCAAGCCCACAGACTTATCGCGGTTGATCTTGGCCCCTGTCACCATCTCATACCCACTGATCTCTTTGCTGACTTCGTTAATCTCGGCTCTGCTCGACACCAGAACCGAAACGTCGTCAGCATAGGCAGAATACCTGGCTGAGGTGGAAGCCCCAGGCAGGGAAATTCCGCGCAGGACCGGATTTGCCTTCAACTTGCGAAGGAATGGTTCCAACGCAAGAACGTAAAGCAGAGGCGAGAGCGGACAACCTTGACGAATGGAGCGAGACAATACGAAAGGCTTCGATCTTACGCCATTCACTTCCACCAGCGCACCGGGGGTCGCATACAAAAGTCGGATCCAGGAGCGAAAGTCGGCTCTGAAACCGGCAGCCGAAAGGACAGCCTCCAGAAATCGATGGTCAACCCTATCGAAGGCCTTGGACTGATCTAAATTGATCAGCGCGGCTTCACTGTCGACTTTTTCTAAGATCAAGCGTACCATGTGAAGGTTATCCTGAATAGTCCTGCCCTTCACAGCACAAGTCTGTTCGGGGCCAATCAGACTAGACAGGACAAGCTGCAAACGGTTGGCTAAGATCTTCGCCAAAATCTTTAAGTCAGTGTTTAACATCGTTAAAGGGCGAAAGTTCCCTAACCCATCCCCACCGCCCTTGTCCTTACGCAGCAACTTGATCACACCCCTGGTGAAGCGTTGGGGTAAAGACCCCTGCTTCATCCAGTGGTTGTAAATCAGTTCCAGCAAAGGAACAAAAACGTGCGACAACCTCAAGTACACTTCGTAGGGAAGACCATCTAATCCCGGAGACTTATCCAGGCCAACCTGCTTCAGCGCTTCCCAGATCTCCGACTCTGTAATGGGACCCTCGCACCTAGCCGCTTCAGCTGCCGAAAGGCAGGGAAAGTCAGCTAAATAGGCGTCGAACTGAGCAGAGCTCAGACCGGGCTCCCTGGTGAAAAGATCCTGAAAGTAGTCCCGAAACACCTCACATATGCCCGCGTTTGTAGTCACGGTCCGCTTATCCGGCAATGTGACGCATGCGATATGTCGCTTAGACGCGCTTCGATTTTCCTCTGCACGCAGTTCAGCGGCCATATTCGTTGCCTCAGAAGACATTCTTTTTAACCTAGCCCTAACTACCAGAGCTTGATCCTTCTTGATAAGCAAGGAGGACAACTCTGCCTTAGCTAAGGCTATGTCCCCACTAACACGGGATTTCACTGCCCGATCAACTTTATCTTCTAAAGCAGTTTGCGCCGCTAATCTATCTAGATTGAGTCGACGACTAAAATCGGCAGCAAACGTTCGAATATGAGATTTTAATTTGCCCCACCAGGCATTTCCCACAACCGCACCCGTCAATTCCCTTTGTATCATTAGTAGCAGCTGGTCCCGGAAACCCTGATCACCAAAAAGGGAACAGTTCAATTTCCAGTAACCAGCCAATCTAACCTTAGGCTTATCTAAGTTTACACGGACCCGGACAAGCCTATGATCCGTATAAACTATATAATGGAAACTTGGACAGCCTAAGAGCCCTACATCGACTCTCCTAACTAAGACCCGGTCCAGGTAGCTCGCAAGCGTCCCCGGAGCCGAGTTGCCACTATTTGTCCAAGTCCATGCTACCTCCCGAGGGTGTTCATTCCGGAACTTATCGACAAGATCAAACTCATCGATAAAGTCCCGAAATGGTTTCACATCCGGGTTGTTAGTACCTTGTTTATGCCCTATCCGATCTATATCGGGGTCAAGGACGGCATTCCAATCCCCCGCTAAAACTACCCGACGAGACGTCGTCAAGAAGGGCGCGATCTGCCGAAACAAAGCAGGCCGCTCGGAATGGCTATTGGGCGCATAAACCCCAATGAGACGTAGAACCTTATCCTTTATGGTAACATCCAGCACGCAAAGTCTGCCCGCCGGATCCGCGAAGACAAGGGTACAAGCAGCCTTCAAAGACTTGCTCACTAGCCAAGAGACACCCCTCGAACGACCATCAAAACAGGCTGAATAAACGGCGAACCCCTTAGACAGTATGTCCTCACGATCATGAGAAGAAAAACGGGTCTCTTGTAAACAACATACATTCACCCCGAGGCGCTGAAGATCACGAGTGAGCCTCGCCCTGCGAGACTCGGACCTCACGCCCCGGACATTTAAACTAGCTAACCAGAGAGCCATTGTCAAGCCGATTAGGGTTGTCCTTCAGGATAGAACATGGCTGGGGTGAGGACACCGACAGCTCGTCCCATAGATCCGGACGCCATCTCATTTTCGACGGTATCGTCTTGAGACAAGCCGCCGATGTCCGAGGGGTAGGTGAGTTTCAGGGCTCTATAAAGGGATGGGTGAACAAAAACTGGGACCCTCCCTTTCAGCTTTTGATCAGATTCATTTGATTCGGGGTCAAGAAGATAGGCAGCTGGGGGCACCATTTTGAGCGACGACTGGGCCTCCTCTATCATGCCCCAAATCTCCCGCGTACCCGGGCCAGTTCTGATTACGGTCAGTACTCTTTGTGCGGAAGGGAAATTTTCGGGCATCTCCACATCTGTATCATTGATTTTTTTAAAATTCCACAGAATTTTCAGCTCTTTAGGGTTTCGAGTCTGCCCGAAAACCCTTTCCGCCTGGTCCCGGGATACGCGGCAGACGTCTTCCCCAGGGAAATAAGGAGGCTTGAGCTTTTTTTTCTTCTTGTCCGTAGTTGTTTGTGAGTCCGGACTTCTGTACCTTTTTTTAAGTGGTGAATGAATGGGAGTAACCATTGGTGTGACATTAGGAGTAGTTGAAGGGGTCCATCCGGACGGCGTCCTCACCGGTGAAGGTTTGGACGAATGTAGAGATTTAGCCGGTGAGTTGGATACAGATTTGGGCGGAGCTGGTTTAGAGAACGATTTTTTTGATGCAGAAGGGGAAGACGGGGCAGAGGATAGGGGGCCCGGTGCCCCCAGCGATTTTTGCTTTTTAGCCCGCGTTTCATCCAGTTTGTTTTTTAGCTTTTTTATGTCTAAAATTTTTCTCCATCCGGGTTCATTGATTTTTTGCGCTTCGGTTGCATTGGATTCGTAAGACGCCGAGGCGTCGCCCTCCGAGCTGGTAGAGGGAATGGGGCTGTAGGTGACATTGTCCCTGGTGTCATGTTGGGACTGAAGAACCGCTGTTTGGGTCTTCCCCTTGCCTCTAACTACGAGGCGCCATTCCCCCTCCTCCTTCTCCTTATCCACACTTGTGGCAGGCGTCGGCTTCGGGGGTAATGAGGGACTATGCCCAACCGGGGGATTTTCCTCACCGGTCCGCCTCGCAGCTAGGCCCACTACAGGCGCCGCGGATTTTAGCTTCTCGGCCAAGGGGGGATTTTGGTCGCCAGCGACCGGAACTCCAGGGGCCTTCTTTCCTGGGCAGGAGGAGGAAAGGTGACCAGTCTCTCCACACCTCCAGCAAGTTGGTCTTCTACCGGTCACTATGACCGGCATTTTCCGGTCGCCATACTCCAAACAGTTGGGGACGGACTTGAAGGCCTTCTGGTCGAGCATTATGTCAAAAGTCCATCCCCCGTTCAAATTGTCGGAGAGAGCCCCTAAAATTTGGCCGAACTGCAAGAAAAATGCAGCCAGGAGCTCTCCCGAAATTTGAGGAGGAACTTCAAAGACGGCTACCCTAGTCCGCCTGCGGCCCTCATACTCCGTTCTGATGATAAAATCCTTCGTAATTAGCTCTTTCTTGGCCATGGCCAGGCAATCTTCTGGGGTGGGTAGCAGAATGTCCCACATGAAGAACCCTCTACCCTTTATTACTCTTTGGGGTTTTATCCCCAGGGACAAAAGTGATTTAATCACTGTTTCTTTTGTGGAGCGACAAATCTTTCTAGTTTTCTTATCCACCACAAAAATGGTCACCATTCTTTTTGAGAACACATCGAGTTCTTGGACAATATCGACGAACCCATCTTTATTAACAAGATGGGCGTACCCCTTCGCCTTATCCAAGAAATCCGCCATGTTCAAGATACAACTTGGTGGGGACTTCCAACATGAGGGCAATTCCTCGGCGGTCTTGACTTGTGCCTCCTTGGGCACTTCTACATTTTTGCTAGTGTCTTTTTTCGAGACACTAGCACCTTTTTTCAAACTTGGGCTAGTGTTAGCCTGCTTCTTTGTCGGTTTCTCCGGCGGGTCAGCTTTCGCCGCCGAACCGAACAGGTCTTTCTTCACATTTGACCGACTGGCTTCGTCGGCCATGGTGTATTGGTGTAGAGACTTCCAAACGCGGGTTCAATTTTTTGTTTTTTTTTCCGTGGAAAGGAGTTGTGGAAAAAAAAAAAAAAAAAAAAAAAAAAATTAAACAAATAAAGAAAAAGCCTGGATGAACCAGTAAATAAAATAGCAAAGACAAAAATAAAATAAAATGAACAAACTTGCACAAACAGAAAGAAATAAAAAGGTAAGATTAAAAAATAAAGATGGCGCTCAAAGGCTGCCAAAAAAAACAAAAACTCCTTTCTTTTTTTTTCAAAAAATTCAAATAAACAGTACAAAAGAAAAAGAAAAGAAAAAGTCTGGTTTGTAACCAGAAGAAAAAAAAATAAAAGTTTGCGGCCGAAGCCGCTAAAGAAAATAAACTAAAAACACAAGAAAAACAAACTAGTCAAACCAAAGAGAAAAGAATGCGACCGAAGTCGCTAATAAAATGAAAGTGGGTAAAATAAAAAATAAAAAATAAAGCTTTCTTTTTCTTTTTTTTCTTAAATGTACTTATTTTTTAAACAACAAAAAAAATAAAAAATAAAAAATTATGTGGGCCGAAGCCCCCAAAAAATAAAAACAAACAAAAGAAATGGAATAATAAAAAATTAAAACTTAGCAAAATGTCTTGGTGTGTTCAAAGAATATCGGTAATTCCAAAAAAGGTCGCCAAACGATTCCTCGTGGCCAAAAAAAAATAAGTTCGTCGCTGTGCAACACAAAAAAAAGACAATTATACGAGTTCAAAAAACACTGGTCACAAAAAGACGGATAACGTAACTCGGAGACAGCGTGTAAAGATATTTATTTATACAGTTTAATGTATAAAATGTGGCACAAGGCCAAAAAGGGGGGATGGGGAATGACGGTCTTCTTCTGTCTTAAGTCTAAACTTAGCTAGTCCCAGACACGGACCCAAACAAACCAACAATATTCCAATCACCAAAACAACACATTCACTCCTACCTTTCTTACCACGTCCACCATAACGCCTCGAATTCTCCATGAAGTCCTAACTAGTCCCCTTATGTACAAATATTGTTCGTGGGGGGAGGGTCATAAAATAACAATTTTTAAAAAGAACCCCAAATGATTATGTACAATATGACTTTTAAATTATTTACAATAAAAACTAAACAAAACTGTGTTAGTAATAAAACCCCCCACAAACCATAAATGTGGCAGCAAAATCAGTTAACTAGACGAAATCAATGCGGGGCTAAGAAAAAAAATAAGAAAAAACCATTCATTCCTCCAAGCATACACACAGACACTCACACATTCATACACAACAACAAATACGAAAAAGCACACACACGAGACGAAAGTCGCCCCGCATCCACCAGAGAACTGAAATCACTGACCACCTAACGAGGGAGGGGATGGGGAATTAAACGAAAGAAAAAATAGGGACAGAAATAAAAGGGGCCAATGCGCATGCATACCCTAGCTAAGTTTACTAGAAAAAAGGGAAAACTAAAGATTCAAATTCAAAAACCTAGTCTAACCTAAAATCAGGGTGGGTTGCCTATGTTCAACCCTGTTAGGACAAATCCTGTACCTAACCGACGTCCAAGTGCCACTCTAGGTCAGCCCCTTTCACTCTACACATTCGCGCAAGATTCACCCACCTTTTGCCAAATTCCGATGAGGTGAGCCGCCGCCTTTCCGTCCTAATCTTGACTTTAAGCTGATGCTTAAAGTACAAGATCAGTTGGGAAGAGGTGAACTTCTCGCCCTCATGGAATCCCTTCTGACGCGTCGTCCAAATCACGACTCTCATAATCCCTAGTAAGCAACAGAACACATAGTGTTCAGCCTTCGTCAATTGCGACACCACATTGCTACAAACAGAACTGGCTTCCAGGACAAAGAACTTTCCCTGCAGCATGCGAACCATGAGGCCTTCAACAAACTTGCACAACGGCACTACCGTCTTGCACTGAAAAAAGGCGTGACCAATGGTCTCGACTTCCCCAGTGCAGCGACGACAGTTTGGATATTTCTCCAAACCTGCTGAGCAGAGTCTCTTGCCTCCTCCTCGCACGAGTGCACACTTCTCAGGGATGGGAAATGTTTTCGGACATCTTCTTTCCAAAAGGTGCCCACCTCATCCAATCCGCGACACATTCGGTCTAGAAAGGTAATGCGAAGCATATATTGACGAATCTCAATGCTAGGCATACCCAGACCGCCCTCAGAGGGATGAAGGCAACAGATCTCGCGAGTTACCATAGGGGCCTTGTCTCTCCACAAAAAGGAGAACAAGGTCCGGACTAATGACATTAGTCTGGCATACGGGAGCGGAAGCACAGAAAGTCGGTAAAGGAGTATCGGATATATGTGTGAAACACATACCTCCGCCCTTCCCTTCAGGGAAAGTCTCCTCCGAGACCACAGTTTAACCGCGATCTCGGCCTTCCCCTGCACCTCCGACCAATTCATTTCCAACTGGAGATCAGGACCGAACCAGACGCCGAGTATCTTGATCGGCCCATCCGTCCAGAGGAAAGGTCCGGGAAGAGAAACTCCCTTCCACGCACCCAACCGCAAGCCCACAGACTTATCGCGGTTGATCTTGGCCCCTGTCACCATCTCATACCCACTGATCTCTTTGCTGACTTCGTTAATCTCGGCTCTGCTCGACACCAGAACCGAAACGTCGTCAGCATAGGCAGAATACCTGGCTGAGGTGGAAGCCCCAGGCAGGGAATTTCCGCGCAGGACCGGATTTGCCTTCAACTTGCGAAGGAATGGTTCCAACGCAAGAACGTAAAGCAGAGGCGAGAGCGGACAACCTTGACGAATGGAGCGAGACAATACGAAAGGCTTCGATCTTACGCCATTCACTTCCACCAGCGCACCGGGGGTCGCATACAAAAGTCGGATCCAGGAGCGAAAGTCGGCTCTGAAACCGGCAGCCGAAAGGACAGCCTCCAGAAATCGATGGTCAACCCTATCGAAGGCCTTGGACTGATCTAAATTGATCAGCGCGGCTTCACTGTCGACTTTTTCTAAGATCAAGCGTACCATGTGAAGGTTATCCTGAATAGTCCTGCCCTTCACAGCACAAGTCTGTTCGGGGCCAATCAGACTAGACAGGACAAGCTGCAAACGGTTGGCTAAGATCTTCGCCAAAATCTTTAAGTCAGTGTTTAACATCGTTAAAGGGCGAAAGTTCCCTAACCCATCCCCACCGCCCTTGTCCTTACGCAGCAACTTGATCACACCCCTGGTGAAGCGTTGGGGTAAAGACCCCTGCTTCATCCAGTGGTTGTAAATCAGTTCCAGCAAAGGAACAAAAACGTGCGACAACCTCAAGTACACTTCGTAGGGAAGACCATCTAATCCCGGAGACTTATCCAGGCCAACCTGCTTCAGCGCTTCCCAGATCTCCGACTCTGTAATGGGACCCTCGCACCTAGCCGCTTCAGCTGCCGAAAGGCAGGGAAAGTCAGCTAAATAGGCGTCGAACTGAGCAGAGCTCAGACCGGGCTCCCTGGTGAAAAGATCCTGAAAGTAGTCCCGAAACACCTCACATATGCCCGCGTTTGTAGTCACGGTCCGCTTATCCGGCAATGTGACGCATGCGATATGTCGCTTAGACGCGCTTCGATTTTCCTCTGCACGCAGTTCAGCGGCCATATTCGTTGCCTCAGAAGACATTCTTTTTAACCTAGCCCTAACTACCAGAGCTTGATCCTTCTTGATAAGCAAGGAGGACAACTCTGCCTTAGCTAAGGCTATGTCCCCACTAACACGGGATTTCACTGCCCGATCGACTTTATCTTCTAAAGCAGTTTGCGCCGCTAATCTATCTAGATTGAGTCGACGACTAAAATCGGCAGCAAACGTTCGAATATGAGATTTTAATTTGCCCCACCAGGCATTTCCCACAACCGCACCCGTCAATTCCCTTTGGATCATTAGTAAAAGCTGGTCCCGGAAACCCTGATCACCAAAAAGGGAACAGTTCAATTTCCAGTAACCAGCCAATCTAACCTTAGGCTTATCTAAGTTTACACGGACCCGGACAAGCCTATGATCCGTATAAACTATATAATGGAAACTTGGACAGCCTAAGAGCCCTACATCGACTCTCCTAACTAAGACCCGGTCCAGGTAGCTCGCAAGCGTCCCCGGAGCCGAGTTGCCACTATTTGTCCAAGTCCATGCTACCTCCCGAGGGTGTTCATTCCGGAACTTATCGACAAGATCAAACTCATCGATAAAGTCCCGAAATGGTTTCACATCCGGGTTGTTAGTACCTTGTTTATGCCCTATCCGATCTATATCGGGGTCAAGGACGGCATTCCAATCCCCCGCTAAAACTACCCGACGAGACGTCGTCAAGAACGGCGCGACCTGCCGAAACAAAGCAGGCCGCTCGGAATGGCTATTGGGCGCATAAACCCCAATGAGACGTAGAACCTTATCCTTTATGGTAACATCCAGCACGCAAAGTCTGCCCGCCGGATCCGCGAAGACAAGGGTACAAGCAGCCTTCAAAGACTTGCTCACTAGCCAAGAGACACCCCTCGAACGACCATCAAAACAGGCTGAATAAACGGCGAACCCCTTAGACAGTATGTCCTCACGATCATGAGAAGAAAAACGGGTCTCTTGTATACAACATACATTCACCCCGAGGCGCTGAAGATCACGAGTGAGCCTCGCCCTGCGAGACTCGGACCTCACGCCCCGGACATTTAAACTAGCTAACCAGAGAGCCATTGTCAAGCCGATTAGGGTTGTCCTTCAGGATAGAACATGGCTGGGGTGAGGACACCGACAGCTCGTCCCATAGATCCGGACGCCATCTCATTTTCGACGGTATCGTCTTGAGACAAGCCGCCGATGTCCGAGGGGTAGGTGAGTTTCAGGGCTCTATAAAGGGATGGGTGAACAAAAACTGGGACCCTCCCTTTCAGCTTTTGATCAGATTCATTTGATTCGGGGTCAAGAAGATAGGCAGCTGGGGGCACCATTTTGAGCGACGACTGGGCCTCCTCTATCATGCCCCAAATCTCCCGCGTACCCGGGCCAGATCTAATAACAGTCAGGATTCTTGAGGCCGAAGGGAAGTTGTTCGGATTCTCCACATCTAGGCCATTTACTTTTTTAAAATTCCAAAGAATCTTCAGATCTTTTGGGTTGCGTGTTTGGCCAAAAACCCTTTCTGCTTGGTCCCGGGGTACGCGGCAGACGTCTTCCCCTGGGAGATATGGTGGTTTGATTTTTTTCTTTTTCTTGTCAGTAATGGATTGAGCGTCTGGACTTCTTAATCTTTTTTTTTGAGGTGAATGTATGGGAGTTGACATGGGTGAGACATTGGGGGTGGTAGATGGTGTCCACCCGGTAGGCGTCCTCACTGGCGAAGGTTTAGAAGAATGACGCGATTTTGCTGGTGAGCTTGATGCAGATTTGGGCGGAGGTGGTTTTAAGAAAGACTTTTTAGATGAAGAAGGGGAAGACGGGGCAGAGGATAGGGAGCCCGGTGCCCCCAGCGATTTTTGCTTTTTAGCCCGCGTTTCATCCAGTTTGTCTTTTAGCTTTTTGATGTCTAAAATCTTCCTCCAGCCCGGTTCATTGAGTTTTTGCGCTTCGGTTGCTTTGGATTCGTAAGACGCCGAGGCGTCGCCCTCCGAGCTGGTAGAGGGAATGGGGCTGTAGGTGACATTGTCCCTGGTGTCATGTTGGGACTGAAGAACCGCTGTTTGGGTCTTCCCCTTGCCTCTAACTACGAGGCGCCATTCCCCCTCCTCCTTCTCCTTCTCCACACTAGTGGCAGGCGTCGGCTTCGGGGGTAATGAGGGACTAGGCCCAACCGGGGGATTTTCCTCACCGGTCCGCCTCGCAGCTAGGCCCACTACAGGCGCCGCGGATTTTAGCTTCTCGGCCAAGGGGGGATTTTGGTCGCCAGCGACCGGAACTCCAGGGGCCTTCTTTCCTGGGCAGGAGGAGGAAAGGTGACCAGTCTCTCCACACCTCCAGCAAGTTGGTCTTCTACCGGTCACTATGACCGGCATTTTCCGGTCGCCATACTCCAAACAGTTGGGGACGGACTTGAAGGCCTTCTGGTCGAGCATTATGTCAAAAGTCCATCCCCCGTTCAAATTGTCGGAGAGAGCCCCTAAAATTTGGCCGAACTGCAAGAAAAATGCAGCCAGGAGCTCTCCCGAAATTTGAGGAGGAACTTCAAAGACGGCTACCCTAGTCCGCCTGCGGCCCTCATACTCCGTTCTGATGATAAAATCCTTCGTAATTAGCTCTTTCTTGGCCATGGCCAGGCAATCTTCTGGGGTGGGCAGCAGAATGTCCCACATGAAGAACCCTCTACCCTTTATTACTCTTTGGGGTTTTATCCCCAGGGACAAAAGTGATTTAATCACTGTGTCTTTTGTGGAGCGACAAATCTTTCTAGTTTTCTTATCCACCACAAAAATAGTCACCATTCTTTTTGAGAACACATCGAGTTCTTGGACAATATCGACGAACCCATCTTTATTAACAAGATGGGCGTACCCCTTCGCCTTATCCAAGAAATCCGCCATGTTCAAGATACAACTTGGGGGGGACTTCCAACATGAGGGCAATTCCTCGGCGGTCTTGACTTGTGCCTCCTTGGGCACTTCTACATTTTTGCTAGTGTCTTTTTTCAAGACACTAGCACCTTTTTTCAAACTTGGGCTAGTGTTAGCCTGCTTCTTTGTCGGTTTCTCCGGCGGGTCAGCTTTCGCCGCCGAACCGAACAGGTCTTTCTTCACATTTGACCGACTGGCTTCGTCGGCCATGGTGAATTAAAGTTGAGACTTCCAACTGCGGAAGTTGTGGAAAGGAGTTGGGAGAGAGGGTAAAAAAAAAAAAAAAAAAAAAAAAAGCCTGGATGAACCAGTAAATAAAATGGCAAATGAGACAAAAATAAATAAAATGAACAAACTTGTACAAACAGAAAGAAATAAAAAAAATAAAGATGGCGCTGAAAGCCTGCCGAAAATAAAAGAAAAAACAAAAACTCCTTTCTTTTTTTCAAAAAATTCAATTAAACTGTACAAAAGAAAAAGAAAAAGTCTGGTTTGTAACCAGACAAAAAAATAAAAGTTTGCGGCCGAAGCCGCTAAAGAAAATAAACTAAAAACACAAGAAAAACAAACTAGTCAAATCAAAAAGAAAAGAATGCGACCGAAGTCGCTAATAAAATGAAAGTGGGTAAAATAAAAAAACGAAATAAAAAATAAAGCTTTCTTTTTCTTTTTTTCTTAAGATGTACTTATTTTTTTAACAACAAAAAAATAAAAAAAATAAAAAAAAAAAAAAAATTATGTGGGCCGAAGCCCCCAAAAAATAAAAACAAACAAAAGAAAAGGAAGAATAAAAAATTAAAACTTAGCAAAATGTCTTGGTGTGTTCAAAGAATATCGGTAATTCCAACAAAGGTCGCAAAACAATTCCTCGTGGCCAAAAAAAAAAAATCAAATTCGTCGCTGTGCAACACAAAAAATGACAATTATACAAGTTCAAAAAACACCGGTCACAAAAAGACGGAAAACGTAACTCGGAGACAGCGTGTAAAGATATTTATTTATACAAAATTTTATGTATAAAATGTGGCACAAGGCCTAAAAGGGGGATGGGGAATGACGGTCTTCTTCTGTCTTAAATCTAAACTTAGCTAGTCCCAGACACGGACCCAAACAAACCAACAATATTCCAATCACCAAAACAACACATTCACTCCTACCTTTCTTACCACGCCCACCATAACGCCTCGAATTCTCCATGAAGTCCTAACTAGTCCCCTTATGTACAAATATTGTTCGTGGGGGGAGGGTCATAAAATAACAATTTTTAAAAAGAGCCCCAAATGATTTTGTACAATATGACTTAAAAATATTTACAATAAAACTAAACAAAACTGTGTTAGTAATAAAACCCCCCACAAACCATAAATGTGGCAGCAAAATCAGTTAACTAGACGAAATCAATGCGGGGCTGAGAAAAATAAGAAAAAACCATCCATTCCTCCAAGCATTCACACAGACACTCACACATTCATACACAACAACAAATACGAAAAAGCACACACACGAAACGAAAGTCGCCCCGCATCCACCAGAGAACTGAAATCACTGACCACCTAACGAGGGAGGGGATGGGGAATTAAACGAAAGAAAAAAAAATAGGGACAGAAATAAAAGGGGCCAATGCGCATGCATACCCTAGCTAAGTTTACTAGAAAAAAGGGGAAAACTAAAGATTCAAATTCAAAAACCTAGTCTAACCTAAAATCAGGGTGGGTTGCCTATGTTCAACCCTGTTAGGACAAATCCTGTACCTAACCGACGTCCAAGTGCCACTCTAGGTCAGCCCCTTTCACTCTACACATTCGCGCAAGATTCACCCACCTTTTGCCAAATTCCGATGAGGTGAGCCGCCGCCTTTCCGTCCTAATCTTGACTTTAAGCTGATGCTTAAAGTACAAGATCAGTTGGGAAGAGGTGAACTTCTCGCCCTCATGGAATCCCTTCTGACGCGTCGTCCAAATCACGACTCTCATAATCCCTAGTAAGCAACAGAACACATAGTGTTCAGCCTTCGTCAATTGCGACACCACATTGCTACAAACAGAACTGGCTTCCAGGACAAAGAACTTTCCCTGCAGCATGCGAACCATGAGGCCTTCAACAAACTTGCACAACGGCACTACCGTCTTGCACTGAAAAAAGGCGTGACCAATGGTCTCGACTTCGCCAGTGCAGCGACGACAGTTTGGATATTTCTCCAAACCTGCTGAACAGAGTCTCTTGCCGACCCAGAGGGCCTCACGAATCATCAGCCAGGTGAGTGATGCCTCATCGTTATTGAGACATTTCAACCCAGGCGCCCAAGGCCACATCGAGCGAGCCTCCTGCTTCGTAAGACCGAGCTCGTCGATCAGATCATCTTGAACGGACCCCCTAACTAACAATCGATACAATGCCTTACGAGACAACGCCTGGGCGTCGGAGAGGCCATCCGACGTCCGTAAAAGGAGCTTCAAAGCACTACGACATTCGCGGTAGAAGGCACACTCGGCACGAGGTCTACGGCCGGCCTCCTCCTCGCACGAGTGCACACTTCTCAGGGATGGGAAATGTTTTCGGACATCTTCTTTCCAAAAGGTGCCCACCTCATCCAATCCGCGACACATTCGGTCTAGAAAGGTAATGCGAAGCATATATTGACGAATCTCAATGCTAGGCATACCCAGACCGCCCTCAGAGGGATGAAGGCAACAGATCTCGCGAGTTACCATAGGGGCCTTGTCTCTCCACAAAAAGGAGAACAAGGTCCGGACTAATGACATTAGTCTGGCATACGGGAGCGGAAGCACAGAAAGTCGGTAAAGGAGTATAGGATATATGTGTGAAACACATACCTCCGCCCTTCCCTTCAGGGAAAGTCTCCTCCGAGACCACAGTTTAACCGCGATCTCGGCCTTCCCCTGCACCTCCGACCAATTCATTTCCAACTGGAGATCAGGACCGAACCAGACGCCGAGTATCTTGATCGGCCCATCCGTCCAGAGGAAAGGTCCGGGAAGAGAAACTCCCTTCCACGCACCCAACCGCAAGCCCACAGACTTATCGCGGTTGATCTTGGCCCCTGTCACCATCTCATACCCACTGATCTCTTTGCTGACTTCGTTAATCTCGGCTCTGCTCGACACAAGAACCGAAACGTCGTCAGCATAGGCAGAATACCTGGCTGAGGTGGAAGCCCCAGGCAGGGAAATTCCGCGCAGGACCGGATTTGCCTTCAACTTGCGAAGGAATGGTTCCAACGCAAGAACGTAAAGCAGAGGCGAGAGCGGACAACCTTGACGAATGGAGCGAGACAATACGAAAGGCTTCGATCTTACGCCATTCACTTCCACCAGCGCACCGGGGGTCGCATACAAAAGTCGGATCCAGGAGCGAAAGTCGGCTCTGAAACCGGCAGCCGAAAGGACAGCCTCCAGAAATCGATGGTCAACCCTATCGAAGGCCTTGGACTGATCTAAATTGATCAGCGCGGCTTCACTGTCGACTTTTTCTAAGATCAAGCGTACCATGTGAAGGTTATCCTGAATAGTCCTGCCCTTCACAGCACAAGTCTGTTCGGGGCCAATCAGACTAGACAGGACAAGCTGCAAACGGTTGGCTAAGATCTTCGCCAAAATCTTTAAGTCAGTGTTTAACATCGTTAAAGGGCGAAAGTTCCCTAACCCATCCCCACCGCCCTTGTCCTTACGCAGCAACTTGATCACACCCCTGGTGAAGCGTTGGGGTAAAGACCCCTGCTTCATCCAGTGGTTGTAAATCAGCTCCAGCAAAGGAACAAAAACGTGCGACAACCTCAAGTACACTTCGTAGGGAAGACCATCTAATCCCGGAGACTTATCCAGGCCAACCTGCTTCAGCGCTTCCCAGATCTCCGACTCTGTAATGGGACCCTCGCACCTAGCCGCTTCAGCTGCCGAAAGGCAGGGAAAGTCAGCTAAATAGGCGTCGAACTGAGCAGAGCTCAGACCGGGCTCCCTGGTGAAAAGATCCTGAAAGTAGTCCCGAAACACCTCACATATGCCCGCGTTTGTAGTCACGGTCCGCTTATCCGGCAACGTGACGCATGCGATATGTCGCTTAGACGCGCTTCGATTTTCCTCTGCACGCAGTTCAGCGGCCATATTCGTTGCCTCAGAAGACATTCTTTTTAACCTAGCCCTAACTACCAGAGCTTGATCCTTCTTGATAAGCAAGGAGGACAACTCTGCCTTAGCTAAGGCTATATCCCCACTAACACGGGATTTCACTGCCCGATCGACTTTATCTTCTAAAGCAGTTTGCGCCGCTAATCTATCTAGATTGAGTCGACGACTAAAATCGGCAGCAAACGTTCGAATATGAGATTTTAATTTGCCCCACCAGGCATTTCCCACAACCGCACCCGTCAATTCCCTTTGGATCATTAGTAAAAGCTGGTCCCGGAAACCCTGATCACCAAAAAGGGAACAGTTCAATTTCCAGTAACCAGCCAATCTAACCTTAGGCTTATCTAAGTTTACACGGACCCGGACAAGCCTATGATCCGTATAAACTATATAATGGAAACTTGGACAGCCTAAGAGCCCTACATCGACTCTCCTAACTAGGACCCGGTCCAGGTAGCTCGCAAGCGTCCCCGGAGCCGAGTTGCCACTATTTGTCCAAGTCCATGCTACCTCCCGAGGGTGTTCATTCCGGAACCTATCGACAAGATCAAACTCATCGATAAAGTCCCGAAATGGTTTCACATCCGGGTTGTTAGTACCTTGTTTATGCCCTATACGATCTATATCGGGGTCAAGGACGGCATTCCAATCCCCCGCTAAAACTACCCGACGAGACGTCGTCAAGAACGGCGCGATCTGCCGAAACAAAGCAGGCCGCTCGGAATGGCTATTGGGCGCATAAACCCCAATGAGACGTAGAACCTTATCCTTTATGGTAACATCCAGCACGCAAAGTCTGCCCGCCGGATCCGCGAAGACAAGGGTACAAGCAGCCTTCAAAGACTTGCTCACTAGCCAAGAGACACCCCTCGAACGACCATCAAAACAGGCTGAATAAACGGCGAACCCCTTAGACAGTATGTCCTCACGATCATGAGAAGAAAAACGGGTCTCTTGTAAACAACATACATTCACCCCGAGGCGCTGAAGATCACGAGTGAGCCTCGCCCTGCGAGACTCGGACCTCACGCCCCGGACATTTAAACTAGCTAACCAGAGAGCCATTGTCAAGCCGATTAGGGTTGTCCTTCAGGATAGAACATGGCTGGGGTGAGGACACCGACAGCTCGTCCCATAGATCCGGACGCCATCTCATTTTCGACGGTATCGTCTTGAGACAAGCCGCCGATGTCCGAGGGGTAGGTGAGTTTCAGGGCTCTATAAAGGGATGGGTGAACAAAAACTGGGACCCTCCCTTTCAGCTTTTGATCAGATTCATTTGATTCGGGGTCAAGAAGATAGGCAGCTGGGGGCACCATTTTGAGCGACGACTGGGCCTCCTCTATCATGCCCCAAATCTCCCGCGTACCCGGGCCAGTTCTGATTACGGTCAGTACTCTTTGTGCGGAAGGGAAATTTTCGGGCATCTCCACATCTGTATTATTGATTTTTTTAAAATTCCACAGAATTTTCAGCTCTTTAGGGTTTCTTGTCTGCCCGAAAACCCTTTCCGCCTGGTCCCGGGATACGCGGCAGACGTCTTCCCCAGGGAAATAAGGAGGCTTGAGCTTTTTTTTCTTCTTGTCAGTAGTTGTTTGTGAGTCCGGACTTCTGTACCTTTTTTTAAGTGGTGAATGAATGGGAGTAACCATTGGTGTGACATTAGGAGTAGTTGAAGGGGTCCATCCGGACGGCGTCCTCACCGGAGAAGGTTTGGACGAATGTAGAGATTTAGCCGGTGAGTTGGATACAGATTTGGGCGGAGCTGGTTTAGAGAACGATTTTTTTGATGCAGAAGGGGAAGACGGGGCAGAGGATAGGGGGCCCGGTGCCCCCAGCGATTTTTGCTTTTTAGCCCGCGTTTCATCCAGTTTGTTTTTTAGCTTTTTTATGTCTAAAATTTTTCTCCATCCGGGTTCATTGATTTTTTGCGCTTCGGTTGCATTGGATTCGTAAGACGCCGAGGCGTCGCCCTCCGAGCTGGTAGAGGGAATGGGGCTGTAGGTGACATTGTCCCTGGTGTCATGTTGGGACTGAAGAACCGCTGTTTGGGTCTTCCCCTTGCCTCTAACTACGAGGCGCCATTCCCCCTCCTCCTTCTCCTTCTCCACACTTGTGGCAGGCGTCGGCTTCGGGGGTAATGAGGGACTATGCCCAACCGGGGGATTTTCCTCACCGGTCCGCCTCGCAGCTAGGCCCACTACAGGCGCCGCGGATTTTAGCTTCTCGGCCAAGGGGGGATTTTGGTCGCCAGCGACCGGAACTCCAGGGGCCTTCTTTCCTGGGCAGGAGGAGGAAAGGTGACCAGTCTCTCCACACCTCCAGCAAGTTGGTCTTCTACCGGTCACTATGACCGGCATTTTCCGGTCGCCATACTCCAAACAGTTGGGGACGGACTTGAAGGCCTTCTGGTCGAGCATTATGTCAAAAGTCCATCCCCCGTTCAAATTGTCGGAGAGAGCCCCTAAAATTTGGCCGAACTGCAAGAAAAATGCAGCCAGGAGCTCTCCCGAAATTTGAGGAGGAACTTCAAAGACGGCTACCCTAGTCCGCCTGCGGCCCTCATACTCCGTTCTGATGATAAAATCCTTCGTAATTAGCTCTTTCTTGGCCATGGCCAGGCAATCTTCTGGGGTGGGCAGCAGAATGTCCCACATGAAGAACCCTCTACCCTTTATTACTCTTTGGGGTTTTATCCCCAGGGACAAAAGTGATTTAATCACTGTTTCTTTTGTGGAGCGACAAATCTTTCTAGTTTTCTTATCCACCACAAAAATGGTCACCATTCTTTTTGAGAACACATCGAGTTCTTGGACAATATCGACGAACCCATCTTTATTAACAAGATGGGCGTACCCCTTCGCCTTATCCAAGAAATCCGCCATGTTCAAGATACAACTTGGGGGGGACTTCCAACATGAGGGCAATTCCTCGGCGGTCTTGACTTGTGCCTCCTTGGGCACTTCTACATTTTTGCTAGTGTCTTTTTTCGAGACACTAGCACCTTTTTTCAAACTTGGGCTAGTGTTAGCCTGCTTCTTTGTCGGTTTCTCCGGCGGGTCAGCTTTCGCCGCCGAACCGAACAGGTCTTTCTTCACATTAGACCGACTGGCTTCGTCGGCCATGGTGAATTAAATTTGAGACTTCCAACTGCGGAAGTTGTGGAAAGGAGTTGGGAGAGAGGGTAAAAAAAAAAAAAAAAAAAAAAAAAATTAAACAAATAAAGAAAAAGCCTGGATGAACCAGTAAATAAAATAGCAAAGACAAAAATAAAATAAAATGAACAAACTTGCACAAACAGAAAGAAATAAAAAGGTAAGATTAAAAAATAAAGATGGCGCTCAAAGGCTGCCAAAAAAACAAAAACTCCTTTCTTTTTTTCCAAGAAATTCAAATAAACAGTACAAAAGAAAAAGAAAAGAAAAAGTCTGGTTTGTAACCAGAAGAAAAAAAATAAAAGTTTGCGGCCGAAGCCGCTAAAGAAAATAAACTAAAAACACAAGAAAAACAAACTAGTCAAATCAAAAAGAAAAGAATGCGACCGAAGTCGCTAATAAAATGAAAATGGGTAAAAAAAATAAAAACGAAATAAAAAATAAAGATTTCTTTTTCTTTTTTTCTTAAAATGTACTTATTTTTTTAACAACAAAAAAAAAATAAAACAATAAAAAATTATGTGGGCCGAAGCCCCCAAAAAATAAAAACAAACAAAAGAAAAAGAAGAATAAAAAATTAAAACTTAGCAAAATGTCTTGGTGTGTTCAAAGAATATCGGTAATTCCAACAAAGGTCGCCAAACGATTCCTCGTGGCCAAAAAAAAAATAAGTTCGTCGCTGTGCAACACAAAAAAAAAGACAATTATCCAAGTTCAAAAAACACTGGTCACAAAAAGACGGATAACGTAACTCGGAGACAGCGTGTAAAGATATTTATTTATACAAAATTTTATGTATAAAATGTGGCACAAGGCCTAAAAGGGGGATGGGGAATGACGGTCTTCTTCTGTCTTAAATCTAAACTTAGCTAGTCCCAGACACGGACCCAAACAAACCAACAACATTCCAATCACCAAAACAACACATTCACTCCTACCTTTCTTACCACGTCCACCATAACGCCTCAAAATCTCCATGAAGTCCTAACTAGTCCCCTTATGTACAAATATTGTTCGTGGGGGGAGGGTCATAAAATAACAATTTTTTAAAAAGAACCCCAAATGATTTTGTACAAATATGACTTAAAATTATTTACAATAAAACTAAACAAAACTGAGTTAGTAATAAAACCCCCCACAAACCATAAATGTGGCAGCAAAATCAGTTAACTAGACGAAATCAATGCGGGGCTAAGAAAAAATAAGAAAAAACATTCATTCCTCCAAGCATTCACACAGACACTCACACATTCATACACAACAACAAATACGAAAAAGCACACACACGAAACGAAAGTCGCCCCGCATCCACCAGAGAACTGAAATCACTGACCACCTAACGAGGGAGGGGATGGGGAATTAAACGAAAGAAAAAAATAGGGACAGAAATAAAAGGGGCCAATGCGCATGCATACCCTAGCTAAGTTTACTAGAAAAAAGGGAAAACTAAAGATTCAAATTCAAAAACCTAGTCTAACCTAAAATCAGGGTGGGTTGCCTATGTTCAACCCTGTTAGGACAAATCCTGTACCTAACCGACGTCCAAGTGCCACTCTAGGTCAGCCCCTTTCACTCTACACATTCGCGCAAGATTCACCCACCTTTTGCCAAATTCCGATGAGGTGAGCCGCCGCCTTTCCGTCCTAATCTTGACTTTAAGCTGATGCTTAAAGTACAAGATCAGTTGGGAAGAGGTGAACTTCTCGCCCTCATGGAATCCCTTCTGACGCGTCGTCCAAATCACGACTCTCATAATCCCTAGTAAGCAACAGAACACATAGTGTTCAGCCTTCGTCAATTGCGACACCACATTGCTACAAACAGAACTGGCTTCCAGGACAAAGAACTTTCCCTGCAGCATGCGAACCATGAGGCCTTCAACAAACTTGCACAACGGCACTACCGTCTTGCACTGAAAAAAGGCGTGACCAATGGTCTCGACTTCGCCAGTGCAGCGACGACAGTTTGGATATTTCTCCAAACCTGCTGAACAGAGTCTCTTGCCGACCCAGAGGGCCTCACGAATCATCAGCCAGGTGAGTGATGCCTCATCGTTATTGAGACATTTCAACCCAGGCGCCCAAGGCCACATCGAGCGAGCCTCCTGCTTCGTAAGACCGAGCTCGTCGATCAGATCATCTTGAACGGACCCCCTAACTAACAATCGATACAATGCCTTACGAGACAACGCCTGGGCGTCGGAGAGGCCATCCGACGTCCGTAAAAGGAGCTTCAAAGCACTACGACATTCGCGGTAGAAGGCACACTCGGCACGAGGTCTACGGCCGGCCTCCTCCTCGCACGAGTGCACACTTCTCAGGGATGGGAAATGTTTTCGGACATCTTCTTTCCAAAAGGTGCCCACCTCATCCAATCCGCGACACATTCGGTCTAGAAAGGTAATGCGAAGCATATATTGACGAATCTCAATGCTAGGCATACCCAGACCGCCCTCAGAGGGATGAAGGCAACAGATCTCGCGAGTTACCATAGGGGCCTTGTCCCTCCACAAAAAGGAGAACAAGGTCCGGACTAATGACATTAGTCTGGCATACGGGAGCGGAAGCACAGAAAGTCGGTAAAGGAGTATCGGATATATGTGTGAAACACATACCTCCGCCCTTCCCTTCAGGGAAAGTCTCCTCCGAGACCACAGTTTAACCGCGATCTCGGCCTTCCCCTGCACCTCCGACCAATTCATTTCCAACTGGAGATCAGGACCGAACCAGACGCCGAGTATCTTGATCGGCCCATCCGTCCAGAGGAAAGGTCCGGGAAGAGAAACTCCCTTCCACGCACCCAACCGCAAGCCCACAGACTTATCGCGGTTGATCTTGGCCCCTGTCACCATCTCATACCCACTGATCTCTTTGCTGACTTCGTCAATCTCGGCTCTGCTCGACACAAGAACCGAAACGTCGTCAGCATAGGCAGAATACCTGGCTGAGGTGGAAGCCCCAGGCAGGGAAATTCCGCGCAGGACCGGATTTGCCTTCAACTTGCGAAGGAATGGTTCCAACGCAAGAACGTAAAGCAGAGGCGAGAGCGGACAACCTTGACGAATGGAGCGAGACAATACGAAAGGCTTCGATCTTACGCCATTCACTTCCACCAGCGCACCGGGGGTCGCATACAAAAGTCGGATCCAGGAGCGAAAGTCGGCTCTGAAACCGGCAGCCGAAAGGACAGCCTCCAGAAATCGATGGTCAACCCTATCGAAGGCCTTGGACTGATCTAAATTGATCAGCGCGGCTTCACTGTCGACTTTTTCTAAGATCAAGCGTACCATGTGAAGGTTATCCTGAATAGTCCTGCCCTTCACAGCACAAGTCTGTTCGGGGCCAATCAGACTAGACAGGACAAGCTGCAAACGGTTGGCTAAGATCTTCGCCAAAATCTTTAAGTCAGTGTTTAACATCGTTAAAGGGCGAAAGTTCCCTAACCCATCCCCACCGCCCTTGTCCTTACGCAGCAACTTGATCACACCCCTGGTGAAGCGTTGGGGTAAAGACCCCTGCTTCATCCAGTGGTTGTAAATCAGTTCCAGCAAAGGAACAAAAACGTGCGACAACCTCAAGTACACTTCGTAGGGAAGACCATCTAATCCCGGAGACTTATCCAGGCCAACCTGCTTCAGCGCTTCCCAGATCTCTGACTCTGTAATGGGACCCTCGCACCTAGCCGCTTCAGCTGCCGAAAGGCAAGGAAAGTCAGCTAAATAGGCGTCGAACTGAGCAGAGCTCAGACCGGGCTCCCTGGTGAAAAGATCCTGAAAGTAATCCCGAAACACCTCACATATGCCCGCGTTTGTAGTCACGGTCCGCTTATCCGGCAACGTGACACATGCGATATGTCGCTTAGACGCACTTCGATTTTCCTCTGCACGCAGTTCAGCGGCCATATTCGTAGCCTCAGAAGACATTCTTTTTAACCTAGCCCTAACTACCAGAGCTTGATCCTTCTTGATAAGCAAGGAGGACAACTCTGCCTTAGCTACGGCTATGTCCCCACTAACACGGGATTTCACTGCCCGATCAACTTTATCTTCTAAAGCAGTTTGCGCCGCTAATCTATCTAGATTGAGTCGACGACTAAAATCGGCAGCAAACGTTCGAATATGAGATTTTAATTTGCCCCACCAGGCATTTCCCACAACCGCACCCGTCAATTCCCTTTGTATCATTAGTAAAAGCTGGTCCCGGAAACCCTGATCACCAAAAAGGGAACAGTTCAATTTCCAGTAACCAGCCAATCTAACCTTAGGCTTATCTAAGTTTACACGGACCCGGACAAGCCTATGATCCGTGTAAACTATATAATGGAAACTTGGACAGCCTAAGAGCCCTACATCGACTCTCCTAACTAGGACCCGGTCCAGGTAGCTCGCAAGCGTCCCGGGAGCCGAGTTGCCACTATTTGTCCAAGTCCATGCTACCTCCCGAGGGTGTTCATTCCGGAACTTATCGACAAGATCAAACTCATCGATAAAGTCCCGAAATGGTTTCACATCCGGGTTGTTAGTACCTTGTTTATGCCCTATACGATCTATATCGGGGTCAAGGACGGCATTCCAATCCCCCGCTAAAACTACCCGACGAGACGTCGTCAAGAACGGCGCGATCTGCCGAAACAAAGCAGGCCGCTCGGAATGGCTATTGGGCGCATAAACCCCAATGAGACGTAGAACCTTATCCTTTATGGTAACATCCAGCACGCAAAGTCTGCCCGCCGGATCCGCGAAGACAAGGGTACAAGCAGCCT
Source organism: Acanthosepion lycidas (assembly GCA_963932145.1). NCBI lineage: Eukaryota > Metazoa > Mollusca > Cephalopoda > Sepiida > Sepiidae > Acanthosepion > Acanthosepion lycidas. The sequence continues at coordinate 24,963,956 of OZ010603.1, forward strand.
TCAAAGACTTGCTCACTAGCCAAGAGACACCCCTCGAACGACCATCAAAACAGGCTGAATAAACGGCGAACCCCTTAGACAGTATGTCCTCACGATCATGAGAAGAAAAACGGGTCTCTTGTATACAACATACATTCACCCCGAGGCGCTGAAGATCACGAGTGAGCCTCGCCCTGCGAGACTCGGACCTCACGCCCCGGACATTTAAACTAGCTAACCAGAGAGCCATTGTCAAGCCGATTAGGGTTGTCCTTCAGGATAGAACATGGCTGGGGTGAGGACACCGACAGCTCGTCCCATAGATCCGGACGCCATCTCATTTTCGACGGTATCATCTTGAGACAAGCCGCCGATGTCCGAGGGGTAGGTGAGTTTCAGGGCTCTATAAAGGGATGGGTGAACAAAAACTGGGACCCTCCCTTTCAGCTTTTGATCAGATTCATTTGATTCGGGGTCAAGAAGATAGGCAGCTGGGGGCACCATTTTGAGCGACGACTGGGCCTCCTCTATCATGCCCCAAATCTCCCGCGTACCCGGGCCAGTTCTGATTACGGTCAGTACTCTTTGTGCGGAAGGGAAATTTTCGGGCATCTCCACATCTGTATCATTGATTTTTTTAAAATTCCACAGAATTTTCAGCTCTTTAGGGTTTCGTGTCTGCCCGAAAACCCTTTCCGCCTGGTCCCGGGATACGCGGCAGACGTCTTCCCCAGGGAAATAAGGAGGTTTGAGCTTTTTTTTCTTCTTGTCAGTAGTTGTTTGCGAGTCTGGACTTCTGTACCTTTTTTTTAGTGGTGAATGAATGGGAGTAGCCATAGGTGTGACATTAGGAGTGGTTGAAGGGGTCCATCCGGACGGCGTCCTCACCGGTGAAGGTTTGGACGAATGCAGAGATTTTGCCGGTGAGTTGGATACAGATTTGGGCGGAGCTGGTTTCGAGAACGATTTTTTTGATGCAGAAGGGGAAGACGGGGCAGAGGATAGGGGGCCCGGTGCCCCCAGCGATTTTTGCTTTTTAGCCCGCGTTTCATCCAGTTTGTGTTTAAGCTTTTTGATGTCTAAAATCTTCCTCCATCCGGGTTCATTGATTTTTTGCGCTTCGGTTGCATTGGATTCGTAAGACGCCGAGGCGTCGCCCTCGGAGCTGGTAGAGGGAATGGGGCTGTAGGTGACATTGTCCCTGGTGTCATGTTGGGACTGAAGAACCGCTGTTTGGGTCTTCCCCTTGCCTCTAACTACGAGGCGCCATTCCCCCTCCTCCTTCTCCTTCTCCACACTTGTGGCAGGCGTCGGCTTCGGGGGTAATGAGGGACTATGCCCAACCGGGGGATTTTCCTCACCGGTCCGCCTCGCAGCTAGGCCCACTACAGGCGCCGCGGATTTTAGCTTCTCGGCCAAGGGGGGATTTTGGTCGCCAGCGACCGGAACTCCAGGGGCCTTCTTTCCTGGGCAGGAGGAGGAAAGGTGACCAGTCTCTCCACACCTCCAGCAAGTTGGTCTTCTACCGGTCACTATGACCGGCATTTTCCGGTCGCCATACTCCAAACAGTTGGGGACGGACTTGAAGGCCTTCTGGTCGAGCATTATGTCGAAAGTCCATCCCCCGTTCAAATTGTCGGAGAGAGCCCCTAAAATTTGGCCGAACTGCAAGAAAAATGCAGCCAGGAGCTCTCCCGAAATTTGAGGAGGAACTTCAAAGACGGCTACCCTAGTCCGCCTGCGGCCCTCATACTCCGTTCTGATGATAAAATCCTTCGTAATTAGCTCTTTCTTGGCCATGGCCAGGCAATCTTCTGGGGTGGGCAGCAGAATGTCCCACATGAAGAACCCTCTACCCTTTATTACTCTTTGGGGTTTTATCCCCAGGGACAAAAGTGATTTAATCACTGTGTCTTTTGTGGAGCGACAAATCTTTCTCGTTTTCTTATCCACCACAAAAATAGTCACCATTCTTTTTGAGAACACATCGAGTTCTTGGACAATATCGACAAACCCATCTTTATTAACAAGATGGGCGTACCCTTTCGCCTTATCCAAGAAATCCGCCATGTTCAAGATACAACTTGGGGGGGACTTCCAACATGAGGGCAATTCCTCGGCGGTCTTGACTTGTGCCTCCTTGGGCACTTCTACATTTTTGCTAGTGTCTTTTTTCGAGACACTAGCACCTTTTTTCAAACTTGGGCTAGTGTTAGCCTGCTTCTTTGTCGGTTTCTCCGGCGGGTCAGCTTTCGCCGCCGAACCGAACAGGTCTTTCTTCACATTAGACCGACTGGCTTCGTCGGCCATGGTGAATTAAATTTGAGACTTCCAACTGCGGAAGTTGTGGAAAGGAGTTGGGAGAGAGGGTAAAAAAAAAAAAAAAAAAAAAAAAAAAAAAAAAAATTAAACAAATAAAGAAAAAGCCTGGATGAACCAGTAAATAAAATAGCAAAGACAAAAATAAAATAAAATGAACAAACTTGCACAAACAGAAAGAAATAAAAAGGTAAGATTAAAAAATAAAGATGGCGCTCAAAGGCTGCCAAAAAAACAAAAACTCCTTTCTTTTTTTCCAAGAAATTCAAATAAACAGTACAAAAGAAAAAGAAAAGAAAAAGTCTGGTTTGTAACCAGAAGAAAAAAAATAAAAGTTTGCGGCCGAAGCCGCTAAAGAAAATAAACTAAAAACACAAGAAAAACAAACTAGTCAAATCAAAAAGAAAAGAATGCGACCGAAGTCGCTAATAAAATGAAAATGGGTAAAAAAAATAAAAACGAAATAAAAAATAAAGATTTCTTTTTCTTTTTTTCTTAAAATGTACTTATTTTTTTAACAACAAAAAAAAAATAAAACAATAAAAAATTATGTGGGCCGAAGCCCCCAAAAAATAAAAACAAACAAAAGAAAAAGAAGAATAAAAAATTAAAACTTAGCAAAATGTCTTGGTGTGTTCAAAGAATATCGGTAATTCCAACAAAGGTCGCCAAACGATTCCTCGTGGCCAAAAAAAAAATAAGTTCGTCGCTGTGCAACACAAAAAAAAAGACAATTATCCAAGTTCAAAAAACACTGGTCACAAAAAGACGGATAACGTAACTCGGAGACAGCGTGTAAAGATATTTATTTATACATTTTAATGTATAAAATGTGGCACAAGGCCTAAAAGGGGGATGGGGAATGACGGTCTTCTTCTGTCTTAAATCTAAACTTAGCTAGTCCCAGACACGGACCCAAACAAACCAACAATATTCCAATCACCAAAACAACACATTCACTCCTACCTTTCTTACCACGTCCACCATAACGCCTCAAATTCTCCATGAAGTCCTAACTAGTCCCCTTATGTACAAATATTGTTCGTGGGGGGAGGGTCATAAAATAATAATTTTTTAAAAAGAACCCCAAATGATTATGTACAATATGACTTTTAAATTATTTACAATAAAACTAAACAAAACTGTGTTAGTAATAAAACCCCCCACAAACCATTTAATGTGGCAGCAAAATCAGTTAACTAGACGAAATCAATGCGGGGCTAAGAAAAATAAGAAAAAACATTCATTCCTCCAAGCATTCACACAGACACTCACACATTCATACACAACAACAAATACGAAAAAGCACACACACGAAACGAAAGTCGCCCCGCATCCACCAGAGAACTGAAATCACTGACCACCTAACGAGGGAGGGGATGGGGAATTAAACGAAAGAAAAAATAGGGACAGAAATAAACGGGACCAATGCGCATGCATACTCTAGCTAAGTTTACTAGAAAAAAGGGAAAACCAAAGATTCAAAATCAAAAACCTAGTCTAACCTAAAATCAGGGTGGGTTGCCTATGTTCAACCCTGTTAGGACAAATCCTGTACCTAACCGACGTCCAAGTGCCACTCTAGGTCAGCCCCTTTCACTCTACACATTCGCGCAAGATTCACCCACCTTTTGCCAAATTCCGATGAGGTGAGCCGCCGCCTTTCCGTCCTAATCTTGACTTTAAGCTGATGCTTAAAGTACAAGATCAGTTGGGAAGAGGTGAACTTCTCGCCCTCATGGAATCCCTTCTGACGTGTCGTCCAAATCACGACTCTCATAATCCCTAGTAAGCAACAGAACACATAGTGTTCAGCCTTCGTCAATTGCGACACCACATTGCTACAAACAGAACTGGCTTCCAGGACAAAGAACTTTCCCTGCAGCATGCGAACCATGAGGCCTTCAACAAACTTGCACAACGGCACTACCGTCTTGCACTGAAAAAAGGCGTGACCAATGGTCTCGACTTCCCCAGTGCAGCGACGACAGTTTGGATATTTCTCCAAACCTGCTGAACAGAGTCTCTTGCCGACCCAGAGGGCCTCACGAATCATCAGCCAGGTGAGTGATGCCTCATCGTTATTGAGACATTTCAACCCAGGCGCCCAAGGCCACATCGAGCGAGCCTCCTGCTTCGTAAGACCGAGCTCGTCGATCAGATCATCTTGAACGGACCCCCTAACTAACAATCGATACAATGCCTTACGAGACAACGCCTGGGCGTCGGAGAGGCCATCCGACGTCCGTAAAAGGAGCTTCAAAGCACTACGACATTCGCGGTAGAAGGCACACTCGGCACGAGGTCTACGGCCGGCCTCCTCCTCGCACGAGTGCACACTTCTCAGGGATGGGAAATGTTTTCGGACATCTTCTTTCCAAAAGGTGCCCACCTCATCCAATCCGCGACACATTCGGTCTAGAAAGGTAATGCGAAGCATATATTGACGAATCTCAATGCTAGGCATACCCAGACCGCCCTCAGAGGGATGAAGGCAACAGATCTCGCGAGTTACCATAGGGGCCTTGTCTCTCCACAAAAAGGAGAACAAGGTCCGGACTAATGACATTAGTCTGGCATACGGGAGCGGAAGCACAGAAAGTCGGTAAAGGAGTATCGGATATATGTGTGAAACACATACCTCCGCCCTTCCCTTCAGGGAAAGTCTCCTCCGAGACCACAGTTTAACCGCGATCTCGGCCTTCCCCTGCACCTCCGACCAATTCATTTCCAACTGGAGATCAGGACCGAACCAGACGCCGAGTATCTTGATCGGCCCATCCGTCCAGAGGAAAGGTCCGGGAAGAGAAACTCCCTTCCACGCACCCAACCGCAAGCCCACAGACTTATCGCGGTTGATCTTGGCCCCTGTCACCATCTCATACCCACTGATCTCTTTGCTGACTTCGTCAATCTCGGCTCTGCTCGACACAAGAACCGAAACGTCGTCAGCATAGGCAGAATACCTGGCTGAGGTGGAAGCCCCAGGCAGGGAAATTCCGCGCAGGACCGGATTTGCCTTCAACTTGCGAAGGAATGGTTCCAACGCAAGAACGTAAAGCAGAGGCGAGAGCGGACAACCTTGACGAATGGAGCGAGACAATACGAAAGGCTTCGACCTTACCCCATTCACTTCCACCAGCGCACCGGGGGTCGCATACAAAAGTCGGATCCAGGAGCGAAAGTCGGCTCTGAAACCGGCAGCCGAAAGGACCGCCTCCAGAAATCGATGGTCAACCCTATCGAAGGCCTTGGACTGATCTAAATTGATCAGCGCGGCTTCACTGTCGACTTTTTCTAAGATCAAGCGTACCATGTGAAGGTTATCCTGAATAGTCCTGCCCTTCACAGCACAAGTCTGTTCGGGGCCAATCAGACTAGACAGGACAAGCTGCAAACGGTTGGCTAAGATCTTCGCCAAAATCTTTAAGTCAGTGTTTAACATCGTTAAAGGGCGAAAGTTCCCTAACCCATCCCCACCGCCCTTGTCCTTACGCAGCAACTTGATCACACCCCTGGTGAAGCGCTGGGGTAAAGACCCCTGCTTCATCCAGTGGTTGTAAATCAGTTCCAGCAAAGGAACAAAAACGTGCGACAACCTCAAGTACACTTCGTAGGGAAGACCATCTAATCCCGGAGACTTATCCAGGCCAACCTGCTTCAGCGCTTCCCAGATCTCCGACTCTGTAATGGGACCCTCGCACCTAGCCGCTTCAGCTGCCGAAAGGCAGGGAAAGTCAGCTAAATAGGCGTCGAACTGAGCAGAGCTCAGACCGGGCTCCCTGGTGAAAAGATCCTGAAAGTAGTCCCGAAACACCTCACATATGCCCGCGTTTGTAGTCACGGTCCGCTTATCCGGCAATGTGACGCATGCGATATGTCGCTTAGACGCGCTTCGATTTTCCTCTGCACGCAGTTCAGCGGCCATATTCGTTGCCTCAGAAGACATTCTTTTTAACCTAGCCCTAACTACCAGAGCTTGATCCTTCTTGATAAGCAAGGAGGACAACTCTGCCTTAGCTAAGGCTATGTCCCCACTAACACGGGATTTCACTGCCCGATCGACTTTATCTTCTAAAGCAGTTTGCGCCGCTAATCTATCTAGATTGAGTCGACGACTAAAATCGGCAGCAAACGTTCGAATATGAGATTTTAATTTGCCCCACCAGGCATTTCCCACAACCGCACCCGTCAATTCCCTTTGGATCATTAGTAAAAGCTGGTCCCGGAAACCCTGATCACCAAAAAGGGAACAGTTCAATTTCCAGTAACCAGCCAATCTAACCTTAGGCTTATCTAAGTTTACACGGACCCGGACAAGCCTATGATCCGTGTAAACTATATAATGGAAACTTGGACAGCCTAAGAGCCCTACATCGACTCTCCTAACTAGGACCCGGTCCAGGTAGCTCGCAAGCGTCCCCGGAGCCGAGTTGCCACTATTTGTCCAAGTCCATGCTACCTCCCGAGGGTGTTCATTCCGGAACTTATCGACAAGATCAAACTCATCGATAAAGTCCCGAAATGGTTTCACATCCGGGTTGTTAGTAACTTGTTTATGCCCTATACGATCTATATCGGGGTCAAGGACGGCATTCCAATCCCCCGCTAAAACTACCCGACGAGACGTCGTCAAGAAAGGCGCGATCTGCCGAAACAAAGCAGGCCGCTCGGAATGGCTATTGGGCGCATAAACCCCAATGAGACGTAGAACCTTATCCTTTATGGTAACATCCAGCACGCAAAGTCTGCCCGCCGGATCCGCGAAGACAAGGGTACAAGCAGCCTTCAAAGACTTGCTCACTAGCCAAGAGACACCCCTCGAACGACCATCAAAACAGGCTGAATAAACGGCGAACCCCTTAGACAGTATGTCCTCACGATCATGAGAAGAAAAACGGGTCTCTTGTAAACAACATACATTCACCCCGAGGCGCTGAAGATCACGAGTGAGCCTCGCCCTGCGAGACTCGGACCTCACGCCCCGGACATTTAAACTAGCTAACCAGAGAGCCATTGTCAAGCCGATTAGGGTTGTCCTTCAGGATAGAACATGGCTGGGGTGAGGACACCGACAGCTCGTCCCATAGATCCGGACGCCATCTCATTTTCGACGGTATCGTCTTGAGACAAGCCGCCGATGTCCGAGGGGTAGGTGAGTTTCAGGGCTCTATAAAGGGATGGGTGAACAAAAACTGGGACCCTCCCTTTCAGCTTTTGATCAGATTCATTTGATTCGGGGTCAAGAAGATAGGCAGCTGGGGGCACCATTTTGAGCGACGACTGGGCCTCCTCTATCATGCCCCAAATCTCCCGCGTACCCGGGCCAGTTCTGATTACAGTCAGTACTCTTTGTGCGGAAGGGAAATTTTCGGGCATCTCCACATCTATGTCGTTGATTTTTTTAAAATTCCACAGAATTTTCAGCTCTTTAGGGTTTCGAGTCTGCCCGAAAACCCTTTCCGCCTGGTCCCGGGATACGCGGCAGACGTCTTCCCCAGGAAAATAAGGTGGCTTGAGCTTTTTTTTCTTCTTGTCAGTAGTTGTTTGCGAGTCCGGACTTCTGTACCTTTTTTTAAGTGGTGAATGAATGGGAGTAACCATTGGTGTGACATTAGGAGTAGTTGAAGGGGTCCATCCGGACGGCGTCCTCACCGGTGAAGGTTTGGACGAATGCATAGATTTTGCCGGTGAGTTGGATACAGATTTGGGCGGAGCTGGTTTGGAGAAAGATTTTTTAGATGCAGAAGGGGAAGACGGGGCAGAGGATAGGGGGCCCGGTGCCCCCAGCGATTTTTGCTTTTTAGCCCGCGTTTCATCCAGTTTGTTTTTTAGCTTTTTGATGTCTAAAATTTTTCTCCATCCGGGTTCATTGATTTTTTGCGCTTCGGTTGCATTGGATTCGTAAGACGCCGAGGCGTCGCCCTCCGAGCTGGTAGAGGGAATGGGGCTGTAGGTGACATTGTCCCTGGTGTCATGTTGGGACTGAAGAACCGCTGTTTGGGTCTTCCCCTTGCCTCTAACTACGAGGCGCCATTCCCCCTCCTCCTTCTCCTTCTCCACACTTGTGGCAGGCGTCGGCTTCGGGGGTAATGAGGGACTATGCCCAACCGGTGGATTTTCCTCACCGGTCCGCCTCGCAGCTAGGCCCACTACAGGCGCCGCGGATTTTAGCTTCTCGGCCAAGGGGGGATTTTGGTCGCCAGCGACCGGAACTCCAGGGGCCTTCTTTCCTGGGCAGGAGGAGGAAAGGTGACCAGTCTCTCCACACCTCCAGCAAGTTGGTCTTCTACCGGTCACTATGACCGGCATTTTCCGGTCGCCATACTCCAAACAGTTGGGGACGGACTTGAAGGCCTTCTGGTCGAGCATTATGTCAAAAGTCCATCCCCCGTTCAAATTGTCGGAGAGAGCCCCTAAAATTTGGCCGAACTGCATAAAAAATGCAGCCAGGAGCTCTCCTGAAATTTGAGGAGGAACTTCAAAGACGGCTACCCTAGTCCGCCTGCGGCCCTCATACTCCGTTCTGATGATAAAATCCTTCGTAATTAGCTCTTTCTTGGCCATAGCCAGGCAATCTTCTGGGGTGGGCAGCAGAATGTCCCACATGAAGAACCCTCTACCCTTTATTACTCTTTGGGGTTTTATCCCCAGGGACAAAAGTGATTTAATCACTGTGTCTTTTGTGGAGCGACAAATCTTTCTAGTTTTCTTATCCACCACAAAAATGGTCACCATTCTTTTTGAGAACACATCGAGTTCTTGGACAATATCGACGAACCCATCTTTATTAACAAGATGGGCGTACCCCTTCGCCTTATCCAAGAAATCCGCCATGTTCAAGATACAACTTGGGGGGGACTTCCAACATGAGGGCAATTCCTCGGCGGTCTTGACTTGTGCCTCCTTGGGCACTTCTACATTTTTGCTAGTGTCTTTTTTCGAGACACTAGCACCTTTTTTCAAACTTGGGCTAGTGTTAGCCTGCTTCTTTGTCGGTTTCTCCGGCGGGTCAGCTTTCGCCGCCGAACCGAACAGGTCTTTCTTCACATTAGACCGACTGGCTTCGTCGGCCATGGTGAATTAAATTTGAGACTTCCAACTGCGGAAGTTGTGGAAAGGAGTTGGGAGAGAGGGTAAAAAAAAAAAAAAAAAAAAAAAAAAAAAAAAAAATTAAACAAATAAAGAAAAAGCCTGGATGAACCAGTAAATAAAATAGCAAAGACAAAAATAAAATAAAATGAACAAACTTGCACAAACAGAAAGAAATAAAAAGGTAAGATTAAAAAATAAAGATGGCGCTCAAAGGCTGCCAAAAAAACAAAAACTCCTTTCTTTTTTTCCAAGAAATTCAAATAAACAGTACAAAAGAAAAAGAAAAGAAAAAGTCTGGTTTGTAACCAGAAGAAAAAAAATAAAAGTTTGCGGCCGAAGCCGCTAAAGAAAATAAACTAAAAACACAAGAAAAACAAACTAGTCAAATCAAAAAGAAAAGAATGCGACCGAAGTCGCTAATAAAATGAAAATGGGTAAAAAAAATAAAAACGAAATAAAAAATAAAGATTTCTTTTTCTTTTTTTCTTAAAATGTACTTATTTTTTTAACAACAAAAAAAAAATAAAACAATAAAAAATTATGTGGGCCGAAGCCCCCAAAAAATAAAAACAAACAAAAGAAAAAGAAGAATAAAAAATTAAAACTTAGCAAAATGTCTTGGTGTGTTCAAAGAATATCGGTAATTCCAACAAAGGTCGCCAAACGATTCCTCGTGGCCAAAAAAAAAATAAGTTCGTCGCTGTGCAACACAAAAAAAAAGACAATTATCCAAGTTCAAAAAACACTGGTCACAAAAAGACGGATAACGTAACTCGGAGACAGCGTGTAAAGATATTTATTTATACAAAATTTTATGTATAAAATGTGGCACAAGGCCTAAAAGGGGGATGGGGAATGACGGTCTTCTTCTGTCTTAAATCTAAACTTAGCTAGTCCCAGACACGGACCCAAACAAACCAACAATATTCCAGTCACCAAAACAACACATTCACTCCTACCTTTCTTACCACGTCCACCATAACGCCTCGAATTCTCCATGAAGTCCTAACTAGTCCCCTTATGTACAAATATTGTTCGTGGGGGGAGGGTCATAAAATAATAATTTTTTAAAAAGAACCCCAAATGATTTTGTACAATATGACTTTTAAATTATTTACAATAAAACTAAACAAAACTGTGTTAGTAATAAAACCCCCCACAAACCATAAATGTGGCAGCAAAATCAGTTAACTAGACGAAATCAATGCGGGGCTAAGAAAAAATTGAAAAAACATTCATTCCTCCAAGCATTCACACAGACACTCACACATTCATACACAACAACAAATACGAAAAAGCACACACACGAAACGAAAGTCGCCCCGCATCCACCAGAGAACTGAAATCACTGACCACCTAACGAGGGAGGGGATGGGGAATTAAACGAAAGAAAAAATAGGGACAGAAATAAAAGGGGCCAATGCGCATGCATACCCTAGCTAAGTTTACTAGAAAAAAGGGAAAACTAAAGAATCAAATTCAAAAACCTAGTCTAACCTAAAATCAGGGTGGGTTGCCTATGTTCAACCCTGTTAGGACAAATCCTGTACCTAACCGACGTCCAAGTGCCACTCTAGGTCAGCCCCTTTCACTCTACACATTCGCGCAAGATTCACCCACCTTTTGCCAAATTCCGATGAGGTGAGCCGCCGCCTTTCCGTCCTAATCTTGACTTTAAGCTGATGCTTAAAGTACAAGATCAGTTGGGAAGAGGTGAACTTCTCGCCCTCATGGAATCCCTTCTGACGCGTCGTCCAAATCACGACTCTCATAATCCCTAGTAAGCAACAGAACACATAGTGTTCAGCCTTCGTCAATTGCGACACCACATTGCTACAAACAGAACTGGCTTCCAGGACAAAGAACTTTCCCTGCAGCATGCGAACCATGAGGCCTTCAACAAACTTGCACAACGGCACTACCGTCTTGCACTGAAAAAAGGCGTGACCAATGGTCTCGACTTCGCCAGTGCAGCGACGACAGTTTGGATATTTCTCCAAACCTGCTGAACAGAGTCTCTTGCCGACCCAGAGGGCCTCACGAATCATCAGCCAGGTGAGTGATGCCTCATCGTTATTGAGACATTTCAACCCAGGCGCCCAAGGCCACATCG
>OZ010603.1:24975661-25000661 GCA_963932145.1 Acanthosepion lycidas
GTGGTTTTAAGAAAGACTTTTTAGATGAAGAAGGGGAAGACGGGGCAGAGGATAGGGGGCCCGGTGCCCCCAGCGATTTTTGCTTTTTAGCCCGCGTTTCATCCAGTTTGTCTTTTAGTTTCTTGATGTCTAAAATTTTCTTCCAGCCTGGTTCATTGATTTTTTGCGCTTCGGTAGCATTGGATTCGTAAGACGCCGAGGCGTCGCCCTCCGAGCTGGTAGAGGGAATGGGGCTGTAGGTGACATTGTCCCTGGTGTCATGTTGGGACTGAAGAACCGCTGTTTGGGTCTTCCCCTTGCCTCTAACTACGAGGCGCCATTCCCCCTCCTCCTTCTCCTTCTCCACACTTGTGGCAGGCGTCGGCTTCGGGGGTAATGAGGGACTAGGCCCAACCGGGGGATTTTCCTCACCGGTCCGCCTCGCAGCTAGGCCCACTACAGGCGCCGCGGATTTTAGCTTCTCGGCCAAGGGGGGATTTTGGTCGCCAGCGACCGGAACTCCAGGGGCCTTCTTTCCTGGGCAGGAGGAGGAAAGGTGACCAGTCTCTCCACACCTCCAGCAAGTTGGTCTTCTACCGGTCACTATGACCGGCATTTTCCGGTCGCCATACTCCAAACAGTTGGGGACGGACTTGAAGGCCTTCTGGTCGAGCATTATGTCAAAAGTCCATCCCCCGTTCAAATTGTCGGAGAGAGCCCCTAAAATTTGGCCGAACTGCAAGAAAAATGCAGCCAGGAGCTCTCCCGAAATTTGAGGAGGAACTTCAAAGACGGCTACCCTAGTCCGCCTGCGGCCCTCATACTCCGTTCTGATGATAAAATCCTTCGTAATTAGCTCTTTCTTGGCCATGGCCAGGCAATCTTCTGGGGTGGGCAGCAGAATGTCCCACATGAAGAACCCTCTACCCTTTATTACTCTTTGGGGTTTTATCCCCAGGGACAAAAGTGATTTAATCACTGTGTCTTTTGTGGAGCGACAAATCTTTCTCGTTTTCTTATCCACCACAAAAATAGTCACCATTCTTTTTGAGAACACATCGAGTTCTTGGACAATATCGACGAACCCATCTTTATTAACAAGATGGGCGTACCCCTTCGCCTTATCCAAGAAATCCGCCATGTTCAAGATACAACTTGGGGGGGACTTCCAACATGAGGGCAATTCCTCGGCGGTCTTGACTTGTGCCTCCTTGGGCACTTCTACATTTTTGCTAGTGTCTTTTTTCGAGACACTAGCACCTTTTTTCAAACTTGGGCTAGTGTTAGCCTGCTTCTTTGTCGGTTTCTCCGGCGGGTCAGCTTTCGCCGCCGAACCGAACAGGTCTTTCTTCACATTAGACCGACTGGCTTCGTCGGCCATGGTGAATTAAATTTGAGACTTCCAACTGCGGAAGTTGTGGAAAGGAGTTGGGAGAGAGGGTAAAAAAAAAAAAAAAAAAAAAAAAAAAAAAAATTAAACAAATAAAGAAAAAGCCTGGATGAACCAGTAAATAAAATAGCAAAGACAAAAATAAAATAAAATGAACAAACTTGCACAAACAGAAAGAAATAAAAAGGTAAGATTAAAAAATAAAGATGGCGCTCAAAGGCTGCCAAAAAAACAAAAACTCCTTTCTTTTTTTCCAAGAAATTCAAATAAACAGTACAAAAGAAAAAGAAAAGAAAAAGTCTGGTTTGTAACCAGAAGAAAAAAAATAAAAGTTTGCGGCCGAAGCCGCTAAAGAAAATAAACTAAAAACACAAGAAAAACAAACTAGTCAAATCAAAAAGAAAAGAATGCGACCGAAGTCGCTAATAAAATGAAAATGGGTAAAAAAAATAAAAACGAAATAAAAAATAAAGATTTCTTTTTCTTTTTTTCTTAAAATGTACTTATTTTTTTAACAACAAAAAAAAAATAAAACAATAAAAAATTATGTGGGCCGAAGCCCCCAAAAAATAAAAACAAACAAAAGAAAAAGAAGAATAAAAAATTAAAACTTAGCAAAATGTCTTGGTGTGTTCAAAGAATATCGGTAATTCCAACAAAGGTCGCCAAACGATTCCTCGTGGCCAAAAAAAAAATAAGTTCGTCGCTGTGCAACACAAAAAAAAAGACAATTATCCAAGTTCAAAAAACACTGGTCACAAAAAGACGGATAACGTAACTCGGAGACAGCGTGTAAAGATATTTATTTATACAAAATTTTATGTATAAAATGTGGCACAAGGCCTAAAAGGGGGATGGGGAATGACGGTCTTCTTCTGTCTTAAATCTAAACTTAGCTAGTCCCAGACACGGACCCAAACAAACCAACAATATTCCAATCACCAAAACAACACATTCACTCCTACCTTTCTTACCACGTCCACCATAACGCCTCGAATTCTCCATGAAGTCCTAACTAGTCCCCTTATGTACAAATATTGTTCGTGGGGGGAGGGTCATAAAATAATAAATTTTTTAAAAAGAACCCCAAATGATTTTGTACAATATGACTTTTAAATTATTTACAATAAAACTAAACAAAACTGTGTTAGTAATAAAACCCCCCACAAACCATAAATGTGGCAGCAAAATCAGTTAACTAGACGAAATCAATGCGGGGCTAAGAAAAAATTTGAAAAAACATTCATTCCTCCAAGCATTCACACAGACACTCACACATTCATACACAACAACAAATACGAAAAAGCACACACACGAAACGAAAGTCGCCCCGCATCCACCAGAGAACTGAAATCACTGACCACCTAACGAGGGAGGGGATGGGGAATTAAACGAAAGAAAATTAGGGACAGAAATAAAAGGGGCCAATGCGCATGCATACCCTAGCTAAGTTTACTAGAAAAAAGGGAAAACTAAAGCTTCAAAATCAAAAACCTAGTCTAACCTAAAATCAGGGTGGGTTGCCTATGTTCAACCCTGTTAGGACAAATCCTGTACCTAACCGACGTCCAAGTGCCACTCTAGGTCAGCCCCTTTCACTCTACACATTCGCGCAAGATTCACCCACCTTTTGCCAAATTCCGATGAGGTGAGCCGCCGCCTTTCCGTCCTAATCTTGACTTTAAGCTGATGCTTAAAGTACAAGATCAGTTGGGAAGAGGTGAACTTCTCGCCCTCATGGAATCCCTTCTGACGCGTCGTCCAAATCACGACTCTCATAATCCCTAGTAAGCAACAGAACACATAGTGTTCAGCCTTCGTCAATTGCGACACCACATTGCTACAAACAGAACTGGCTTCCAGGACAAAGAACTTTCCCTGCAGCATGCGAACCATGAGGCCTTCAACAAACTTGCACAACGGCACTACCGTCTTGCACTGAAAAAAGGCGTGACCAATGGTCTCGACTTCGCCAGTGCAGCGACGACAGTTTGGATATTTCTCCAAACCTGCTGAACAGAGTCTCTTGCCGACCCAGAGGGCCTCACGAATCATCAGCCAGGTGAGTGATGCCTCATCGTTATTGAGACATTTCAACCCAGGCGCCCAAGGCCACATCGAGCGAGCCTCCTGCTTCGTAAGACCGAGCTCGTCGATCAGATCATCTTGAACGGACCCCCTAACTAACAATCGATACAATGCCTTACGAGACAACGCCTGGGCGTCGGAGAGGCCATCCGACGTCCGTAAAAGGAGCTTCAAAGCACTACGACATTCGCGGTAGAAGGCACACTCGGCACGAGGTCTACGGCCGGCCTCCTCCTCGCACGAGTGCACACTTCTCAGGGATGGGAAATGTTTTCGGACATCTTCTTTCCAAAAGGTGCCCACCTCATCCAATCCGCGACACATTCGGTCTAGAAAGGTAATGCGAAGCATATATTGACGAATCTCAATGCTAGGCATACCCAGACCGCCCTCAGAGGGATGAAGGCAACAGATCTCGCGAGTTACCATAGGGGCCTTGTCTCTCCACAAAAAGGAGAACAAGGTCCGGACTAATGACATTAGTCTGGCATACGGGAGCGGAAGCACAGAAAGTCGGTAAAGGAGTATCGGATATATGTGTGAAACACATACCTCCGCCCTTCCCTTCAGGGAAAGTCTCCTCCGAGACCACAGTTTAACCGCGATCTCGGCCTTCCCCTGCACCTCCGACCAATTCATTTCCAACTGGAGATCAGGACCGAACCAGACGCCGAGTATCTTGATCGGCCCATCCGTCCAGAGGAAAGGTCCGGGAAGAGAAACTCCCTTCCACGCACCCAACCGCAAGCCCACAGACTTATCGCGGTTGATCTTGGCCCCTGTCACCATCTCATACCCACTGATCTCTTTGCTGACTTCGTCAATCTCGGCTCTGCTCGACACAAGAACCGAAACGTCGTCAGCATAGGCAGAATACCTGGCTGAGGTGGAAGCCCCAGGCAGGGAAATTCCGCGCAGGACCGGATTTGCCTTCAACTTGCGAAGGAATGGTTCCAACGCAAGAACGTAAAGCAGAGGCGAGAGCGGACAACCTTGACGAATGGAGCGAGACAATACGAAAGGCTTCGACCTTACGCCATTCACTTCCACCAGCGCACCGGGGGTCGCATACAAAAGTCGGATCCAGGAGCGAAAGTCGGCTCTGAAACCGGCAGCCGAAAGGACAGCCTCCAGAAATCGATGGTCAACCCTATCGAAGGCCTTGGACTGATCTAAATTGATCAGCGCGGCTTCACTGTCGACTTTTTCTAAGATCAAGCGTACCATGTGAAGGTTATCCTGAATAGTCCTGCCCTTCACAGCACAAGTCTGTTCGGGGCCAATCAGACTAGACAGGACAAGCTGCAAACGGTTGGCTAAGATCTTCGCCAAAATCTTTAAGTCAGTGTTTAACATCGTTAAAGGGCGAAAGTTCCCTAACCCATCCCCACCGCCCTTGTCCTTACGCAGCAACTTGATCACACCCCTGGTGAAGCGTTGGGGTAAAGACCCCTGCTTCATCCAGTGGTTGTAAATCAGTTCCAGCAAAGGAACAAAAACGTGCGACAACCTCAAGTACACTTCGTAGGGAAGACCATCTAATCCCGGAGACTTATCCAGGCCAACCTGCTTCAGCGCTTCCCAGATCTCCGACTCTGTAATGGGACCCTCGCACCTAGCCGCTTCAGCTGCCGAAAGGCAGGGAAAGTCAGCTAAATAGGCGTCGAACTGAGCAGAGCTCAGACCGGGCTCCCTGGTGAAAAGATCCTGAAAGTAATCCCGAAACACCTCACATATGCCCGCGTTTGTAGTCACGGTCCGCTTATCCGGCAATGTGACGCATGCGATATGTCGCTTAGACGCGCTTCGATTTTCCTCTGCACGCAGTTCAGCGGCCATATTCGTTGCCTCAGAAGACATTCTTTTTAACCTAGCCCTAACTACCAGAGCTTGATCCTTCTTGATAAGCAAGGAGGACAACTCTGCCTTAGCTAAGGCTATGTCCCCACTAACACGGGATTTCACTGCCCGATCAACTTTATCTTCTAAAGCAGTTTGCGCCGCTAATCTATCTAGATTGAGTCGACGACTAAAATCGGCTGCAAACGTTCGAATATGAGATTTTAATTTGCCCCACCAGGCATTTCCCACAACCGCACCCGTCAATTCCCTTTGGATCATTAGTAAAAGCTGGTCCCGGAAACCCTGATCACCAAAAAGGGAACAGTTCAATTTCCAGTAACCAGCCAATCTAACCTTAGGCTTATCTAAGTTTACACGGACCCGGACAAGCCTATGATCCGTGTAAACTATATAATGGAAACTTGGACAGCCTAAGAGCCCTACATCGACTCTCCTAACTAGGACCCGGTCCAGGTAGCTCGCAAGCGTCCCCGGAGCCGAGTTGCCACTATTTGTCCAAGTCCATGCTACCTCCCGAGGGTGTTCATTCCGGAACTTATCGACAAGATCAAACTCATCGATAAAGTCCCGAAATGGTTTCACATCCGGGTTGTTAGTACCTTGTTTATGCCCTATCCGATCTATATCGGGGTCAAGGACGGCATTCCAATCCCCCGCTAAAACTACCCGACGAGACGTCGTCAAGAACGGCGCGACCTGCCGAAACAAAGCAGGCCGCTCGGAATGGCTATTGGGCGCATAAACCCCAATGAGACGTAGAACCTTATCCTTTATGGTAACATCCAGCACGCAAAGTCTGCCCGCCGGATCCGCGAAGACAAGGGTACAAGCAGCCTTCAAAGACTTGCTCACTAGCCAAGAGACACCCCTCGAACGACCATCAAAACAGGCTGAATAAACGGCGAACCCCTTAGACAGTATGTCCTCACGATCATGAGAAGAAAAACGGGTCTCTTGTAAACAACATACATTCACCCCGAGGCGCTGAAGATCACGAGTGAGCCTCGCCCTGCGAGACTCGGACCTCACGCCCCGGACATTTAAACTAGCTAACCAGAGAGCCATTGTCAAGCCGATTAGGGTTGTCCTTCAGGATAGAACATGGCTGGGGTGAGGACACCGACAGCTCGTCCCATAGATCCGGACGCCATCTCATTTTCGACGGTATCATCTTGAGACAAGCCGCCGATGTCCGAGGGGTAGGTGAGTTTCAGGGCTCTATAAAGGGATGGGTGAACAAAAACTGGGACCCTCCCTTTCAGCTTTTGATCAGATTCATTTGATTCGGGGTCAAGAAGATAGGCAGCTGGGGGCACCATTTTGAGCGACGACTGGGCCTCCTCTATCATGCCCCAAATCTCCCGCGTACCCGGGCCAGTTCTGATTACGGTCAGTACTCTTTGTGCGGAAGGGAAATTTTCGGGCATCTCCACATCTGTATCGTTGATTTTTTTAAAATTCCACAGAATTTTTAGCTCTTTAGGGTTTCGAGTCTGCCCGAAAACCCTTTCCGCCTGGTCCCGGGATACGCGGCAGACGTCTTCCCCAGGGAAATAAGGAGGCTTGAGCTTTTTTTTCTTCTTGTCAGTAGTTGTTTGTGAGTCCGGACTTCTGTACCTTTTTTTAAGTGGTGAATGAATGGGAGTAACCATCGGTGTGACATTAGGAGTAGTTGAAGGGGTCCATCCGGACGGCGTCCTCACCGGTGAAGGTTTGGACGAATGTAGAGATTTAGCCGGTGAGTTGGATACAGATTTGGGCGGAGCTGGTTTAGAGAACGATTTTTTTGATGCAGAAGGGGAAGACGGGGCAGAGGATAGGGGGCCCGGTGCCCCCAGCGATTTTTGCTTTTTAGCCCGCGTTTCATCCAGTTTGTTTTTTAGCTTTTTTATGTCTAGAATTTTCCTCCATCCGGGTTCATTGATTTTTTGCGCTTCGGTTGCATTGGATTCGTAAGACGCCGAGGCGTCGCCCTCCGAGCTGGTAGAGGGAATGGGGCTGTAGGTGACATTGTCCCTGGTGTCATGTTGGGACTGAAGAACCGCTGTTTGGGTCTTCCCCTTGCCTCTAACTACGAGGCGCCATTCCCCCTCCTCCTTCTCCTTCTCCACACTTGTGGCAGGCGTCGGCTTCGGGGGTAATGAGGGACTATGCCCAACCGGGGGATTTTCCTCACCGGTCCGCCTCGCAGCTAGGCCCACTACAGGCGCCGCGGATTTTAGCTTCTCGGCCAAGGGGGGATTTTGGTCGCCAGCGACCGGAACTCCAGGGGCCTTCTTTCCTGGGCAGGAGGAGGAAAGGTGACCAGTCTCTCCACACCTCCAGCAAGTTGGTCTTCTACCGGTCACTATGACCGGCATTTTCCGGTCGCCATACTCCAAACAGTTGGGGACGGACTTGAAGGCCTTCTGGTCGAGCATTATGTCAAAAGTCCATCCCCCGTTCAAATTGTCGGAGAGAGCCCCTAAAATTTGGCCGAACTGCAAGAAAAATGCAGCCAGGAGCTCTCCCGAAATTTGAGGAGGAACTTCAAAGACGGCTACCCTAGTCCGCCTGCGGCCCTCATACTCCGTTCTGATGATAAAATCCTTCGTAATTAGCTCTTTCTTGGCCATGGCCAGGCAATCTTCTGGGGTGGGCAGCAGAATGTCCCACATGAAGAACCCTCTACCCTTTATTACTCTTTGGGGTTTTATCCCCAGGGACAAAAGTGATTTAATCACTGTTTCTTTTGTGGAGCGACAAATCTTTCTCGTTTTCTTATCCACCACAAAAATAGTCACCATTCTTTTTGAGAACACATCGAGTTCTTGGACAATATCGACGAACCCATCTTTATTAACAAGATGGGCGTACCCCTTCGCCTTATCCAAGAAATCCGCCATGTTCAAGATACAACTTGGGGGGGACTTCCAACATGAGGGCAATTCCTCGGCGGTCTTGACTTGTGCCTCCTTGGGCACCTCTACATTTTTGCTAGCGTCTTTTTTCGAGACACTAGCACCTTTTTTCCAACTTGGGCTAGTGTTAGCCTGCTTCTTTGTCGGTTTATCCGGCGGGTCAGCTTTCGCCGCCGAACCGAACAGGTCTTTCTTCACATTTGACCGACTGGCTTCGTCGGCCATGGTGTATTAGTTTAGAAACTTCCAAACGCGGGTTCAATTTTTTGTTTTTTTTCCGTGGAAAGGAGTTGGGAAAAAAAAAAAAAAAAAAAAAAAAAAAAAAAAAAAAAAAAAAAAAAAACAAATAAAGAAAAAGCCTGGATGAACCAGTAAATAAAATAGCAAAGACAAAAATAAAATAAAATGAACAAACTTGCACAAACAGAAAGAAATAAAAAGGTAAGATTAAAAAATAAAGATGGCGCTCAAAGGCTGCCAAAAAAAAAAAAAAAAAAAACTCCTTTCTTTTTTTCCAAAAAATTCAAATAACTGTACAAAAGAAAAAGAAAAGAAAAAGTCTGGTTTGTAACCAGAAGAAAAAAAAATAAAAGTTTGCGGCCGAAGCCGCTAAAGAAAATAAACTAAAAACACAAGAAAAACAAACTAGTCAAACCAAAAAGGAAAAGAATGCGACCGAAGTCGCTAATAAAATGAAAATGGGTAAAAAAATAAAAACGAAATAAAAAATAAGGTTTTCTTTTTCTTTTTTTCTTAAAATGTACTTATTTTTTTTTTTAACAACAAAAAAATAAAACAATAAAAAATTATGTGGGCCGAAGCCCCCAAAAAATAAAAACAAACAAAAGAAATGGAATAATAAAAAATTAAAACTTAGCAAAATGTCTTGGTGTGTTCAAAAAATATCGGTAATTCCAAAAAAGGTCGCAAAACAATTCCTCGTGGCCAAAAAAAAAATCAAATTCGTCGCTGTGCAACACAAAAAATGACAATTATACAAATTCCAAAACACTGGTCACAAAAAGACGGATAACGTAACTCGGAGACAGCGTGTAAAGATATTTATTTATACAAAATTTTATGTATAAAATGTGGCACAAGGCCTAAAAGGGGGATGGGGAATGACGGTCTTCTTCTGTCTTAAATCTAAACTTAGCTAGTCCCAGACACGGACCCAAACAAACCAACAATATTCCAATCACCAAAACAACACATTCACTCCTACCTTTCTTACCACGTCCACCATAACGCCTCAAATTCTCCATGAAGTCCTAACTAGTCCCCTTATGTACAAATATTGTTCGTGGGGGGAGGGTCATAAAAAAACAATTATTTTTTAAAAAGAACCCCAAATGATTATGTACAATATGACTTTTAAATTATTTACAATAAAACTAAACAAAACTGTGTTAGTAATAAAACCTCCCACAAACCATAAATGTGGCAGCAAAATCAGTTAACTAGACGAAATCAATGCGGGGCTAAGAAAAAAATAAGAAAAAACCATTCATTCCTCCAAGCATACACACAGACACACACACATTCATACACAACAACAAATACGAAAAAGCACACACACGAAACGAAAGTCGCCCCGCATCCACCAGAGAACTGAAGTCACTGACCACCTAACGAGGGAGGGGATGGGGAATTAAACGAAAGAAAAAATAGGGACAGAAATAAAAGGGGCCAATGCGCATGCATACCCTAGCTAAGTTTACTAGAAAAAAAAGGGAAAACTAAAGATTCAAATTCAAAAACCTAGTCTAACCTAAAATCAGGGTGGGTTGCCTATGTTCAACCCTGTTAGGACAAATCCTGTACCTAACCGACGTCCAAGTGCCACTCTAGGTCAGCCCCTTTCACTCTACACATTCGCGCAAGATTCACCCACCTTTTGCCAAATTCCGCTGAGGTGAGCCGCCGCCTTTCCGTCCTAATCTTGACTTTAAGCTGATGCTTAAAGTACAAGATCAGTTGGGAAGAGGTGAACTTCTCGCCCTCATGGAATCCCTTCTGACGCGTTGTCCAAATCACGACTCTCATAATCCCTAGTAAGCAACAGAACACATAGTGTTCAGCCTTCGTCAATTGCGACACCACATTGCTACAAACAGAACTGGCTTCCAGGACAAAGAACTTTCCCTGCAGCATGCGAACCATGAGGCCTTCAACAAACTTGCACAACGGCACTACCGTCTTGCACTGAAAAAAGGCGTGACCAATGGTCTCGACTTCCCCAGTGCAGCGACGACAGTTTGGATATTTCTCCAAACCTGCTGAGCAGAGTCTCTTGCCGACCCAGAGGGCCTCACGAATCATCAGCCAGGTGAGTGATGCCTCATCGTTATTGAGACATTTCAACCCAGGCGCCCAAGGCCACATCGAGCGAGCCTCCTGCTTCGTAAGACCGAGCTCGTCGATCAGATCATCTTGAACGGACCCCCTAACTAACAATCGATACAATGCCTTACGAGACAACGCCTGGGCGTCGGAGAGGCCATCCGACGTCCGTAAAAGGAGCTTCAAAGCACTACGACATTCGCGGTAGAAGGCACACTCGGCACGAGGTCTACGGCCGGCCTCCTCCTCGCACGAGTGCACACTTCTCAGGGATGGGAAATGTTTTCGGACATCTTCTTTCCAAAAGGTGCCCACCTCATCCAATCCGCGACACATTCGGTCTAGAAAGGTAATGCGAAGCATATATTGACGAATCTCAATGCTAGGCATACCCAGACCGCCCTCAGAGGGATGAAGGCAACAGATCTCGCGAGTTACCATAGGGGCCTTGTCTCTCCACAAAAAGGAGAACAAGGTCCGGACTAATGACATTAGTCTGGCATACGGGAGCGGAAGCACAGAAAGTCGGTAAAGGAGTATCGGATATATGTGTGAAACACATACCTCCGCCCTTCCCTTCAGGGAAAGTCTCCTCCGAGACCACAGTTTAACCGCGATCTCGGCCTTCCCCTGCACCTCCGACCAATTCATTTCCAACTGGAGATCAGGACCGAACCAGACGCCGAGTATCTTGATCGGCCCATCCGTCCAGAGGAAAGGTCCGGGAAGAGAAACTCCCTTCCACGCACCCAACCGCAAGCCCACAGACTTATCGCGGTTGATCTTGGCCCCTGTCACCATCTCATACCCACTGATCTCTTTGCTGACTTCGTTAATCTCGGCTCTGCTCGACACCAGAACCGAAACGTCGTCAGCATAGGCAGAATACCTGGCTGAGGTGGAAGCCCCAGGCAGGGAAATTCCGCGCAGGACCGGATTTGCCTTCAACTTGCGAAGGAATGGTTCCAACGCAAGAACGTAAAGCAGAGGCGAGAGCGGACAACCTTGACGAATGGAGCGAGACAATACGAAAGGCTTCGACCTTACCCCATTCACTTCCACCAGCGCACCGGGGGTCGCATACAAAAGTCGGATCCAGGAGCGAAAGTCGGCTCTGAAACCGGCAGCCGAAAGGACCGCCTCCAGAAATCGATGGTCAACCCTATCGAAGGCCTTGGACTGATCTAAATTGATCAGCGCGGCTTCACTGTCGACTTTTTCTAAGATCAAGCGTACCATGTGAAGGTTATCCTGAATAGTCCTGCCCTTCACAGCACAAGTCTGTTCGGGGCCAATCAGACTAGACAGGACAAGCTGCAAACGGTTGGCTAAGATCTTCGCCAAAATCTTTAAGTCAGTGTTTAACATCGTTAAAGGGCGAAAGTTCCCTAACCCATCCCCACCGCCCTTGTCCTTACGCAGCAACTTGATCACACCCCTGGTGAAGCGTTGGGGTAAAGACCCCTGCTTCATCCAGTGGTTGTAAATCAGTTCCAGCAAAGGAACAAAAACGTGCGACAACCTCAAGTACACTTCGTAGGGAAGACCATCTAATCCCGGAGACTTATCCAGGCCAACCTGCTTCAGCGCTTCCCAGATCTCCGACTCTGTAATGGGACCCTCGCACCTAGCCGCTTCAGCTGCCGAAAGGCAGGGAAAGTCAGCTAAATAGGCGTCGAACTGAGCAGAGCTCAGACCGGGCTCCCTGGTGAAAAGATCCTGAAAGTAGTCCCGAAACACCTCACATATGCCCGCGTTTGTAGTCACGGTCCGCTTATCCGGCAACGTGACGCATGCGATATGTCGCTTAGACGCGCTTCGATTTTCCTCTGCACGCAGTTCAGCGGCCATATTCGTTGCCTCAGAAGACATTCTTTTTAACCTAGCCCTAACTACCAGAGCTTGATCCTTCTTGATAAGCAAGGAGGACAACTCTGCCTTAGCTAAGGCTATGTCCCCACTAACACGGGATTTCACTGCCCGATCGACTTTATCTTCTAAAGCAGTTTGCGCCGCTAATCTATCTAGATTGAGTCGACGACTAAAATCGGCAGCAAACGTTCGAATATGAGATTTTAATTTGCCCCACCAGGCATTTCCCACAACCGCACCCGTCAATTCCCTTTGGATCATTAGTAAAAGCTGGTCCCGGAAACCCTGATCACCAAAAAGGGAACAGTTCAATTTCCAGTAACCAGCCAATCTAACCTTAGGCTTATCTAAGTTTACACGGACCCGGACAAGCCTATGATCCGTATAAACTATATAATGGAAACTTGGACAGCCTAAGAGCCCTACATCGACTCTCCTAACTAAGACCCGGTCCAGGTAGCTCGCAAGCGTCCCCGGAGCCGAGTTGCCACTATTTGTCCAAGTCCATGCTACCTCCCGAGGGTGTTCATTCCGGAACTTATCGACAAGATCAAACTCATCGATAAAGTCCCGAAATGGTTTCACATCCGGGTTGTTAGTACCTTGTTTATGCCCTATCCGATCTATATCGGGGTCAAGGACGGCATTCCAATCCCCCGCTAAAACTACCCGACGAGACGTCGTCAAGAAAGGCGCGATCTGCCGAAACAAAGCAGGCCGCTCGGAATGGCTATTGGGCGCATAAACCCCAATGAGACGTAGAACCTTATCCTTTATGGTAACATCCAGCACGCAAAGTCTGCCCGCCGGATCCGCGAAGACAAGGGTACAAGCAGCCTTCAAAGACTTGCTCACTAGCCAAGAGACACCCCTCGAACGACCATCAAAACAGGCTGAATAAACGGCGAACCCCTTAGACAGTATGTCCTCACGATCATGAGAAGAAAAACGGGTCTCTTGTAAACAACATACATTCACCCCGAGGCGCTGAAGATCACGAGTGAGCCTCGCCCTGCGAGACTCGGACCTCACGCCCCGGACATTTAAACTAGCTAACCAGAGAGCCATTGTCAAGCCGATTAGGGTTGTCCTTCAGGATAGAACATGGCTGGGGTGAGGACACCGACAGCTCGTCCCATAGATCCGGACGCCATCTCATTTTCGACGGTATCATCTTGAGACAAGCCGCCGATGTCCGAGGGGTAGGTGAGTTTCAGGGCTCTATAAAGGGATGGGTGAACAAAAACTGGGACCCTCCCTTTCAGCTTTTGATCAGATTCATTTGATTCGGGGTCAAGAAGATAGGCAGCTGGGGGCACCATTTTGAGCGACGACTGGGCCTCCTCTATCATGCCCCAAATCTCCCGCGTACCCGGGCCAGTTCTGATTACGGTCAGTACTCTTTGTGCGGAAGGGAAATTTTCGGGCATCTCCACATCTGTATCGTTGATTTTTTTAAAATTCCACAGAATTTTTAGCTCTTTAGGGTTTCGAGTCTGCCCGAAAACCCTTTCCGCCTGGTCCCGGGATACGCGGCAGACGTCTTCCCCAGGGAAATAAGGAGGCTTGAGCTTTTTTTTCTTCTTGTCAGTAGTTGTTTGTGAGTCCGGACTTCTGTACCTTTTTTTAAGTGGTGAATGAATGGGAGTAACCATCGGTGTGACATTAGGAGTAGTTGAAGGGGTCCATCCGGACGGCGTCCTCACCGGTGAAGGTTTGGACGAATGTAGAGATTTAGCCGGTGAGTTGGATACAGATTTGGGCGGAGCTGGTTTAGAGAACGATTTTTTTGATGCAGAAGGGGAAGACGGGGCAGAGGATAGGGGGCCCGGTGCCCCCAGCGATTTTTGCTTTTTAGCCCGCGTTTCATCCAGTTTGTTTTTTAGCTTTTTTATGTCTAGAATTTTCCTCCATCCGGGTTCATTGATTTTTTGCGCTTCGGTTGCATTGGATTCGTAAGACGCCGAGGCGTCGCCCTCCGAGCTGGTAGAGGGAATGGGGCTGTAGGTGACATTGTCCCTGGTGTCATGTTGGGACTGAAGAACCGCTGTTTGGGTCTTCCCCTTGCCTCTAACTACGAGGCGCCATTCCCCCTCCTCCTTCTCCTTCTCCACACTTGTGGCAGGCGTCGGCTTCGGGGGTAATGAGGGACTATGCCCAACCGGGGGATTTTCCTCACCGGTCCGCCTCGCAGCTAGGCCCACTACAGGCGCCGCGGATTTTAGCTTCTCGGCCAAGGGGGGATTTTGGTCGCCAGCGACCGGAACTCCAGGGGCCTTCTTTCCTGGGCAGGAGGAGGAAAGGTGACCAGTCTCTCCACACCTCCAGCAAGTTGGTCTTCTACCGGTCACTATGACCGGCATTTTCCGGTCGCCATACTCCAAACAGTTGGGGACGGACTTGAAGGCCTTCTGGTCGAGCATTATGTCAAAAGTCCATCCCCCGTTCAAATTGTCGGAGAGAGCCCCTAAAATTTGGCCGAACTGCAAGAAAAATGCAGCCAGGAGCTCTCCCGAAATTTGAGGAGGAACTTCAAAGACGGCTACCCTAGTCCGCCTGCGGCCCTCATACTCCGTTCTGATGATAAAATCCTTCGTAATTAGCTCTTTCTTGGCCATGGCCAGGCAATCTTCTGGGGTGGGCAGCAGAATGTCCCACATGAAGAACCCTCTACCCTTTATTACTCTTTGGGGTTTTATCCCCAGGGACAAAAGTGATTTAATCACTGTTTCTTTTGTGGAGCGACAAATCTTTCTCGTTTTCTTATCCACCACAAAAATAGTCACCATTCTTTTTGAGAACACATCGAGTTCTTGGACAATATCGACGAACCCATCTTTATTAACAAGATGGGCGTACCCCTTCGCCTTATCCAAGAAATCCGCCATGTTCAAGATACAACTTGGGGGGGACTTCCAACATGAGGGCAATTCCTCGGCGGTCTTGACTTGTGCCTCCTTGGGCACCTCTACATTTTTGCTAGCGTCTTTTTTCGAGACACTAGCACCTTTTTTCCAACTTGGGCTAGTGTTAGCCTGCTTCTTTGTCGGTTTATCCGGCGGGTCAGCTTTCGCCGCCGAACCGAACAGGTCTTTCTTCACATTTGACCGACTGGCTTCGTCGGCCATGGTGTATTAGTTTAGAAACTTCCAAACGCGGGTTCAATTTTTTGTTTTTTTTCCGTGGAAAGGAGTTGGGAAAAAAAAAAAAAAAAAAAAAAAAAAAAACAAATAAAGAAAAAGCCTGGATGAACCAGTAAATAAAATAGCAAAGACAAAAATAAAATAAAATGAACAAACTTGCACAAACAGAAAGAAATAAAAAGGTAAGATTAAAAAATAAAGATGGCGCTCAAAGGCTGCCAAAAAAAAAAAAAAAAAAAACTCCTTTCTTTTTTTCCAAAAAATTCAAATAACTGTACAAAAGAAAAAGAAAAGAAAAAGTCTGGTTTGTAACCAGAAGAAAAAAAAATAAAAGTTTGCGGCCGAAGCCGCTAAAGAAAATAAACTAAAAACACAAGAAAAACAAACTAGTCAAACCAAAAAGGAAAAGAATGCGACCGAAGTCGCTAATAAAATGAAAATGGGTAAAAAAATAAAAACGAAATAAAAAATAAGGTTTTCTTTTTCTTTTTTTCTTAAAATGTACTTATTTTTTTTTTTAACAACAAAAAAATAAAACAATAAAAAATTATGTGGGCCGAAGCCCCCAAAAAATAAAAACAAACAAAAGAAATGGAATAATAAAAAATTAAAACTTAGCAAAATGTCTTGGTGTGTTCAAAAAATATCGGTAATTCCAAAAAAGGTCGCAAAACAATTCCTCGTGGCCAAAAAAAAAATCAAATTCGTCGCTGTGCAACACAAAAAATGACAATTATACAAATTCCAAAACACTGGTCACAAAAAGACGGATAACGTAACTCGGAGACAGCGTGTAAAGATATTTATTTATACAAAATTTTATGTATAAAATGTGGCACAAGGCCTAAAAGGGGGATGGGGAATGACGGTCTTCTTCTGTCTTAAATCTAAACTTAGCTAGTCCCAGACACGGACCCAAACAAACCAACAATATTCCAATCACCAAAACAACACATTCACTCCTACCTTTCTTACCACGTCCACCATAACGCCTCAAATTCTCCATGAAGTCCTAACTAGTCCCCTTATGTACAAATATTGTTCGTGGGGGGAGGGTCATAAAAAAACAATTATTTTTTAAAAAGAACCCCAAATGATTATGTACAATATGACTTTTAAATTATTTACAATAAAACTAAACAAAACTGTGTTAGTAATAAAACCTCCCACAAACCATAAATGTGGCAGCAAAATCAGTTAACTAGACGAAATCAATGCGGGGCTAAGAAAAAAATAAGAAAAAACCATTCATTCCTCCAAGCATACACACAGACACACACACATTCATACACAACAACAAATACGAAAAAGCACACACACGAAACGAAAGTCGCCCCGCATCCACCAGAGAACTGAAGTCACTGACCACCTAACGAGGGAGGGGATGGGGAATTAAACGAAAGAAAAAATAGGGACAGAAATAAAAGGGGCCAATGCGCATGCATACCCTAGCTAAGTTTACTAGAAAAAAAAGGGAAAACTAAAGATTCAAATTCAAAAACCTAGTCTAACCTAAAATCAGGGTGGGTTGCCTATGTTCAACCCTGTTAGGACAAATCCTGTACCTAACCGACGTCCAAGTGCCACTCTAGGTCAGCCCCTTTCACTCTACACATTCGCGCAAGATTCACCCACCTTTTGCCAAATTCCGCTGAGGTGAGCCGCCGCCTTTCCGTCCTAATCTTGACTTTAAGCTGATGCTTAAAGTACAAGATCAGTTGGGAAGAGGTGAACTTCTCGCCCTCATGGAATCCCTTCTGACGCGTTGTCCAAATCACGACTCTCATAATCCCTAGTAAGCAACAGAACACATAGTGTTCAGCCTTCGTCAATTGCGACACCACATTGCTACAAACAGAACTGGCTTCCAGGACAAAGAACTTTCCCTGCAGCATGCGAACCATGAGGCCTTCAACAAACTTGCACAACGGCACTACCGTCTTGCACTGAAAAAAGGCGTGACCAATGGTCTCGACTTCCCCAGTGCAGCGACGACAGTTTGGATATTTCTCCAAACCTGCTGAGCAGAGTCTCTTGCCGACCCAGAGGGCCTCACGAATCATCAGCCAGGTGAGTGATGCCTCATCGTTATTGAG
This sequence comes from Acanthosepion lycidas, assembly GCA_963932145.1. NCBI lineage: Eukaryota > Metazoa > Mollusca > Cephalopoda > Sepiida > Sepiidae > Acanthosepion > Acanthosepion lycidas. Next base: position 24,993,336 of record OZ010603.1, read on the forward strand.
ACATTTCAACCCAGGCGCCCAAGGCCACATCGAGCGAGCCTCCTGCTTCGTAAGACCGAGCTCGTCGATCAGATCATCTTGAACGGACCCCCTAACTAACAATCGATACAATGCCTTACGAGACAACGCCTGGGCGTCGGAGAGGCCATCCGACGTCCGTAAAAGGAGCTTCAAAGCACTACGACATTCGCGGTAGAAGGCACACTCGGCACGAGGTCTACGGCCGGCCTCCTCCTCGCACGAGTGCACACTTCTCAGGGATGGGAAATGTTTTCGGACATCTTCTTTCCAAAAGGTGCCCACCTCATCCAATCCGCGACACATTCGGTCTAGAAAGGTAATGCGAAGCATATATTGACGAATCTCAATGCTAGGCATACCCAGACCGCCCTCAGAGGGATGAAGGCAACAGATCTCGCGAGTTACCATAGGGGCCTTGTCTCTCCACAAAAAGGAGAACAAGGTCCGGACTAATGACATTAGTCTGGCATACGGGAGCGGAAGCACAGAAAGTCGGTAAAGGAGTATCGGATATATGTGTGAAACACATACCTCCGCCCTTCCCTTCAGGGAAAGTCTCCTCCGAGACCACAGTTTAACCGCGATCTCGGCCTTCCCCTGCACCTCCGACCAATTCATTTCCAACTGGAGATCAGGACCGAACCAGACGCCGAGTATCTTGATCGGCCCATCCGTCCAGAGGAAAGGTCCGGGAAGAGAAACTCCCTTCCACGCACCCAACCGCAAGCCCACAGACTTATCGCGGTTGATCTTGGCCCCTGTCACCATCTCATACCCACTGATCTCTTTGCTGACTTCGTTAATCTCGGCTCTGCTCGACACCAGAACCGAAACGTCGTCAGCATAGGCAGAATACCTGGCTGAGGTGGAAGCCCCAGGCAGGGAAATTCCGCGCAGGACCGGATTTGCCTTCAACTTGCGAAGGAATGGTTCCAACGCAAGAACGTAAAGCAGAGGCGAGAGCGGACAACCTTGACGAATGGAGCGAGACAATACGAAAGGCTTCGACCTTACCCCATTCACTTCCACCAGCGCACCGGGGGTCGCATACAAAAGTCGGATCCAGGAGCGAAAGTCGGCTCTGAAACCGGCAGCCGAAAGGACCGCCTCCAGAAATCGATGGTCAACCCTATCGAAGGCCTTGGACTGATCTAAATTGATCAGCGCGGCTTCACTGTCGACTTTTTCTAAGATCAAGCGTACCATGTGAAGGTTATCCTGAATAGTCCTGCCCTTCACAGCACAAGTCTGTTCGGGGCCAATCAGACTAGACAGGACAAGCTGCAAACGGTTGGCTAAGATCTTCGCCAAAATCTTTAAGTCAGTGTTTAACATCGTTAAAGGGCGAAAGTTCCCTAACCCATCCCCACCGCCCTTGTCCTTACGCAGCAACTTGATCACACCCCTGGTGAAGCGTTGGGGTAAAGACCCCTGCTTCATCCAGTGGTTGTAAATCAGTTCCAGCAAAGGAACAAAAACGTGCGACAACCTCAAGTACACTTCGTAGGGAAGACCATCTAATCCCGGAGACTTATCCAGGCCAACCTGCTTCAGCGCTTCCCAGATCTCCGACTCTGTAATGGGACCCTCGCACCTAGCCGCTTCAGCTGCCGAAAGGCAGGGAAAGTCAGCTAAATAGGCGTCGAACTGAGCAGAGCTCAGACCGGGCTCCCTGGTGAAAAGATCCTGAAAGTAGTCCCGAAACACCTCACATATGCCCGCGTTTGTAGTCACGGTCCGCTTATCCGGCAACGTGACGCATGCGATATGTCGCTTAGACGCGCTTCGATTTTCCTCTGCACGCAGTTCAGCGGCCATATTCGTTGCCTCAGAAGACATTCTTTTTAACCTAGCCCTAACTACCAGAGCTTGATCCTTCTTGATAAGCAAGGAGGACAACTCTGCCTTAGCTAAGGCTATGTCCCCACTAACACGGGATTTCACTGCCCGATCGACTTTATCTTCTAAAGCAGTTTGCGCCGCTAATCTATCTAGATTGAGTCGACGACTAAAATCGGCAGCAAACGTTCGAATATGAGATTTTAATTTGCCCCACCAGGCATTTCCCACAACCGCACCCGTCAATTCCCTTTGGATCATTAGTAAAAGCTGGTCCCGGAAACCCTGATCACCAAAAAGGGAACAGTTCAATTTCCAGTAACCAGCCAATCTAACCTTAGGCTTATCTAAGTTTACACGGACCCGGACAAGCCTATGATCCGTATAAACTATATAATGGAAACTTGGACAGCCTAAGAGCCCTACATCGACTCTCCTAACTAAGACCCGGTCCAGGTAGCTCGCAAGCGTCCCCGGAGCCGAGTTGCCACTATTTGTCCAAGTCCATGCTACCTCCCGAGGGTGTTCATTCCGGAACTTATCGACAAGATCAAACTCATCGATAAAGTCCCGAAATGGTTTCACATCCGGGTTGTTAGTACCTTGTTTATGCCCTATCCGATCTATATCGGGGTCAAGGACGGCATTCCAATCCCCCGCTAAAACTACCCGACGAGACGTCGTCAAGAAAGGCGCGATCTGCCGAAACAAAGCAGGCCGCTCGGAATGGCTATTGGGCGCATAAACCCCAATGAGACGTAGAACCTTATCCTTTATGGTAACATCCAGCACGCAAAGTCTGCCCGCCGGATCCGCGAAGACAAGGGTACAAGCAGCCTTCAAAGACTTGCTCACTAGCCAAGAGACACCCCTCGAACGACCATCAAAACAGGCTGAATAAACGGCGAACCCCTTAGACAGTATGTCCTCACGATCATGAGAAGAAAAACGGGTCTCTTGTAAACAACATACATTCACCCCGAGGCGCTGAAGATCACGAGTGAGCCTCGCCCTGCGAGACTCGGACCTCACGCCCCGGACATTTAAACTAGCTAACCAGAGAGCCATTGTCAAGCCGATTAGGGTTGTCCTTCAGGATAGAACATGGCTGGGGTGAGGACACCGACAGCTCGTCCCATAGATCCGGACGCCATCTCATTTTCGACGGTATCATCTTGAGACAAGCCGCCGATGTCCGAGGGGTAGGTGAGTTTCAGGGCTCTATAAAGGGATGGGTGAACAAAAACTGGGACCCTCCCTTTCAGCTTTTGATCAGATTCATTTGATTCGGGGTCAAGAAGATAGGCAGCTGGGGGCACCATTTTGAGCGACGACTGGGCCTCCTCTATCATGCCCCAAATCTCCCGCGTACCCGGGCCAGTTCTGATTACGGTCAGTACTCTTTGTGCGGAAGGGAAATTTTCGGGCATCTCCACATCTGTATCGTTGATTTTTTTAAAATTCCACAGAATTTTTAGCTCTTTAGGGTTTCGAGTCTGCCCGAAAACCCTTTCCGCCTGGTCCCGGGATACGCGGCAGACGTCTTCCCCAGGGAAATAAGGAGGCTTGAGCTTTTTTTTCTTCTTGTCAGTAGTTGTTTGTGAGTCCGGACTTCTGTACCTTTTTTTAAGTGGTGAATGAATGGGAGTAACCATCGGTGTGACATTAGGAGTAGTTGAAGGGGTCCATCCGGACGGCGTCCTCACCGGTGAAGGTTTGGACGAATGTAGAGATTTAGCCGGTGAGTTGGATACAGATTTGGGCGGAGCTGGTTTAGAGAACGATTTTTTTGATGCAGAAGGGGAAGACGGGGCAGAGGATAGGGGGCCCGGTGCCCCCAGCGATTTTTGCTTTTTAGCCCGCGTTTCATCCAGTTTGTTTTTTAGCTTTTTTATGTCTAGAATTTTCCTCCATCCGGGTTCATTGATTTTTTGCGCTTCGGTTGCATTGGATTCGTAAGACGCCGAGGCGTCGCCCTCCGAGCTGGTAGAGGGAATGGGGCTGTAGGTGACATTGTCCCTGGTGTCATGTTGGGACTGAAGAACCGCTGTTTGGGTCTTCCCCTTGCCTCTAACTACGAGGCGCCATTCCCCCTCCTCCTTCTCCTTCTCCACACTTGTGGCAGGCGTCGGCTTCGGGGGTAATGAGGGACTATGCCCAACCGGGGGATTTTCCTCACCGGTCCGCCTCGCAGCTAGGCCCACTACAGGCGCCGCGGATTTTAGCTTCTCGGCCAAGGGGGGATTTTGGTCGCCAGCGACCGGAACTCCAGGGGCCTTCTTTCCTGGGCAGGAGGAGGAAAGGTGACCAGTCTCTCCACACCTCCAGCAAGTTGGTCTTCTACCGGTCACTATGACCGGCATTTTCCGGTCGCCATACTCCAAACAGTTGGGGACGGACTTGAAGGCCTTCTGGTCGAGCATTATGTCAAAAGTCCATCCCCCGTTCAAATTGTCGGAGAGAGCCCCTAAAATTTGGCCGAACTGCAAGAAAAATGCAGCCAGGAGCTCTCCCGAAATTTGAGGAGGAACTTCAAAGACGGCTACCCTAGTCCGCCTGCGGCCCTCATACTCCGTTCTGATGATAAAATCCTTCGTAATTAGCTCTTTCTTGGCCATGGCCAGGCAATCTTCTGGGGTGGGCAGCAGAATGTCCCACATGAAGAACCCTCTACCCTTTATTACTCTTTGGGGTTTTATCCCCAGGGACAAAAGTGATTTAATCACTGTTTCTTTTGTGGAGCGACAAATCTTTCTCGTTTTCTTATCCACCACAAAAATAGTCACCATTCTTTTTGAGAACACATCGAGTTCTTGGACAATATCGACGAACCCATCTTTATTAACAAGATGGGCGTACCCCTTCGCCTTATCCAAGAAATCCGCCATGTTCAAGATACAACTTGGGGGGGACTTCCAACATGAGGGCAATTCCTCGGCGGTCTTGACTTGTGCCTCCTTGGGCACCTCTACATTTTTGCTAGCGTCTTTTTTCGAGACACTAGCACCTTTTTTCCAACTTGGGCTAGTGTTAGCCTGCTTCTTTGTCGGTTTATCCGGCGGGTCAGCTTTCGCCGCCGAACCGAACAGGTCTTTCTTCACATTTGACCGACTGGCTTCGTCGGCCATGGTGTATTAGTTTAGAAACTTCCAAACGCGGGTTCAATTTTTTGTTTTTTTTCCGTGGAAAGGAGTTGGGAAAAAAAAAAAAAAAAAAAAAAAAAAAAACAAATAAAGAAAAAGCCTGGATGAACCAGTAAATAAAATAGCAAAGACAAAAATAAAATAAAATGAACAAACTTGCACAAACAGAAAGAAATAAAAAGGTAAGATTAAAAAATAAAGATGGCGCTCAAAGGCTGCCAAAAAAAAAAAAAAAAAAAACTCCTTTCTTTTTTTCCAAAAAATTCAAATAACTGTACAAAAGAAAAAGAAAAGAAAAAGTCTGGTTTGTAACCAGAAGAAAAAAAAATAAAAGTTTGCGGCCGAAGCCGCTAAAGAAAATAAACTAAAAACACAAGAAAAACAAACTAGTCAAACCAAAAAGGAAAAGAATGCGACCGAAGTCGCTAATAAAATGAAAATGGGTAAAAAAATAAAAACGAAATAAAAAATAAGGTTTTCTTTTTCTTTTTTTCTTAAAATGTACTTATTTTTTTTTTTAACAACAAAAAAATAAAACAATAAAAAATTATGTGGGCCGAAGCCCCCAAAAAATAAAAACAAACAAAAGAAATGGAATAATAAAAAATTAAAACTTAGCAAAATGTCTTGGTGTGTTCAAAAAATATCGGTAATTCCAAAAAAGGTCGCAAAACAATTCCTCGTGGCCAAAAAAAAAATCAAATTCGTCGCTGTGCAACACAAAAAATGACAATTATACAAATTCCAAAACACTGGTCACAAAAAGACGGATAACGTAACTCGGAGACAGCGTGTAAAGGATTGTGCTAGTACTCATGACAGAATTTATACTTTCTGCTCTTTAAAAAAAAAAAAAGAAAAAAAAAGAAAAATAAATAAATAAATAAAATAACAACCAACGGAAGCGTTCCAAAATTGCTTGCTCTGTCCCAATCAAAATATTGACGAGACATTTAGCTGTTCACTAAAATGGGGGCGTCTTTTGTTCTTTTGTTTTTTTTTTTTTGTTTTTTTTACCTTTCCCTCCTCTCTTTTTTTTTTGTTTTTTCCCCCTTCCAAACTGAATTATATAAATTGCTTGCTTCGCACCAATTGAAAAAAAAAAAAAAAAATGTAATCTTTTTCAAAAATAATTTATACTACTTCATTAAAAATTCTTATTATCGTATGGAATGGATTGATTTTATGTATTTACAGTTAAAATATATATATCAGTGGTACCGGTAGGGACGGATGGAATATTAAATGAAACTATATAGGGACGGATGAAATATTGATTGGAATAAATTTAATAATTTATATGGTAAAAACGAATTAATTCTAAATTATAACGGTTAAAATAAATTGATGATATTGTGGCGTATGGTAGAAATGAATTTTATTAATGTTAATTTGTGTGGATTGATTTTAAATTATGTTACATTAAAAAATAACATTATCGTATGAGAAGAATAAATTCTACATTATGTTACAATATTTCTGTTTTATAAAAAAAAAAAAAAAAAAAAAAAAAAAAACTACCAACAGTTTGTGCGCTAAATTTAACTAATAAAACCTATAAAAACTTATTTATTCGCAAGCAATTTAAATCCAGATTAGGGATTGTTTTCTATTGAATTATTCCCCCACTGCTCGGATCCTTTAAGCTATATCCATTTAGAAGCCGTCAGAGCTTCATTTGAAATTTTCTTAACGGCTTTGGCTTTAGCTGATCCTACGATGCCTATTTTCCTAAAAGCTTTGCATAATGACTGGCCTGCAAAGCCACGACATTACCTACTTCCACAGAGTCATATGTGACCTTCCAGGAATTTTGCTGACACTTTTCAATCAATTCTTGATATTTTGATCGTTTCCTTTCATTTGCTAATGTCAGGTATTCTTCCCAGGGGACCGTGAGCTCCCATATTATACACTGTTTGGTGGAGTTGGAATAGATGATCAAGTTTGGTCTTAGTGATGTTTCCGCTATATGTCTGGGGAACTTTAGTTGTGTCTTCAGGTCTATATCCAAATGCCAATCGTTTGCTGACGATAACAAGTTTGTTTTGGGGATCGTATGTTTTTCTTTCTTCGTTCCCTCTTTAACGAAGGGAATTAATATGAACTTCTTATTCGGGGTGTATTTAGAAGTTCTCACTGCTTCACTGACTTCATGTGCTATTGCCTTTAGGACTTGGTCGTGGCGCCAGCGGTATCTACCGTCACTCAAGGCTTTAGCGCAGCTACTTAGGATATGTTGCAGTGAAGCGCGTTTCCCACATAATTGGCAATTTGGGGTATCCCTTTTGCCCCATAAATATAAATTGGTTGGGCTAGGTAG